>OX421981.1:14657741-15257741 GCA_949128135.1 Parasteatoda lunata | reverse complement strand
TGTGGTACCTGTCATGCTTTTTAGCTACGAGGATTGAATAGAAATGGCAGAAGAGTACTACTATTTATCTGAAAAAAAATTAACTTCATCCAGTTAATTTAAATCCTGAAAAAGAAAAAAACAATTTCTAATATTATAAAACCCGCCATTATAATTGTAAGTATGACTTTCTTACTAATTCATATTTTTTTCTTTTAGGTTTTCGTTCCAAGCTTCAACAGGTAGACGGAAGCAGTATTTAAAATAATTTTGTTGGTTTGCAATAAGAAAAAGGAAAATTTAGTTTTAGATAAAAGTAATTTGAATTTCAGCTTACTAATTATTTAAATTTGCAGCTTTATAGCTTTAAAAATTCAAGCACCTTAGACAACTATCATTTAAAAATATGAGTTCCCCCAAATAATTTTTCCTTACTGTAGAATTTAGATAAGTGTTATTTCAAGATGATTTAATTCAATCTATTAAAATAACAGAAAAATTATGCATGAAACTTTCTTTTATAGCTTAACAAACGAAGCAATTACTGCCGAAGGTTTAATATTAAAACCTTCAGGTTGATAAATGAATATCTCTACTAGTGAAAAAATATATATTAAGTTCTTTACATAGTGAGGAAAAAATTAATGAACTAGGTGGACCGTATAGCACCTCACGTTTGGGAATAGCATAAAAATCTATACTTGAGGTTGAAAAATAATTACCTGAGGTCGAACATAATACACCTCACGTTGGTAAAAAATTACCTTTCCAAGTGTTAAAAAATACACCTGAGGTAGATTTATAATAACCTGAAGTGTTAAATGAAACACCTTAGGTTGAAAAATACATACCTCTGCAACCATAAAATTAGATAACTGAGGTTGAAAAATAATTAACTGAGGTAGAACAAAATACACCTGAAGTAGATTTATAATAACCTGAAGTGAAAAACGACACACCATAGGTTGAAAAATATATACCTCTACAAGCATAAAATTAGATACCTGAGGTTGAAAAATAATTACCTGAATTCGAACATAACACTTTTCACGCTAGTAAAAAATTACCTTTCCAACTGTCAAAAAATACTCATGAGGTAGATTTATTATAACCTGAAGTTTTAAATGAAACACCTTAGGTTGTTGAATAAATACTTCCACAAGTGTAAAAAAATATACTTCAGGTTGATAAGTAATAACCTAAGATTGAAAATGAAACATCTTAAAGTAGTAAATATCTACCTCTCCACAGATGTAAAATTAAACACCTCAGGTTGATACATATAAACCTCTGGAGGTATATTTGAGTTTGATTTGGAGGTATTCATTTGCACCCTTTTCAACCTAACGACGTATTTAAATAACAGCCTCCTTCATACCTTTAAAATATTATATTATATTATATTATATTAAATATATATATATATATATATATATATATATATATATATATATATATATATATATATATATATATATATATAATAACCTGAAAGAATAAAAGAAAAAAATCAGCATAAAGCATTAAAATTTCAAATTAGGTATAGCAATATCGATAACAGAAAATGCAAAGGTTTTACCGCAGGTTCGGCAAAAATATTTAAGTAAAAACCTAACATATTTAAAAACTAAAACTCATCACCCATTATTAAAAGCAAACATCCGCTAAAAACAAAAAACAAACTGAAATGTATTTTAAATGTAACATTAAATTTTATTCCTGAATTTCATTTTAAAATGTTGAAGACCACACTACAACACATAATATCATAAAAACGATTTAAATTGCTAAGGTTTTAAAAAATAAGTGGGAAGAAAATCACAAGTGTAGTGACGGAGTAACCGACAAATCACTGCCTTTTTATTCTTGGCTTAGATTGGCGCAAAAGCCAAAATGGTATACTGGGAGAAGAATGACTGTACCCCCAAATCAGCAATCAGTGTGTGTATATATATATATACATATATATATATATATATATATATATATATATATATCAGTATATATATATATATATATATATATATATATATATATATATACATATATATATATATATATATATATATATATATATATATATATATATATATATATATATATATATATATATATATATATATATATATATATATATATATATATATATGATACTCTATTTGAATGGTATTTCTAAAATTGATTAGTAAAACAAAATGAAATATAACAAACTATCTTCGATAAATAATACTATAATTTAATAAAATTTTAATTGCATAAAAGTTGTTTGATAATGAGCACTATTTCAATTGTATTTATAAATAATATTATTGCTCATAGTTAATTAACAAAACGTGATTATAAAATACCTAAATTTAAAATAATTAAAAATGAAAATAATTAAAAAAATTAAAACCAACGTTATTTTTACCATGTAGAGGATATTTATTAAAGTGTTATAATTAAAAGTGCTGCTAAAACTAGTTATTTATGAAAAGTAATTCTGTATAAAAAGTAATTCTGTTGCGTTACATGGAGAGTAATTTACCTAATACCTACCTAATTACCTAATAATATCTAAATTTAAAATAATAAAAAATGAAAATAATTAAAAAAATTAAAACTAACGTTATTTTCACCATGTAGAGGATATTTATTAAAGTGTTATAATTAAAAGTGCTGCTAAAACTAGTTATTTATGAAAAGTAATTCTGTATAAAAAGTAATTCTGTTGCGTTACATGGAGAGGAAGACCACGAGGACCTCCCACGGTTAGCCTGACTGCAAGGGGACTCTAGCCCATGATCCGTCTACCACTGCGGATATTTCACGTCAGCACTGTGGTCGGTGCAAGCCGGATGCAGAATTCGTATCGACTTGGAATCGAGCTCGGTTGCCTCATTGGAAGGCGAACGCTCTATCCCCTGAGCCATCGCGGCTCAATTGCAGTTAAAAATAGGACCGGGATAGCCTGTTGGTAGGTCATTGGGCCCATATCCAAGGGGGCATGAGTTCGATCCCTGCGGGCTGAAGACTCTCCGTGTGACTGGTGCACGCTAAATATGTTGGCTCACAAAGTCCTCCAAGTTTCCATAACAAATCATACCTCTGGGATTACTGAATTGGAGATTGGTCATTCTCTGATTCAGGTCAAAATTACGATCTGTGGATGTATGAATGGGTCCACCCTATAAATGGGTTGAGACGTATGTGTGTGGCTGAAGTCAAATTTTTGGTCACAGATGTTGCCACTGGAAAACAAGAAGAAGCGCATCCCCTTTGCCTTAATGTCCGGCGAAAAACTAACACAACATAGTTAAAAATACTACTAAAATTATTAATTAATAAAATATAATTGTGTATAAACAGTACTTTTATTAACAAAATTCAATTAATTATTTTTGTTATATAGGGGCGATTTCAATGAGTTATATTTACTGTTACCACTAAAGTTAAATGATAAAACTTAATTAAACAAAAATGTTTTAATTTAAATAGTTTCCTTTCGTTCTTTTCTTACATTGGTTTTAGAAAAATAAAAAAATTAACCTATTCTGTTAAAAATTCTTGTACTAATAAAGTCTAATTAACTATTGTCTTCTGTAAAACGAATAAAGAACATTAGATCTATTCTTTTCCAATTCTGACATATGAATTCAAAAAAATAATGCCAAAAGCAAATGTTGAATTTATTTGTGACGGTTCGCTTGCGTTTCTGAAACAGTTCGTGGCAGCAGTCTATCAGAAAAAGTCACGTGATATCACCAGGTAAAGAGATAACAATTAATGCACAGGAGTGCGAACATTTCTTCTGTCTACTATTGCAAAATATAATTCATTTAATGTCAAACAAGAATGGAATATAGTTTAAAATGTATTTTAGGAATTTTGTTATTAGGAATTCCTTTCGTAACTTGTTTTTACCCTGAATGTAAGTCTATTTCATGTGTAGTATTTAAAAAAATTCTAAACTGAATAAGCTGTAAAATTTTTATTTTTCTACCATTGTTTATACCAACAATAAGTATTTATCTGGTCTATTTATAATATCTAATGATTAAAATTTAAAAGTATTAACTTCCGTTAAGATTTCAAAATGTGCGAATGACTGCTTCGGTAAACGATATTACACTTTTCAATTTGAAATATAGTTTAAAATGGATATTTGCGATTTTGTCTTTAGAAATTTTTTCATAACGTGTGTTTACCTTGATTATAAGTTTATTTCAATGTGTAGTATTTTGAAAAATGCAAAACTAAAGAGTAAATGCAAAACTAAAGAGAACTTGTAAGATTTTACATTTTCTACAATTGATTATACAAACAATAATATCATTGGTTATACCAATAATATCATTGTTTATACCAAGAATATCATTGTTTATACCAAGAATATCATTGTTTATACTAAGAATATCATTGTTTATAACAATAATATCATTGGTTATAACAATAATATCATTGGTTATAGCAATAATATCATTGGTTATAACAATAATATCATTGGTTATAGCAATAATATCAATGGTTATAGCAATAATATCATTGGTTATAACAATAATATTATTGGTTATGCCAATAATATCATTGGTTATGCCAATAATATCATTGATTTTTCCAATAATATTGTTTATTCCAAGAATATCATTGTTTATACCAAGAATATCATTATTTACACCAATAAAAACATTGTTTAAACCAATAATTATATTATCTAGTCTATCCAACAATAAATATATCTAGTGCATTAAAAATCTATTTGTAATATCTTAATGATTATGATTTAAAAGTATTAACATCCGTTAAGATTTAAAAATATACGATTGTCCGATTGAGTAAACAGTATTATATTTTTAAGTTAGAAACATAAGACTAGTTTAAAATGGATATTTGAGGTTTTATTAGAAATTCTTTTCATAACGTGATTTTACCCTGGATATTAGTTAATTTCATTTTGTAGTATTTATATAAATAACGCTATATTATATGAGTTGTCAGATTTTTCATTTTTGCTATTGCTTATATCAACAATAAGTATGTATCTAATATATTTGAAGTCTATTTACTTTATAGATTGATTAAGATTTAAAAATATAAATATCTGTTTCAGTTAACTTGGTTTTCAGTTTAGAATATAGAATGGAAAATATTTCAAAATAAATGATTGAAATTTTGTTATTAGAAATTCCATTTACAAAGAGACAACTACTCTGAATGTAAGTTTATTTCATCAAATAGTATTTTAAAAAGCGCAAAACAAAAATCTTAATATTGATCTAGATCATGAAATGAATTTCAATCATTTCATGATACAGATTTAAAAATATGAATATCGAATTCGGTAAACAATATTAAACTTCTCAATTTATGCTCAAGTCAGGGATACAAAAGAGTGTCAAGTAGTATTAAACATTATTTATAATTTTTTAATGCCTAGAATCAGGCAATACACAATGCTTCTATTATTGTCTCTATCAACTCAACTTTCGTTATTTTAAATACAAGTAAAATGTATTCTTAAATTTTAATTTAAACCGAATTTCTTTTAAATTTGGACATTTGAAACTATACATTTTAGAAATGTGTTAGACTTCTAAAATGCACACATGTTCATAAATTAAAGATAATACCAGCTCTGACAAATAAAGGATCAGAAACAAACATGGTTTATTGATAAAGCCCATTTATTAAACAGAAGATAAAGAACTAGAAAAATGGAGTACGTGTGATACCATTCATAAAAACTAGGATTTTTGCTCCCTGGAGCAATTATAAAAATATCTCCTTTACAAATATTTAATATTACATGGTTGGTATGATGCTTGTATGTCACCCAAGCCATGAAATACAGTCCATACAACACCCAGGCATATTGAGCATTAAACCATCGAGCTGATCTTTGGGAAACAATTCCGGTACACATGCAGGAGGTGGTTGTTCAACTCGTCGGCCAAGTATGTCCCACACAGGCTCTCTTGGAATCAATCAAGTCAGGTGACAATACCGGCCATTCCATAAGGGTGATGTCCTCAGATTGAAGTCATTCGCTTGCGATGTTTGCGCGGTAAAGGCAGGAGTTATCAAACGCACATGTACAGTGCGCAAAATAAAAAACGGACCATCCTTAATAACTCTTAATCTAATAATCGGATCTTCAGATTCTATAACACAATCTTAATGGTTTGAGGGGGTAACCTCAAATATGCTAATTAAATAGTGAGGACGATATTTTAAGTTAAGAAATCAGGCATAAAAACGTGCTTTCTCTAAATAAACATAATTTTTTTCAACGGATTCGAATTTTTGACCCCCAAAGTATCGGGGGTAGCCGCAAACTGGGAAATATGGTGCCCATAGTTTGGGGTCCAAAGTTTTTACCCCTTAATGTTAATTTAACTTTTTGCCCATTTCGCCATATCTTGTAAATTTTTTAAAGCGAATTGAAGAACATTAGGACACAATTATAAAATGCGTTTATCCAAATATAATTCCTTGCAAAAAAGAGCTTTTAATAAATTTCTTTTCGTTTTATTTTATAATAGTCAAAAGAAATTTGAATCACGAAATGTAAAATTTTTTACATCATTTTAAAGAATGTAATTTTACATGGCAAGATACGAAATTAGAGCAAAATTGGTCAAATAATAGAAGGCTTATTTTTAAAATTCGATTTCTCAAGAACTGTTTGACCGATTTTCCTCAAATTTTCATATTTTCCTACAGAAAATTTCATTTTTTAAATTATGCAAAAAAAATTGTATACCTTACAATTAAAAACAATTTTCGACCATTTTTAAATAAAATAATAAAAAATAATAAATCTCTACTTAAAGTTATGTTTTGCAAGGAAATAAGACGAAATACGCAAAGAATAGAATTAACATTAAGAAGTCTAAACTTTGGACCGCTTTCTTAACCAAACTATGGGAACCACATTTCCCAGATGGCGGCCACCCTCCTATATTTCGAAGGTTAGGAATCCAAATATGTGAAAAAATACCTGTTTATTCAAGGAAAGTGAGTTTTTTTTGTCTGATTTCTTAACTTAAAATATCTTCTGTATTAATTAATTAGCATACTTGAGGTCAACCCCTCGAACCTTTAAGATTGAGTCCCAAGAACCTAAAGACCCGGAACCGAAACCTGTTGGTCCGTTTTTTTTCCCGCACTGTACTAGACTATTTATCATCAAAAACTTTTATAACTTTTGATCTATTATTCCTATCCATTTTTATTCAATTCAGCTTAAAAAATAAAAACAAAAAATACATCGAAACATAATATCTAGATAGCCTCTCCTTTGCTCTCTTCCCTTCAGTGAATTCTAAATTGAGACTGCACTGCAACCCACCTCGGGAGATCAGATATTCGAATTGCGCCCCAATTCACATTTATTGAAACAATTTACAGCTTTCCCATAACTAATTCTGAATTCAGTTACGTGTCTCATATTTTAGCACCATATTATATGAAATTTGAATGAGTTCTCATAGGTCTGTGAAGTGTTTTTGTTTCTGCTATACTTAAGGTTTCTTTTTCAGCAAATTTCATACTTGTCAAATTTTGGCAAAGGAAGTTAACGACCTTGAAAGTTGGGCAAAATTCCTGTTTCTTGGTACTTTAAGGTCAATTTAAAGGTCAAGTCAAATATTAGCCACGCATGTTTATTTTTCAGCTACGACTCATTGGTATGTATTCGCAGAAGTATATACCTTTGGAATTCACTGTTGGTAGTAGTATATTTTAACGGTCAGTCTAAGAATATAGCCTTTTTACGAAGATTTTTGAATGACCTTTAACCTTCTATGCAAAGATCAACTGAAAATATTTATATCTTAACAGTTAGTATGAATGTTGTAGAACATAAAATGACAGTCAGTACCCTGATACTCTCGTTTCACAAAAAGTATTAAGACTTTTAAATTTAGTTTTTCTCAAAATTCTGTGGAAAATCTTCAGTGCTCACCACCAAAACCAGGAGAGAGAATTTTCGCAAAAATTAAAAAAATGCACATATCTAATAATTTCACATAAAAACTATTAACTTTAAAACAGCAGGGTAGGGAATACCGGGCAAGTTTTAACCTGGTAATGGTCCTTTCCCCTAATAGAACAATAATGGAAAAAATACTAAAAAAATTAAACTGAGAAATGGCCCCTTTACCTTTAAAAGAGCAACAGTGCTCGGAATATCTGCGCATTCCTGTCGTACTATTATCCCTGTAATTGTTAATAACCACATCTTATGATAAATTTGATAAAAAAGGATCATTAAATTTCTTCCCACTTTACCGGTATTTTTAATGTTACAAACACAGAATATTCTTGCCCGGTATTCCTTTTTTTTTTTTTTTAAAAGGATTAGCGCCGTTATTCGGTATTTCCAACACTGACATATTCTCTAATGTATCCTGAAACAATTTAAAAAATTGCCCCTCCTAATTAAGTAAAAATGGATATAATAATATAAAATAAATAACATTACTGAATGTGAATAACTCTCGGTGTCAAATTGGCTTTGAGAGTTCTGTGTTGTTAGAAAGGAAATATTTCATTTTCGATATCTAAAATTATAAAATACAACCATGCATTTCCAACATGCAAATAAACGAAAGTTTCCACATCTATGAAAACAAAAACAAAAAACTTAGAAATAAAGGTCATTTTTTTTATTTATTTATTTATTTGGTTATGCAGCATTGTTAGATCAATTTAACTAGGCTAGAAGAAATTAAGTTTAATGGCTGAAGAGCTGGATTTCCTTTTTCTGTCGAACAAAAATATTACGTCTGAAAAATCAAACAAAGCACCGATACTATTTAAGTAACGGGTATTTCCTTTGTATACGATTGTTATTCGATCCGAAACCGAAATTGTGAAACCGAAAAACCGAAGCGAAATCCCAAGTGAAACCGAAATTGTGCTAAAACTGAAGAAAAAAAAATCTTCGAAAATTTATTCTTTGTTTAAAAGTTTTGAAGCTCTTTGTCTATAATTTTATCGTCTGACCTATGAGTCAGGACAAAGTTATATATCTACAGATTATAATATTTCTTTTCTAGATTCTTCTAGAAATATATTTCTTTGAAATGTCAAATAAAATGTATGACAAATAAAAATAAGAAAATCGTTTAATGACTTTTGAATGGGGAAAGTATATGATATAATTACGAAATCATCATTTGTTTCAAACAACAGTGCACAAAGATAAGTGTAAAGATAACCATCTGAAAAATGTAAATCTTATTTAGTGTGCGCATTTTTTATGACCTTAATGTTTAAATGAAACAGCTGAATAATTTTTAATCTAACTATCTGGATATTACTTAACATGCAATCCTCATGGATCAAAGGAGTAACTTTAAATATGCTAATTAATCAATCCAGACTATATTTTAAGTTACAAAATCGCTTTCTTTCAAAAGACATTTTTTTCACCCATTTTAGGAACTTTTTTGAGTGAATCATAAAAAAAAAATTTCGCACAGTTTGTAAAAAAATATTTCCAAAGAAAATTCAAGCAAAACTAAAATAAATTATTTTTAACTTTTTTAGGGCTTAGAAAACTTTTGAATTGAGTACATGCGTGCGTGTATGTGACACAAGTACATGCATACATGTATACCTGCATACGTACGTACATACATTGTGCAAAATAAAAATATCACCCTGAAAAATTTTCGTCCCAATGATAGAATTTTCACTTACTAAGTGTCAATTCAGTTGTTTCTGGGGGTGACCTTAAATATGCTAATTAATTGGTGTTAACTATTAATTGAGTTACGAAGTCTCAGACAAAAACGAATAAACAGCTAACTCTAAATAAATAGTTTTTTTTTTTTTTTTTAATATTTGGATCTCTGACCCTCAAAATAGTGGAAGGGTAGCCGCAATTTGGAAATTGTGGTCCCAATAGATCAGTCAAGACAGCAATTGCAAGTTTGATCCCGGTAATGTTAATTTCTCTTTTTGGTTTTTAGGACAGATCTTTGAAACTAAAAGCGCAATTTAAAAAGCATTGCGCGCACTTATGAAACTCGTTTACCCAAGGATAATTGCATGCGAAAAATAATTTTTAATAATTTTTTATCATTTAATACTGGACGAAAAATATTTGAAAATATTCAATATTCAATTTTTTATATTATATTAATCTACGTATTCCGAAGTAAAATCTGAAGTTTCAAAAAGTTTTCATTTAAATTTTTCATTTATTGTTTTCATTTATTTAGTAGAAACTGAGAAAAATTAAAATTAATTATTTTTTAAAAAAAACTTTGCGGCAATGAAAAAAATATCTAAGTGAAACAATTAATGCCTAAATTTGGTTAAACTTACAAAGAACTTGACTTACGCAAGCGTAGCGTAAATTTCATCCATGATATTTTGTTGTTTTGATTAGATATCGTTTTCTTTTTTTAAAGATAAAATAAGTTTTTATTAAAAAAGTATACAAAAGTATACAACTTTGAGTTAAACAAACTGCTTTCAGCTCGTTCCACTGATTCTTTCTTTAAGAATTCACTCGATGTATATTTATTTTTCAGATATTTTTGAAGATGAATGCAATATTTATTTTATTTTCAGATATTCTTGAAGATGAATGCAAAGTTGGAAATGAGATTATTATTTATAATGCTTCAAATTTGGGATCAGCTGGAAGAATAATAGCTACGTTAAGTCCTCCTTATCAGATGAACAAAAATTGTAAAATAATTATAAATCCACCAGTTGGCTATGGAGTTGTAGTTAGCATACAAAAAATTGATTTTAGACAGCCGTCTTTCTATTGCTTGGATTATTTAAAAGTAAGTAAAATTTTATCGCAACTCTTAAAATATTTTGTCAAAATACAGAGCGAAAAACAAGAATCTCTCTTAAATTTCTCAAGTTCTTGATAATCTTAAAACAAAATTTGCTTCAGAGCAGGATTCATTTCTAAACGCTATGGTTTTACATTGTTAACACATTGAATGCCACGCTAATTTTACATGGCTTGCCCGTCTGGCCAAAATGATTTTCTCAGCATGCGTTACATATTTTTATGAAATATTATTTACAACAAAACAGTTAATTTTTTTTATCATTCGTGACGCTTTCTTTTGCTTGGAGTGTTTCAATACAATACATCGCAAATAACATGCACGTATAATCTTTAAGGTTACATGTTATATATGTAAATAAATAAAACTATTTTTGCGTGTTCTATATTACATTAATTTCTTCAAACCATTTTAGTAGTAGTAATAATATTTAAAAAAAAAAAAAAACATTAAAAATTTACTCTAATTATGTGTTTCTAATAATCTTGGCTTCGCCGGTCACCGGTGATCTCCGTGGCGCTACGAACAAACTCAGTGCCGGTAACCGGTGACCCCCATGGCATTCAACGTATTAACTATATATTTCCGGTTTAGCTTCTTTGACTTGTTCATTTCGTACGAAAGTTCGTGTTCAAACGCATAAAAGCGAGTTTTTTGCTAAGCGCGTTACGCAAAATACTGATCTTTCCCTGTTGATATCTCTGAAAGGACATTTTTTCATATATTATTTCACAGGTAAATCAAGTTTCGGATATTATTTCAAGAGCTCAGTTCAGTGGAGCACCCAAGATAGGGTTTTCAGAGATTAAATTCCTCCGAAGAACTGTAAACAATTTTTTTTTTTTTTCTTTTATCATTAATTTGTTTCTGAAATTCATCGGTAAGAAAAGATTATCGTAAAACTAAGTTTTATTTGAGAAAGGAAGTTAAATATTCTTTCTTATTGAGTAAAGAATCTCCAAATAGAATATATAAAAGTTCAACAGGCTTTTTCTTTTCCTTGAACCCCTTTCTTTTTTTCAGAATGGGATTCCATTATGTTGGAGGGAAACAAACTATTTTAAAAACCAAACAAATGTAGAGTGAGCTACTTCTTTGGTGCGTTGAACAGAATTCGTACAGCACAATTATTCATCAGTTTCTTTAACTATGTGAAATTCAACTTGCTTGTATGTCATGCATCAAGTGGTAAAACATGCCTTGCTTGCTTTGAACTTCCTTCAAATAATAGAGAAATGCTATTAGAATATATTTCTTTGCAATATAATCAGAAGAAAAAAATTGAACAACTTTAATTCATGGATCTTCTCTGATAATATTGATTCTAAAGTTAGGAAGAAGAAAAAAAAAATTATGCTAACATAGCATCGTTTTTAACAAGATAAAAACATTCAAAATGCGTTAGAAAACATTTGATAGTCAGATATTACTGCCCACAACTATACAGACGTTGCGTGGTTGGACTGTACAGTCCTCAAAAGATTTGAATTCTACAAGCCATCCTTAAAATGGTAGGACAAGATTTTGGATTGCATATTGAATCCAAAAACCAGATAAAAAAATTTGTATTTTTTTAATGGCATATGAATTTTAAATAAGATAAAAAGGATTAAATTATGAAAAGAATGTTTTAAGAATAAATTTAGCGGACCATTCGATAAAAATACAATTAGATAAAATCGAAACCGGTGCACCGGAAAAAGTATTTTTTGCAAGGCCTATTTATAAAAAGCCACTTAAGAATTTTTGTAAACATCTTGTGCCTTAGTTTTCATTATTTTATAAGGTATTCAAATCGTTATTAAGTTTAATTATTAAGTTTGGTATTCAAATCGTTATTAAGTTTAATTATTAAGTTTGGTATTCAAATACGGTTCCAATAGCTTGGTCACGATAGCGGTTGTAAGTTTGGACCCCTTAAGAATCACGAAAATGATAAGCCCTTCGGCAAAGGGATTCTAATCCATGATCCGTCTACCACTGAGGATATTTTACGTCAGCACTGGGGTATTTGCGAACCGGAAGCAGAATTCACAAAAAACCATCCACAGCTGGGATTCGAACCTGGGGCACCTTATTGTGAGATGAACGCTATATTTCTTGAGCCACCATGGCTCAATATTATTTACAATATTTAAGTGTTCATCATTCATAAAAAGTAAATAATTTTTGAAACTCCCTAGAATGATTTTCTGGGTGCGCCACTGATGACTCAGTTTCAAGGGTAGGTAGCAGACCATTCCGTGAGGAATGTAGTATTTCATTTACCACAACTTTGACTCAATACCCGGAGCTAAAAGCTGACAACGGTGCTTGCTTTTACTCACGGATAATGCAACGGTTTCAGTTCGTTTCTACGAGTCCAAAGGGTTTACTTTTATGTACTTTACTCTGTAAGCTATACTTTATTCTGTAAATTGTACTGTGTAGTCTCCTGAATTTTTTTATTTTATTCTGTATTTACTTTATTCACATTTTTCACTTACATGTTTATTCACGAGTAGCTTATTTTGAAAAAAGTTTTGCTTATATTTTTAGATCTATCACTCTGATACTTTCTTTTCTCCGACAACTTTATGTCGATTCAAATTTGATCTCAAAGAAAATTTAAGTTATTATTCAAAAGGAAGAATGGAAATGATTTATCATGTTCAATCTAAATTGAGTGATGGATTAAACATTGAAGAAGGATTTTCACTCACATTTACTATTGTATCTGAAGGTAAGTTAAATCCAACATAATCTGTTTCTTTTATAGTCATAAGAACAATTTAACACTTAACACACCAATACTCATTTACTCATTTCTACCATAGCCAATCAAACGGCCGGACTTTGTTTCTTGATTGAATGAATGAATGAAATATAGATGTTAGAAAGGAAGTAAACTAAAAAAAACTTTATTATAATTAAACAAAATTGTAGATTGCTAATTTTTATGTTTTGCAATGGTTATTTAATAGACTAAAAGAAACTAACCGCACGATATTTGTGACAATAAAATATCCGCATTTTATGTTCAATACAATTTATTTTCTATTGCGTGAAAGGGTATATTTTATTAAAACCAGTCTTGTCAAGTGAACTTCAACAAAATTAAAATAAGCGTTATTATTTTAACACTAAACATACCAACACTTAATATATACCTATTTCTACCATAGCCGGTCAAATGACCGAACTTTATGCTTCTTGATTGAGTGTATGAAATATAGATGTTAGGAAGGAAAGAAACTAAAAAAACTTTAATATAATTAAACAAAATTGTATTTTGCCAATTTTTATGTTTTGCAAACACAAAGAATAAAAATTTTTAATTCATTACTCAGTGCATTTTTTATATATACAGGGTGTTTCCATTGTACATTTTCCGCAAACGTATTTCTTCTAATTATTATTTCTATAATTATTATAATTATTCTTATAATTATAAATAAAATATAAGAATTATAATTCTTATAATTGATATTATTTCTTCCAAGAACTTGTGCTGTCTTGATTGTTTCGAAATTTTTCTGGGTAAAAACTAACAGTAAGAAATGAAGTAAAGCTATCAAAGTAAAATATAAGCTACTTACCAAAACATTTATCTTTTGTCACTTTTTCTTACGCAAAAATGTTAATCTAAAATTTTAGGTACTTTCTTGAAATTTGAATTCAGTTATTCTGATTGAACTAACTACGCAACAAGCTTTGCAGAAATATGCAACTCATCGAATGCAATACGTTGAACACGCATTACATCGTAATTTCTGATCCAATAACCTTCTAAAGCAATAAATTGTTCTCCCTGTCAAATAACCGGTTAGGGTTGAAATAGGTATACGACAAGTATTATTCGAAACAAACAAAATACAAAAAAGTGTAATAATAGAATATTAACTGTATATAATTGTTGGAAAAAGTCATGATGTCAAATGTGCAAAAACTATAAAATGATAAGCGCATTTTCGATGCAAAAGTTCTTAAACGGTCATTTGACCGGTTATGGTATGTTTAGTGTTAAGAAAGATGGATGGATTAACGATATTTTTACTGCATGGTTACAATTTTTATCTTTTTATCTTTATCCATTTCACAAAATTCTCATGGAGTCGACGATAAATTTAATTCATAAATTTTAAGCTAAAACTCCTTGAAAGACATGTTTATAGAGTTTTTTTTTTTTTTTTTTTTCTTTTCTTTACGAAAATAGGATCTTATTTTTTCACTCAAATAAAACAGATATCTGACAGAAAGTACTTAATTCTACGATAAATTAGATTCAGAAAATCATGAGTAAACTTTTCAAGTTTCACCAAAACAGGATGTTTCACAGAAAGTTAGAACAGAATCCTGGTTTTGGAGATCTTCTACAAAATCAGATTCCTAATTTCACAAAATAAGTATATTTTTCACAATTTCTCAACAAGTCTGGAGTAACACCAGATCACAAACATATCTTATGCTACTCTTTATTTAAATAACAATCTTAAAAAAAAAATTTAGAGAATTTAACATTTTTACATGTGTTATAGGAAATAAAAAAATCCATTTAAAAATTAACCAACTGATTTCGAATTTAACCTGATTTAGAAATGTTTAAAAGTGAGTCTGTCGACATTAGTGGATTGATATTTTTTTGCAGTAAATTTAACTTTTTTTAAAAGTATCATTTCGAATCACAAAGTATGGATATTAGTCGATCAGTAAAATTTGGGCTTTAAATTCAGACAATTCTTTCAAGTTATAATTTTGAATGTTTGCTTCCATCTTTCAACTAATTTATTATACTTTTACAAGTTGTTAAGTCTAATAAAATTGAAATGCTTAAAACTATATTAACTTTCGTTCTTCATAACTTCCAATTATGCAGCCTTTAATTGAGGTTTAATAACTTTTGATCTAATCGTCGGTTTTTCACCCACAGGATTTAACGGATACAAAGATATTATCCCTGCAAAATAATATAAAGAACAAAATTAAACAGTCTATTTGTCTGAAATATACGTCACTGTTAAGGGGTTAAAATAAAAATGAAAGAAATTGGTTAATAAAAGAATTAAGTGAAATGAGAGGATATTTTAAACGTACTTCGAGTAAGAGCGAGCATGAGATAGCCTACTAATACTATAAATAAAAACTAATAAATACTAAACAGCTCAACAGTCATATCTGCTACATTGACTTTTTTGCTTTCTTGGAAAAATAACAAAGAAAACTTATGAAATTCAGATTTATTAAAATAACCTACAATTGAATCGATAAGTTAGATTATTTACTGTGGGACATTTGACTCATTGATTCAAAAAGCTTCTTTATCAATTCCTTTTTTATGGATATCTTAATTTTGTGAGATTTTTAGTGACGTATGTTGAATAAACTTTTTTCTTCATAAACTAGCAGAATAGTGCACAATTTTATATTGATGTCGTATTTATAATATGTTTATTTTGAATATTTATATATTTAGATATACAAGATTGTCTGAAAACATCTATGTACATGTGTGATAACGGAAGATGTATTCCCAAAAATTTAACATGTGATATGAAAAATAACTGTGGTGATAACAGTGATGAAACTTATCTGTTATGTGGTATGTCTGACACATCTCTTAATTACAGTAGTATTAGTGAAATTTTCATTAAAAATTATTAAATTTTGCAAGAATTGAAATGCTTCTGATGCATTACTGATACATTTTAGGCTGTGTGTTATTAAAAATTCTTAGATTCAAAAATCTATGGAAAATCAAATTTTAAAACAATTTTTTTTTATTATTTTAGATTCATCTGGTCATAATTTTATACAAATATCAGACGTTATGTACGGTGTGGTGGTCTGCCTCTTTGTTTTTATCATGTTCTCATCCTGGGCCGTGATAGTTTCCCGAAAACGAAGACGCCATCATGACACTGACTCTACTTCAGATTCCGATGAACCAACAACTAGAATTACACCCTACCAATCTGTTCATCCTCAGGGATTTTTTATCTGTCAAAATCCAGCTGGACCAAGAACTCCTTATTTTCAACATTCAAAAATTATACAGTCTGAAGGAGGTTTTACAAATCCTTGCTATCCTACAGGAGTTCCCCATGCTCCTCCTCCATACAGCCAATGATTTTATTTTATTTCATCATCAAATATGAACTGCTTGTGGACTTTTCATTCAAGCTTTATATCCTAAATTTTGAAAGAATTCCAAATGTTTTTGCAAAAGCAACAGTTGTTGAATGCATTTTCATAAAAAAATAATAAATAAAATAGTAAAAGTGTTCTCATTTTTTTTAAACAATTCATTCAGCCCCCCCCCCCCAATTTAAAAACGCGTACATCGAAAAAGATCAGTTTTTTAACATTATTGGTATATGCCCTACCTACTCCCCTTAAAAATAACTTTAGCACAATTCACAAAATATTATTGTAGTATAAATTGTTATCCGGAAAATGCCTTATTTTGTTAAAGAGCAAATGCTAAAAATGGAAGATTGTAAAAGGATTCCAAAGCCGTGCTATTTTGAGAATCCTCATCTCAACAACCGCTTATCTTTTTTTCCCCTACTAAAAAATTATATATTGAGACATTTTTAGAGTGCAAGTTATTTTATGGCTGTAATAGGTATTTTCAGTTAATTGCTTTTAACCATTGTTCTGCGTATCTTTCGATTTTCACGTGCAAAATAGAATTAGCGAAATTTGCGCAACCTGCAATTTCCGTGGGGAGGAATTTTTCCAATCTGTTTAACTGTGCAATCCACTTTTCCCGATCATTGTTTCATTTCGGCTTTTCTGTGATGTTTAATTGCTTATTCAAACCTGGGATTATAGATGCCACTAGTTGGTCATATTTCTGTGAAACATTCAAGCATGTTTGAAAAATTTTAGCGCTCTTTTCAAAGTGTTCTGTTTGTTGCTTGGAGAAAAAGTGAAACTAGCAAAAAAATAAATAAATAAAACTTGAAGAAACGCAAATTGGGTGCTAAGACTACGAGAGAGGACTTTTCCTTTAGCCCGGTTTCGAAGTTTATCATACGAAACATAATTTCTAATAAATGTTTTGTAAATATTTTGCATAATTTTATTTTTATATGAGTTTACAATTCTTTTTCATAAAATAATTTTTACTTTAACCAAGATTAATTATCAAAATTTTGCTTTTATATGATTTTTCTTTAATTTCCATTTTCATACAACTTTCTTCATGATCCTATTCTATATTAAAAAGAAAAATACTCTTTTGCAAAAATTTTTCGAATATTTTAACTATAAACTGTATGTTGCTTTGAAGTATGAAATAAAAAGTACTCAATTTTTTAACCTATTTTGATAGAAAAAAAAAATATTATTTAAAGCAGCGAGAGGGTTAACATACTCTTTACAGAAATTATGAATACAAATGTTTCTCATATTTCGTCACAAGGGGATAAGAATGCTATTACTCCAAGGAACATTTTTAATAATTTCGTTAATTCCAGAATTGAAATCGGTTTGAACAAAATATTTTATTGATCGAAAACGAGAACCAATTTAACTATTATTTATTTAAGCTTATTCTATTAATTTGTTGATAGCAGCATCAAGAATATAAGGGTATGCGTTTGAAAACGTGTTTAACTATTATACTATAAATGCATTAAATCATATATCTTGAATAATTTAAATCAAACGAGAAAAAAATGAGGGGTGTAAAAATAAACTCTATTTAAGTACGCCTAAAGCAGGGGTGGGCAAACTTTTTTGGTAGGGGGCAAGAAAACGTGAAAAAAAAGTTTCGCGGGTCAAGTAAAAACTTCTAAAATAAAAAATTAAAAAAAACGATATACAAGTTTTAATTTAAATATTTAATGCGATGAAGGAAATTGTGATTTCATTTTTCAAAGTTCCTTATATTGAAGTTCCAAGTGAGATGCATTTATTTTAAGGAAAGAGGCCAATGGTTTGTCTGTTAGTCTACTTCTGAAATGATTTTTTGTAAGGTTCATTGTTGAAAACGCTTGTTCACATATATAAGATGAAGCAAACATTGCACTGATTTTCTGAGCATGAAATATTAAATTTGGGAAACTAGCTTTGGGTAATGATTTGTAAAACTCAAGCTTTGGCATACTTAGAAACAACTACTTCAGATAGCGCCAATTTACGGCTTCTGCTTTCAACATTTTACCAATTGAAGCTGTCTGTGCTAGCTATTTCCATCAATTTATGTTTTGTAAAACAAAAATAGAGAAAATAAAAGGCCATTAGCACTTTGTTAAAAAAGAAATAACAAAAATAGCTTTAAACAAATTAAAAAAGAAAATGGATGTACATTATTTATATTCGCTATGAATTGGCAAGTTAAAATTCTATTCGCGGGCCGGATTAAACCTGCCGGCGGGCCGCAGTTAAGCCGTGGGGCGTAGTTTGACCATCCCTGGCCTAAAGTATACCCTAAAATATATCTAGAATAAATTTTGGAATTTATAAATAAAAAATAAATTTTCAAACAACTTCGAGTAGGACAGAGACGTTAACTTGTTTAAAAAATAATTGTCCTTGTTACTATTTAACTTTGATTCCTGGGGACATTTCATTTCGCTAAAAGACATTCCATTCATTGTCTCACTCGACATAAGAAATTTCAATTGTATAACGAAATTTTTTGACGTCCTTAAAAAATGTTTTTAAGTCTAATTGTAAAAAAAGGCACTGCATTTTTTTAGAAAGTTGTGATTAATTATTTTTTCAATCTAGGAGCTTATGCCATTATCTTACGAAAAACTTATTTTATATCGCGTGAAGTAATTTAATATACTTTGTTGCGAAATAAAAGATCCCAATAAACTGAAGCGAAAAGATAGAAAAATCATTGAGTTAAAAAAAATATTAAAATAATAAAAGTAGACTTGTTTCGAGAGTTCAGAAATTCACGTCAGAAAACATTCCCGCTTGGCGAATCTTGAAAGTGGGAGCCTATTTTTGAGCGCTTAAAACAAGTCTACTTTTATTTCCATCTTCATATTTTTCTAAAGCCATCAATGAAGTATTTTTCATCAATTACACTTGTTACATAACTGGGTTACATTTGGTATTTTGATAAAAATTTTATTCTCGTAAAAGTAAACATCTGTATTTGAGTACTTTAACACGGTTCATGCAATCCTTAAAAGAGTACGAGAACTGTAGCATCAATATAGTAATTATAAAGTTAGCTTTAAAATTGAAATTTTAAACCATATGTTTGGAGTTGATGAAATTGAACATTATGGTAAAATACATTTTATTATAAGGGGGCAGCCCCATATTTGGGACTATCTACAAAAGTAAATAGCTCCTACTTTATGAACCAATTTTTTCAAAGTCTTGTCTATACCTAGCTTAAGAATCAGGAATCCAAATATCTAAAAAAAAAAATACATGATTATTCAGAGAAAGTATGTTTTTCAGTTTGATTTCATAACTTAATACTTACCACTAATTGATTAACTTATAAGATGTCACCCTCAGAAACCATTCATATAGGCAATTTGTTCGTGATAATTTGATCATTAGAACGTAAGTTATTCAGAGTGATATCTTTCTTATTTTGCGCACTGTACATCTAAGTAGAGAAGGAGAGGGAAGGGAGGAGGCTCTAGACAGGGAACCACTCTTTCCCTCAGAAGGCGTATTCGAGTGTTGGGATCGCTAATATGTTAGAGTTAGTATTTAATTACAGTAGCGAAACCAAATTCATTTTCAAAACTATCATATGGATTTAAATTTCGAAGTTATAGTATATTAGTGACAACGTAAAAAATGTTTTAACTATTTTCACCCTACGAATCTATCTTTTTTGATTTGATGTCTATTATCATATGAACACTGTTTGTCTACAATAGGTACTCTTCCAGACATGCGTCTGGGGCGGTGACTATAGTAACGAGGTATGAAGGTATGATTATTTCAAGTAGGGGTGCGGCGTGCCTCTTTAGAACTGGTTTCGGCGAGAGGAAAGGGACCTCTTCATCGAAGCTACCCTCCCTAAAATGCCCTCTACTTGTTTCTATAGCACCAGACTGCCACTGACTTTGTGGCGGGAAGAGTACATATCTTAGATAAGCAGTAGTTGACTGAATGTAAACAATAACAGGCTTCCTAAAACCAGAAGAAATTTAGAAAACCTCCGGTGAATCCCTACACTTGTGTTATGCTTACAAGGCGATGTGTGAACAGGCTTAATATTCTAGGAAGTTTTATTAATGTGATATATGTTTAAATTTGCGCGTAACTTTACCATTCATAAGAGTTTTCTGTAATTTATAAATTCTAACTGGTTGTGAGCCTAAAATAAATTTCAGATAATTTATATCGCAACATAAATAAAGAGCAAGGTTTGCCATGTTGTTGAGTGTTATTCCTTATTAGGTTATATTTATGTAAAATATCCCGTTAGTTATTTTTTGGGGATGCATTTTGCAGGACATAGCAGGCTTGCGGAGGCTTCCAGATTCTATTGTTTGTTTCGTTGAAACTTAAATTTAAAAAACCCGTTATATTGCAAATATTACAAGTATAATAATATTTGATGCCATTCTTTTTCAAAGGCGAAAAATTCAATCGGAAGTAGTAACCCGAAGTTTTACCCCTTGCACCATCTGTGCTTTAAATCGTGCGGGTTCAAATCCCGCCGTAACTCTGGATGTATTCTCCGTGTTGACCTTCTCTTAATTGTTATATCTCTCTATGAGCGCCCATGTGGGAGGGCCGAAGCCCCCCCCCCCTTAGATTTTCACTAGAGCCCAATCGAAATAGGATAAAATGAAATTTTGGCATTTCTAAAAAAAATGAACATAAAGTCTTTCGAATAGAAGTCCTTTTCAAGTCAACAAAATCCAAATTTTCTAAAGCAATTCAAGGTCATGTTTGCCTTCGTTATCACTTGCTTAAAGAGCGCGCGGAGGGGTCGACCTCTATTTGATAAGTTTTTAGATTATCAATTTAGTGTATTTAAAATTTGATTAATCATGTATAATTAAAAGTGAAATTAATTTAAATTAATTAGTTTTTCAGCTAATTAAATTAAAAATATTTAAATAGATAAAATTTCCTTTCATTAATTTCTTAATTCATTAAGCTATTTGTCGTTTTCTTTCATGACCCCCCCCCCTAAATTCAAACATATGGGCACCCCTGTATCTGTCCTTCTACTTGACAAATGTTTATAAACCTAAATCGAGCACACAAGCTTGCAAATCTATGTAATTCCTATAGAGCAAAAAACCAATAAAATTCGTCGTCTCTCTCGACCACGAGATTTCCGTGAATTGAATAAAATGAGAATGTCCCTTAAAAGTTTTGTCTTACTGGATGTGGTTCGTGCACCTCTGACTATCATCGAAGAAATATGATGATAAAATAGCTCAAATACGATCAGTGTGCGGGTGGGTGACCACTTTCATCAGCCTGCTAAGGGACCGAGGGTTTATGGCATCGGTCCTCGTTAAACTTTTCAATCGTGAGATGCTCAACTTCACGCACAGGTCGACGAGATACTAAAGAGAGAGATCCATGCCCTCTGCAGAGTATCGAAATTGGAATGGTATGTCTCAGGATCATCCTCAGGAATGTTTCCCAGACCGTCGCCAATAGACCATTGTCAGCTCCAATGCGACCTCAACCAACAACAACATTTTATTTTCGCTTGATGGCGATAGGATATGCGGCAACCACATGAAGTGAGAATGCTTTCTAAAGAGGGCCGTTTTGTTGAAGACTGCGCTACAAGAACGCGAACACTTCGCGTATACGTAAATCGCTTGTGTGTGGCATATGCGTAACTCACATGTACAGGACGAGAAGTTAGTGAAAGAAGTCCCTATGAAAATTTGTAAAATCTGTTGACCACAAAGACTTCTGATTTTTCTTTTTCTTGGCATCATAATGAAAACGATTGAGAAACTAAAACCGAATAATTTTTGATGTTTGTATATTGTATTTAAATATAATTTGTTCTTAAGCTGACGTGTTATTTAATAATTTGACCAAAACATTTTGAATGCTACTTCGGTGTAAAAAGAGATTGTAGTTTCATTAGTTGTAATTTTTATAAAAAAATATGTATAATAAACGACATTTAGATTTTGCTATAATTTTATTGTTACTGTATAAAGTTTCCCTTGGGAATAGCTTAAAAGGTGCTGTAAGTTTAGATTCATGGACTTTTGATAAAGTAAGTAGTTTTCGAGATTTTCTGCATAATTATATCATATGGGCTTGACTTTTTGTATTTTTTTCAATATCCCTATACCGGCGGTTTAATGCCGGCGTCTCGTAAAATTATTTACTTATTACATGCATTAAGGAAAAGTAGCCTTTTAATTTTATATTCATTGAATTTTATTGTTAATGCAGAAGAATTTTTTTAGCTTTTAAAGTTCATTTTAATTTTGCCTGCGTGACTTAATATAAATTTTTTACACCATTTCTTTCTGGGCTGTAAAATTGTAAATATCCTAGAGCATGCATTACAACTTTTTTTTCCTTAAAAAGATTTTCTGATTATTTAATATTATTTGCTTTAAATAGTTAAGATTAAGGATTTGTTTTTAGGGGGGGGGAAGAGTAGACAGACACAACAGCTTGCGAATTAAGTAAAGGATGACATTAAATTAAATGAAAATATGCTTAATTTTCATTTCATCTAAATGAGACTTTTACAAGTTCGACTTCTGTTACACAATTTTGTAATAACACTTATAGCACATAAAAAATAAATTTTGGCTTTTCAAATATGGAATTTACAAATATTAACAGAAATCTAAAAAAAAAGTATAAGGACATGTTTAAAAATACTTAAATTTTTCATCATTAATGAAAAAACTACCCTTTTTTCAATTAATTGAATAAGCATAAAGGTGGTGAATTCTGAAAGATCTCTTAAAGTGTCTATGGAAAATTTTTACCAAACATCTATTATATAGAAAACAAGATCCTTTTTGCATTGATATTGTGTGCCATTTTTATAAACTTCTCTGGCTAGAAGTTCCCTTAAGTGTTCGATTAGATCGAGATTCCTTGCCATTCAATATCAATTAAGTTTATAGAATTAGCTTTATACCAGAGTTTTGCGCTCTTAGAAATGTGTACCAAATCATTTTCCTGATGTAAAATATAGTCCCCTGTATAGTAGATATAACAAACCTTCTCCTAACATATTAGTCAGAATTTATTGTACTGTTGATAAAGATTATTGGAGTGGTTCTATTTGCCGCAAAAGCGTCCCAAACCATCACTGAGCAACCACCATATTAATGTTTAGAAAACACTTCTTTAGTCTTTCACAACAAATCATTCCAAAAATAATGTAAAACATCAGATCCATCAAGATTGAACTTTTTTTTTTCATCAGAAAAAATTGCAGCAGTCCATTTGTGACCAAGAGAAATATATTTTTTTGGCTCCACTTAATCCACATTCTCGAAAAGCAACAATTTTCCCTTTTACAGAATCAGAAAGATGAGTTCCTTTAGGCATCGTTCAAATGTCATGATGAAAGTCAACAAGTTCAAAATTTCTTTCACAAGCCAATCTTTTAATTCTGATTGTCATTTTCTATTTTCGAATGTACAAATTTTTCACTAATTAGGGAAGAAATAACAATGTCCTTATACTTTTTTCCAATATCATTTCAAATTAAAAATCAAAGTAAATTTAAACAGGTTTATATTTGGAAATTTTAATTAGTTTACACAAGAAATTATTTAATTTTACTCCTATTCTTACTTCAAAAATTTGCCCCAGATTCCGTAAATAAGGTTTCTAGAATCAGTGATTTTTCGCGTGTCCTTATACTTTGCTTGCTCTCTGTATCTATAGTTTTTTAATATTTTGCTCGAAAAAAAGATGTTTTGTTTTTGACTTTATGTTCACTCTGTGTAAAAATCTTTTTCCGTATCTTTTGGCTCTCAACCAATTGCACATTGTTACCTATGTATTGTAACTCTCTAACTAAGTTAGATACAGGAATTGTAGTTTCAGTTTATGTTTCTTTGCTTTTAGTCTTTGATTTTCTTTACTTTTAGTCTATGTCTAACCAATATTTTCATTTTTAAGATGATATCTAAATTCAAAGCTTCATTAGTCAAGTTTGATATAACATATCCATATGGTGAAAAAGAAGATGAATATGGAAAAGTTGCTGAATCTGCTCGATTTTCTCCTGATCTACTTGTTGCTGAAGTAGGAGTTCAGGGTTTGTATTATCGCATTAACTTTAAGTTGAACATCCTGTTTGATTTTAAAATTTAATTGGCAGTTTCTATTATAGCCAGTTGCATGTGATGATTTCTATTTCAGTATGAAGTTTAAGTTATTTAACAAGTAAAAATTTGCACTGTTCAATTTTGCATCTTCACAAAAAAATTTAGACTCCTAAAATTGGAATGTATAAATTAGAAGAAATGTTCCCTTTATAAAAAATAATTTAATTAGCTAATACAAGTCAAACCTGGATCCATCTTTCTTTTTTCCCATAGGCACCCTCTTGTTTTAATGGTCCTCGAGCAAATGCTTATAATATTAATATAGTAGCCAATTAGTTAAATTTTTAACTTCCAAATTCCTGTTTTTATTTTTCAGAAATTCTATTGATATTTTAAAAAAAGATATTGAAGTTATTTCATTTTAAGAAGAAAAATAGTAACTCCTGATGCTAATGATTAAGAAAAGGAGAATTTGTTACAGTTTAGGGAAAATGCTTCTAAGAGAATTTTTGATGTTTATAAATTAGTTAATGAAAATGTTCAAATTTGTATTCTCAGTTTAAGAAGTAGTTGCAGAAGCTGATGAAGTGCAAAGGGACAGCAAAAAAGATGGTAAAATGGAACCACATTATGTCTGTATTTGTGGAATGTTTTGAAGCTTTGAAACAGACACTTTTTGTATTCACACAAACTTACCGAAAATGAGCAACAATCTGTTTCAAATGTCAAAAATTTATTGTTTGATCTAAGAAGGAAATAGTACTATGTTTAAATTACGATTTTCAAATATTTTAAGTAAATAATGTGTTTATTCCTGATTCTTTTGCTTTGCAAATAACTTTGCATTAAGTACAGATTTCTTTTAGTTAACATTTTTTATTACTTTTTATACTTTGCTACTTGCTTTTATTACTTTTTATACTTACTTTTTCATATTATCATACTTACTATTCATACATTTTCAGGTCATCATTAGATATTTTATGCTAATCAGAATATTCGTCATTTTTCTATTCCTATTGTTCAAAATGAATGGAGGAATTATTGATCGAGTTACTACTTTAATAAATTATTTTTTTATATTTCATATTTTCAATGAAAATTGTGTAATAATTTTTTTAAAATTTGAAAAATACTTAATTATAAAATAATATGCACATTTTATTATTTTTCGACTTATTTTAAACTTAAAATCAAACTATTTTTCATAGTTTTTTAATTTTATAACATATATTTTGAATGTGCTTATACTTTTTTGAAAAATACTAGATTAAACTGAAATTTATCTCATAAATGAATCGTTGATAAAAGCATTTACAAAAATATATATATCAAAATAGAGATCCTGAATTTATCCCCTTTTTAACTATGATTATAGAATACCAAAACCCAGTGTTTTAAACTAACTATCTTTTGTTTTGAAATTAATTCCTTCTATATTTTTCCAATTTTAAATGCACCAACTTTTTAACTAAGAACTGTGTAAATTTTTTCCATCTTTTTAAAAGCTTTGTGTCCCTTCCCAATCTTGTTTCAATAAAAAGCAATTAATCAAAATTTGAGTTGAATGAAAAAAGAGCCCATGAATATAGAAGCATAAAATTATTATATATTGACGAGATTTTGCCAGAAAACAATGCTCTCCACTTGGAAGATTCAACTGTATGCCGTCTGTTATTGAAAATATTGTTAACTAAAAGTCTGCTTTGTTTATAAACTACAATGTTTTAAAACTTTTTTTTTCTTACCTTTAGACTATGGTGAAAAGGAGAATTCTGATATTGCTGAACGATTTAGTGTTTCAAAAGAGGACTTTCCTGTTATAAAACTCTTTGTAGAAGGTAAAAGTGAACCCTATAGCTTTACAGGAAATGTTAAAGCTGATGAAATTAAAAATTTTATCAAGAAACATTCAAGTAAGATTTATATTTTGATATTACTATATTTTGTTTTGAATTTCTTTATTTTCCTCTAAACATACTCAACCAATTTATCACATGATGGATATAGAAAAAATTAGCTCTATTGATAGAAAATAGCTTTACTCTCTCATTTTTTAAGGAATGTACTAAACTATTCATTTGTTACCATGTAATACAGCTTACTTCTTGTATACACTTTGTTGTTTTTGTTTCTAATCCTCCAACTTGTCTATTTAAATAGTGACATGAACTTTTCATCCATTCACCAGTTTTTGCTACCTCCCCAATTTTTTGAAAAGAGTGCCTAAGTTAGTGTAAAATTGTGCTCATTCGCACTGCAATGATCATTTATAAATCTTACAAATACCGAAATTGCAGTTATGTTGCACATAACTTAAAAATCATATCTTTTTCGAATTGACTGTCATGCTAAAGAAACTGAAGCTGTAGGAGGATGAAAAAAAAAAAACTGAGGTCTTACTTTTACTTTTACCGAACGATTTCTTTAAAATATTGCACGGTTTTTATAGAAATTCTTCTAGACAGAATTTACTAGAGGCTGAATTAAAAATATAAATTATAACAATAAATATAATATGAATTTTTGGCAAAGTTGTGTGAAAAATAAAGATTCTGAATAAAATTAAGACTATTCTTTCTAGAAAAAGTGTGTAAAATTTCAATTAATTTCTACCGTTTTCAGTCTTTAAGTTTTTAGGAAACTTTGTTTTATACTTTCTTACCTAAATGTTCTAGTTTAATGTAGAAAGTTTCCAAAGACTTTCTCGAGAGTTTTATTCCCTATCATGATACTAATTATATTGATTTCACCTATGTGATGTGAAGATTATCTATGATACTGATACTTAAGATTTTTACAACGCTTTTTATTACTCTAAAATAAAGTTTCAACCTGAAATATGTAGTTTTAATAAAGATTTTAGTTGTGACAGGGATACTAAATATTATTAAAAGCTGTAATTTCAGTAAAAAATTCCTTTTTTACTTAAAACAAAACAAAAAATCTTTTAAATACTTCAAAAATAACAACTTCTGATTATAAAATTGAACAATTATCTTGATGTTTTAAATAATTAAATTTTTTTTAATATGAAATAACATTTTTGATACTTAAAAATCTTGATGACCATATTTAAATGAAATTTGGTGTTCAAAATTAATTATAAATAGAGATAGTATTTCATTTTAAGTAAATTTATTTGTTCTCTCAAAAAATGAAAATTCATTTGGTTTTCGCATGTGTATTCTACTTGTAAGGATTAGGATATGCTAACTCCACTTTTGCAATCGCATTGAAACAAAACTTTTGTTGAGAATAAAAAATTTTCATTATTTTTTTATAGATATATTTGTTGGTAATAAGAGAATAGAAAATTAAAGAATGTAAATAACGATTTCATTATGAATATGAACATTATGAATATTCTTAGAAAGTGATGGTGCACTTTCTCAACATTACTAAACACATTAAAAAAATATTGTGGTAGAAATGAAAAAGTATTTGATTTTCAATAATTTTATTGTGGATAACCAAAAGTTAATAAAAATCCTTTTATGATCTTAACTAACTGAAAATTTTGTGAAATAAATATAATAAATGAAAAAAAAATTTAAAAATATAGTAGAACTCTGCTAACCTTATAAAAAGCTTGTGCTGCATTAACCAAACCTAACCATCAGCTCTCACAAAAAAATAATTACTTAATTCACTGTTTAGTTATTTGTTCATTCTTAATAAAAGAATTTAATTAAATAAATCCACCTTTAAATACTAAAAATTCTTTTGTTGTCATCAGCCATTAATGCAGAGGGGTTCGATTGTTCTTGCTTCCCAGTCGCACCATCTATGGCCAAGAATTAGACTTCTGTCGCACCCATTCGTTAAATCCCTTTATAGGGCAGATCCATTCATACATCCATTCATTCATCCACAAATCTTAATTTTGACCTGAACCAGAGAACGATCAATCTCTAATTCAGTACTCCCAGAGGTATAATTACTATACTAGAAATTATGAATACTCAAAGTGACTCTTAACTAATAGGATACATATATTTAAAAATTCTGTGTTAAACTTAAAACCAATACAGTGTAACGTCCCATATTCGGAAGAGTCAATTTCCCGGACACTTTTTAACAATCAAAATAAACAAACATTTCTTCACCTTCCCCTCTCTTAAAAGGGGAATAAAAAAAAAAGAGGTCTTTTGACAGGTTTTTTCCTTTCTTAGCTTCTAGTGATTTATACATTGAACCCATAAATCAACAGAAAGGGGAACAGAAGATCTACCAAGACCATACCGTTAGTGACGCTCCTCTTTTGGAATGCAGGAAAGGGGGGGGGTGGAGATTTGTTTTCAAAAGAGCACAACTGAGTCCCCTCCACCTCTTCTTTCCTATGCAGCTGGCTAGAAAAAGAGGCATTTCCTGGAACCTTTTTATTAAAGTGTTAGGGAAAGAAAAAGTACTGTGAAAAAGTGTAAACACAACAAACGTTAAAGTGGAAGGGGAATCCCCTTTAGTAACACAGGAAAAAATAAAGAGAACCCAATCAGCATGCCACACCTTTATGCTTGATTGATAGTCACTGATGGGAGAGAAAATAAGAATTTGTCACTGCCCCGCCCTCAACTTGAATGAGAAATAAAGAGGAAATTAATTTTCTTCTCCACCTACCCACCTTAGTGAATGACGGGAATTTCCCCTTCTGGCTTGAATCGTTCTAGTTCAAAATGGCGGAGAGAGCAATTAATATTTTTCGTTTTCTATATTTATTTTTATAATAGCAATAATTATTTATTTTCTAGTATTTTATTTTTGATTGATTAGAGATCATTCTAATACTAAAACATTATTGCCCGAAAAATAATGTTTAATTTTTTGCTTCTTAGATTCAGATCATTTTAAGTTTTGTTTACCTTGGGGGTCTATTATACGGAAAAATCGAATATACGGACTTGGGGAAGTCCCGTCGATTCCGAATACGCGACTTTCCACTGTATTCTAAAAATAATTATTTTTTTAAAAAAATGTAGACATAATTAAATTTTTTGCTTTCTTGTACTATTTTAAATTTTGTTTGTTTGTTTGATGTTTAACTATTCTCGTAATACTTATTGCTATTGTATTAGTCATTTTTAGTTACTTCTGTTTCGTTCAGTTTTTTTTTTTTTTCATTTTGTACAGTTTCTTTGGTTTATTTTTTGGTTATCAGGTTTTGTCCAGACCCTATTTCTTCCTGTGTCTTGGAATAAATGGATCTCATCTGGACAAAATCTCAGCTCTGTTTCAAAGCATTTGAGTTTTAAGTATGAAAATCATTCCAACTTCATAGGTGTTATGCAATATTGGTGAAATGGCTAGTAAATATTTTTGACGCAGTTAGTTAAAACTACAACTTAAAATAGTGTTGATTCAATCAGTTATAAAATGCTAAGTAACTTTTTGAAAATATTGATTGATGAATTTAAGACTATTTTAAGGTTCAGTGTAATAACATATTTTGCTTTCTTTAAATAATGTGGCTTTTTTTAGAAAACTATTTCTTAATAACTCCCTGATGATTTTATGCTCTCTTAAGCAGAATAAGCATAGGCCTGTTTTATATATTTTTTTAAAAATTAAAATAGCAACAAAATTAGTCTAAACTTACTCAGTTACATAATTTCTTTTTATTATCTTTTATAGGAGTTCGTCTTGTATTAGATAAATGCCTACCTCAGTTTGATGAGTTAGCAGAGAAGTTTATGGCATGTAAAGGTAAAGATGAAATGGAGAAAGTTTTGTCTGAGGCGAAAGAACTAGCTGCTCAAGTAACTCTTGATGTAGAAATAAAATCTGCTGATGTGTACATTAAAATGATGCAAAAAGTTTTAGAAAGAGGATCTGGTTTTATTGCAAGTGAGAAAGAACGTGTTAAGAACATTAAAGATGGGAAAATAACTACAGCTAAAAAAGAAGAAATGCAAGGACGACTAAATATTTTACAATCTTTTCAATTGAAAGATGAACTTTAAGTCTTATGAATTATAACTATCATTTGAATTTTATATTTGCTTGCGTATTACGTGTTTTATCTATGTGAATGGTATGTATCTTGTAGTTTTAATTATGCCTCAATCTTTTGTCTTTATACACTGGTTTTTTGATATAAAGTAGAGTCTACTCTTTGGGTATGTTGATTATTTATATTTTGTTTCCTCAAATGTTTTTTGTGAATGTCATTGTTGTGTATAGCACAAAAATAAAGGATGCACCTAGATCATATTTGCATATACTAAAAACTAAGAGGATAAGAACATACACTCTTGCAACCATTATTTTGTGTATACCTATTTTAATCAAAAAGTCTTTTGTCACCTTTACCTTTAAATACAAATAACTATCATTCTTCGGATTTCAAATTGCTAGTTAAAAAAAAAATGATAATTTGAGCAAAATATTTATTAATACAAATTTATTAGATTATTTAATCTAATAAATTTGCCTGAATTAAATTAAGTCTGAATCTCTAGTTTAACTCTTCTAAAAATTTAAAACTAATTTTTTTTACCAATGATAAGTTGTTCTAAGAAAACCATTGTGAAATGAAAAAAAAAGTACAATGAAACCAATTTATTAGCTATTTGTATTATTTTGCTTTTTCTAATGAGGCACATGTATTGAATTGTTGTATATCTCATGTTCGAATGAACCTACTCCCCACAGCTCTTATTGCTATTTTTTATAGTACCTAATTTAATTAGATTAAATTTCCAGTGTAACTTAAATATGTTTAATATACAATCTTTTCTGAGTATAGAATAAAGAGTGCTGACAAAGGCAAGAATAATATTTATAGGCACAATAGTGGCCTGCTGCAGCCAGTTCGTCAAAACGAACTGACAACTCTGACACTCTGAGGATCTTTATTGTTTTTCACCTTCAATACCAGAGCCTTTCAAGGTTCCATCTTGCCAACTTCAGTAGGATCACTCAAGATCCATTACATTGCTGTTTTATGTGTAAATGGAAGATATAGAAATCACAGAGACCATATTCGGGGACAAGATAAGAACTAGGGTGCCTTAATGGGATTAGAGTGGCAACAGTAGAGGAAGAAACAGAACTGTACAGGCATATATATGAATCGAGTTGACATAGGATTGATATTGTAATGTTTGGTATTTCAGCTCTCGAGTTAGGTTTTTATGTAATTATATACATTTCATTTCTTTGCATTTTTTAGATATAAGATATAGTCAATGGCTTTTAGAGAGCCTGATGTTGTCAAGTATGTAAAAATCCAAAGAATTAAATAGGCTGGTCACATCATTCGAATGAACAGAGAGCGTTCGACAAACATAATCTTTATGGCTCAGCTCATCGGATCAAGGCCCAGAGGTCGACCAAAGCTGAGATGGGCCGACTGCGTGAAAAGAGACTTATCAGTCTTAAAAGTCTCAAACTGGAGGACAACTGCCAGGCAGAGGCAGGCCTGGAGGAAGTTGATTGAGAAGGCCAGGCCCCACCCGGGGCTGTCGTGCCATTGAGGAGAAGGATATAGTCAATGATATTAGCTTTTAATTAAGAAAAATATGCTCGAAAAGTTTCTCTCAAGATATAGTTTTTTAAATTGATACTTTTTTTAGCAAAACAAGTTAAAAATTTTACAGCTTAAGTAAATTTTAGTAACATACAAGATTTATATCAGGTAGTGCAGAAGTTAAATGTTTACTAGAAAAAAATAATAAAAGCTAAATGAAAAAAAGATAAATTTTTGAAAGTAATCTTTAAGCAGAACCCAATTATTTCATAAATTTACAATTGATCTAAATTTATTATGTAGAAACGATATATATATAGTACGAAGTCCCATATCCGTACGTCCGATCACTGGAAAGGTCTATTTTCAGGACACTTTTACAATCCAAATAAACAAAACTTCTTTTTCAAAAAAAAAAACTTTTTTTGTTCGTGATTTTGTTAAAAGTACATGGGGATAAGAATCCTTTTTTTTTACGATTTATACCCAACTTCCGATTTTTGTTTGGTTTTTATCAGATTTTCACTATAATATATGATCAAAAAGTTGACCATCACAGAAACAAAATCCGGATTATTTCGACATTTCACTTCAGCACATGAAAAATCTCTTTCTTTCTTTTTTCCCCCGCCAAGAATCGTGCACTCTGTTTCAAAATGTCCAAAACTCTTGCATTTTGAAAAAAAAAAAAAAAAAAAGCGAATTTTAGATGAAATTGTCATGCCTAAAGCGTGTCATTGATTATTTTATAAGTGCGATTTGAGATTCGTGAATTGTAATAATATATCAAAAGAGAAATCAAAATTTATAAAAAACTGTCGATATTTATTCTACCTCAATAACCGCACTAAGAGTTCTTGAAAAGACAACAGTTAAAGAAAAACAAACTGGAGAGAAGAATAAACTATAAATATTAATAGTGTGTGAAAAGAACAGCAGCAGAAAATATTTATTTGCTTTAAATTATCGATGTTTTCATAAAAAAAATCATCTCAACTGTGTTTCTGGTTTTAGCTAGTTTATTATTATTAAATGGGATTAATTTACTTATGGGATTTTCTGAGGCTCTTTTATAATGTTATTTTAATCTGATTATCTACATTACTAATTCCGCATATCATAAATAAGGAAAAAAGGTATCCTTATTCATAACAGAGAAAGTTCTAACTTTCCTGTGTGCACACTTATATTTCTCTTTTTATTCATTCAACCTATAAAAGATATTTTGTTCAATGAAATTGATGTTAGTTATCGTCTATTTTTTTTTTCTTTCTTTCTTTTTTTTTTTTTTTTCTTTTTGAACCAGCATGTTTTGATGTTTACCTTTAAGACTAAATTTATTTTCCAGACTTAATGCAGTCCAGACGATTCTGGATATGGGATTTTTCCACATATATATGTATATAAAGATGACCATGAACTATGGCTAATAGTGTATTTAAACTAAAAGAAAGAAATAAAACCTCAACTTAGAACATGAAAAACTACGATATCGTCTCAGTAGAAACTTATAGTAGGTTGAAATTTCAAAAAAATTTTCTTTATTACCAAAACAAAAACTTTTCTTTATTACCAATTTTTTTTTAAATTAGTTACAGACAGTAAGTTATCAAACACATCAGTAATTTTTAGCTAATTTTGATAAAAAAAATAATCTGTATTAAAATCTTGAATTAATAAAAGGTAAACAGTAAAATATACTATAAAATAATAGAGCTAAAGACAATTCGATTAAATATTTTATTTGCTCTGATAGAGTTAATTTATACACAAAAAGGTAGGAATAAGGTACTTTATTTACGTCTCACTAGAGCTGCACAATGGGCTATTGCCGACTGTCAGGAAAACATCCCTGAGGATGAACTGAAGTCATGCCATCGCGATTTTGATCCTCTGCAGAGGGGATGGCTCCCCTGCTTTGGTAGCCCGACGACCCTGCGCGCGAAGTCAAATACTTAAAGGTAGAACAGTTTAAGGAGGACCGATACCGTGCATCCTCAGTCCTTACGCAGGTTGATCAAAGTGGTCACCCACCCACCCGCTTACTGACCGCGGCCAGTGACGCTTAAATTCAATGTTCTACTGGGAACCATGTCTTTATGATCCGTTCACTGCGGGACTATACACAAAAAGATCATAAAGTAAACTATATCAAGCTTCCTACAACTGGAAGAAATTTAGAAAATTCTCGGTGTATCCCTCCGGTTATGTTATGCTTTCTAGGCGAAAAGACTAAATTTTCAAGGAAGTTTTATTAATGTAAATTTGCACGAAATTTTACCATTGCTAAGAGTTTTCTGTATTTAATAAATATCAATAGGTCGTGAGCCGAAGGGAAATTTAAGAAAACTATAATATCATACATAAAGTGTAAGGTTGGCCATAACTGTGTAAAATATCACTTATTGTTATTTTTTGTATCGAAGCATAGCATGCTTGCCAGGTCTTCCGAATTCATTTGTTGTTTGTTTCGTTGATAGTTTAATTTTAAGAATGCGTAATGGATGGTGTTTTCGACACTAGGAAGCGCTGCAAGCTGTTTGCCGCTTATACTTCCGGGTTACTGTTTCCGGTGTATTTTAAAGCCATTTGGCTCACAACGTGATCATTGTGTTTTAAGATTCCTGCAAACGTGGTATTTGAATACTTATTACTAAACTCAATCTTGCTCCTCGAACAATATGCTAACACTAACGTGAGATGGTGCACAGCTTACAGCTTGCAACACGAACAAACAGTAATAAACAAATGGAAAGAGGCCAAATCAAGACTGCCAAAAAAGCGAGTTATTCAAAATCTAGCAACCATGTCAAATTTTCTGTTCAAACTCACCAGAATTACATAAAAACATTAATATCTCATGAAATACGTCAGATTTGAGCTCAGAAATTATCTAATTTATTTCTTTTATTGAAAACAAAATTATCCGTTTGAAAATATCGTCTCGCTGAATAACATGTAGTAAGCAGCTGCAGACTTTCTAACCGGAACTAGAGCAGGCATACTCGCTTTACCAAGCTTTCTGTCTAGATTTTAAATTGATTAAAATCTAGATATAGTTAGGAAACTATATGGAACTCAAATCTGCATCATAGTTCTTAAAGAAAGGGTGGTGGAAATTTTAGAAAATAATTTCACAATTAAATACCAAAAATGGTACGGAAGGGATAAATATCGCAGTACGTTCCTGTGTAACTGAGGAGAGGAAGGGGTGGGTCAAAGGCATGGATCGAACAGGTCTTCCCAGATTCGACTATTGCGATTGCGATTTCTCTTCAAAAAGAAAAAAGAAGGAAAAATTTTTTTTTCGATAACTCGAAACTTAAATATTTTTTCACCTTTCCAATTTTAATTTTCTTCTATTTTTTTTTCTTCGTATACGATGGTACAATAACAATATCAAGGTTTTATAAATAACTATATAAAACTTAGTATTTTGTTGAGAACAACAATGAAGTTTATTCAGGGATTAGAAAGATATTTAACATATCCTTTTCATAAACTAAGTTCTGAAAATTGAAATGTTCATAAGCAATAGCTTATTAATAAATGAAGCATAATCGATATAAACAATTTTCTACTTCAATTAAAAAGCTAAGCTATAAATACAAAGAAATGTTAAGCTCTTCTTAGTTTTGTTACAGACAGTCAAGTATATCGATTTTTTTTAAAAATGTAACACATTGTTTGAAAGGAATAACAGAGCAACTTTATTAGAATAGTATTTATTTCGTTGTAAAATAAAAACGTTCAATAAGAAAAAAAAGTAGAATTGTTTGAATTAACTTTTACCGATCCAGTATAAACAGGACCCTCTAAATAAAATTGTAGATCAAATTAATTAATTTTTCAAACTAATTAATTATTTAATTTTTCAATTAATTGAATTTTGCATTTGATCGTAAAAGAATACTACATAGTTATTAATTTATTTTTAATTTTCGTAGTAGTAAACATTTTAGTAAGAGAGCTTACGTTCCATGAGAGATTCCTTGACTGCAGATATGAAAAATTTAATTTCATTCATTAAAAAAAAAAGTAAATTTGGGAAATAGGTAATTACAACATTAATTTTCCATGTGATTTAGTGCCCATGAGATTTAATGATGCGAAAAATATCGGAAACTATTATAAGGTATATAGACTAATAAGCAAAAAATTGGAAATTTAAAATAATACTAATCAACACGGCTAAAAAGAAACAGTATCCTCCGACCGAAATTTTGATGAAATTACTTTTATTTTGATAGAAGAAAATGCATCGGAAGACGATGTGCAAAATATTAAAGTAGAGATGTATAGAATCTCACAGTTAAATAACAGAAATTCGACAAAGAACACAGTTGAAAAAATTCTTTCAACCTTAAAAAAAAATAAAAATAAAAAAAAATAAAAGCCGTAAATGATTTAACAAATATATTACATTTAAAGCCAAGTCTTCGAAAAACAACAACAAAAAAAAGGTCCCATCAGGTAAGCCACCTACAAAAGCATATCAAAATGAAATTAAAAAGAAGAAGATGCCTAAGAGATAATATTGAAGTTAACATGCCAAACGTAAAATCACACTGCTCAAGTAAGTAAATAATTATAGAATATAATTAAATAAAAGAAACGGATATAAATAAATATAACATGAATTGTAATGCCACTAAATCAAAATTTATAAAAAATACCATGCATTTAACATTAAACTATACTCTGAGGCACGACAGCCCAAAGAGGGGCAAGGCCTACTGTGCCCGTTTCTTGACCTTGGACTCTGGGGTGCAGGAGCAGGAATGTCGGTTGCATATTCCGGTTGGGTGACCAGCTGAACGTGGAACCCCCAGTGTTTAGTTCCCAAGCATGCTTGATACTCCTTTTATCGATCCACTGGAGGGATGAAAGGCTGAATTAACCTTGCCCAGCTCGATGATCAAACCCAGGACCTGTAGCACGAGAGTGCCAAGTGCTACCACTCAGCCATCGGGCTTCAATTTAAACATTACTATGCTAAAATATCGAGAATATTAAATCAATTTAAAATAACTATTATTATTACTACTGCTAACTGCTATTATTAGCCTATTAAATCAATTTAAAATAAACCAATTTAAAATATGTTTAAATATACATATTGAATTATATTTAAAGTATATTATTATAAACTTATAAGTAAACTGAATAAATAAAAAAATAAAAAAGTGAAAAGGATTTAGTCAAATAAATGGAGTTGGAAAGAATATATTTATGTAAGACTATTTATTTATAAATAATTAATACATTTTTTTCATGTTTTCATTAGATGTATATTAATTAGGTGCTCTGATATATGTAGTTTTTTTTTGCACTGGCACGAACTCTGCATTTCCGGTTTATAAGTCTTATGCATATGTGCGCTTGACCAAATGTCACGTGTGACGAACATTGACGTTACAAACGCAAATATCATACGCAGTTGCAGCTATCATTTGCAAACTGTGAACAATGTTGAATATCTGCAGTGTCATTATTGTCCCGCAGTGGACTGATCGTTAAGACACGGTTCCCAGCAGATCACCGAAGTCAAGCATCACTGGCTGCGGTCAGTGTGAGGGTGGGTGACCACTTGGATCAGTCTGCGTAGGGACCGAGGTTGTGCGGTATTGGTCCTCGTTAAACTGTTCTACCGTAAAGTGCTCGACTTTGCGTGCAGGTCGTCGGGCTACCGAAGTGGGGCTGCCATCCCCTCCGCAGAGGATCAAAATTGTGGTGGTATGTCTTCGGATCATCCTCAGGGATGTTTCCCAGACCGTCGCCAATAGCCCATTGTGCAGCTCTAGTGCGACGTAAATAAACTACTACTACTACTACTTCTTAAATAGCTAGTTTTGATTATTATAGTTTCATTAATTTTGTTTTGATTATCATTGTCTCATATATCAAAAACATGCCTTATTATTCTTATTTAAAAATTACAAAAAATATCCTTATGAGAAATGCTATTTTTTTTTAAAATTTAAGTCAGTAGAGTAAAACAGGAATTTACTGTAGCGAAATTTTGAGAAGATAAAATTAACGCAGTTAGAGTTTAATTAACATGATTACAGTTTAAAATTATTGGATATCGCAACACTCGAATACGTCATCTGGGGAGAGACCGGTTTCATGCATTTAGCCTTTCTCCCTTCCCTCTCCTCCTCTTTTCAGTTGTATAGGAATGTGCTACAATATTTTCCATTTTTTAAATATTTTTACTTTTTATTTAATAAAAATATTTTTTAAAATTTCTGTGATACTTTTCTTTAGAACTATGTTTAATGTAGTTTTCAGTTCGATAAAGTTTTCCAAGTTAAAAGATTTTAATCTATTTAAAAATCAAGAGAGAAACTAACGTAGTTCCTTCCTCTATGACTTTCCACACGCTAATTGGGAAAGCATGTGAAGTGTTGCCATAGGAAGAGAGTTCTGCTCTACGCTAGCTGCAGCCCATTTCGATCGCCAATAGCTTTGCTTCAAGTGTAAGCAGGGCCGGATTTAAGCTTGGCGGGGCCCTAGGCTACTGAAAATGATGGGGCCCTTATAAGTTTAATTCTATTTCTATACACTTAAAGTAAACTGTCATTACTTTCTATTGTTGAGTATTAACATTATATTATTAAAAAATTTTATAACATTACCTCATTGTTAAATATATTGATTGTGATGAGACTATTATGTAGAACCTTTCTTTTATTGCACATATTTTTTGAACGAGGGAAAAAAAATTACACACATCAACACATTAAAAATTACACACACAAGAAACACATTCTAAACACGGAGTAAAAATTTGGCGTGCTGGACCACCATATATTTAACAGAGTTTTTTTTTTTTTTAAGATTCATTTTAAAAATATTTTATTTGCAATTTTTAATGATATTTTTGCGAATTTTTTTCTCAATTGTTTTTTCTCTACGTTACCTTTTGCTTGCAGCTCAAAATCTATAAGACTTAGAAACGTGAAATTTTGAATGTGCGTAGAAAATATACAAAGAGTTAGAAGGAAAACAAGAAAATACAATTTGATTAATAGTTTTATTTTTTTTTCTAACCGCCGTTGAACAACCAACTCAATTTTGAGTTTACAGCTACCAATGTTTAACTCCGGAGCCTTGTAATTTTGAACACAATCTAGTAGACAATGGAACTGCTAGATAAGTACCCAGAGGTATTTATTTGTTATGAGAACTTGGAGGACTTTGTGACCCCGACAGATTTAACATGCATCAGACACCATTTTTTACATGAGTATTTTTCTGCCGGCTGGATTCAAACTCCCATTCTCACGAACACGAGTTCAACGCCCTATCAACCAGGCTATCCCGGCAAATTTGTTAGTTTATTTTATAAAAGTCATTGCACAGTGGACCCAATTTCGAGTTTACGACTACTAATATTCAAATCCGTATCAGCTCTGCTCTTGATGGTGTAATAGTGGCTTGGATGTGAAAGAGCAACAGTCCCGTGCATCCAGCCAAATAGAGCATTCAACATATCAATGGAACACTCTAAAGCTTTATATCAATTAGCAATTAGTTTTAGATAATAACAATTGTAGAATAATTATTTTATTATAGAATGAAATGTTTTAAAAAACAAATATTTGTTAATGTCAATTTAATCGACGAAAAAAACAGAGCCGATATTGAAATCCAACGAATTTATTATTTTTAGTTACTGATAAATTTTATGACGAAAAAAAAAAAAAATTAAAGCCTGATAGATTTCAGAATTTTAGAAACACCTTCTAGTTTTTCTATTCAATCAAATAGGTTTCGATGTCTTTCATCCTGTTTGTCTCATTAGTGATTTTACATATTTCAATATAATTTTTGTTTCGTTCTTACTTAATATTAATTTGTTTGAGACAGTTAATTTGTATACCTCTTTAACCACATTTTTTGAGGAGTTTAAAAATATAATATTGAGGACTTAAACTGAAATGAAATTTGCTTCTTTTGTATGCCTCTTTCACTACGTCATCATCACACCCACATGCAACTGTTTGCTCTAAATAATGCTATATAAAATGAGATAGCAAAACAAACGTGTGTAGTTATTTAAATTCATATTCAAAAGTATTAGTCAATTGTTTTTTGATTTGACAATTTCAGTCCTTTTTTAGATATTTTAAAGTGCTATTTAAAACTGCTACATATCATATGAAAGCATTAAATATATCCTTTATACAATTTTAAAGTAAGGTAAAAGGGAATTCTGATCCTTAGAAACAGATATTAAATAGTCTGATGATCGAATGAAGGGGTAAAAAAGAACTTTTTTATCTTTTAAACTAAGAAATTTTTTATTTATAAATAATTTATTAATACTCAAATTGCTTGAAAGATGATATGTTCCCTTCTAATGACAACGAAGTTCTTTGTTTTATTCAGTCATTTATTTATATTTATTATGTCCGAAATTGTAAAAAAGAAAAAAAAAATGCATTTTGTACTTCTGAGGGCCCCGGTTCCGAATAAAACTTTAAAAAAAAGAGAGGGGAAAGTAGGATTTGGGGGCCCTTGTCATCTCGGGGCCCCAAGCTAAAGCTTATTTAGCTTATACGTAAATCCGGCCTTGAGTGTAAGGCACTTAAACTGTGAGTTTTTTATTTTCCTTGGTGAAAGAACTTCGAAAAACCTTGCTAAGATGACTCCAAACAAGTCGTTTACCAGAAAACGCATACAGCCAAGAGGCGATCCGCTAAACAAGAGAGCGGGTAGTGAAACGCAGCTGATTAGGAAAATAATACCCTTTTCGCATTGTTTATTTCTGATGACGTCACAAGTTTGTAGGGTTAATGTTATAAAGCAGCAGCGGCTTCTAAGATAGTCTCTGAGTAAAACCATTCAAGTGCTGTTTTAACTGTGACTGCACAAGTTTGACAACTTCAGTAGTCTCTGGAACGATTCGTTGTTTCTGTTTCGCTTAAAAAAAGCTAGTTTATAAATCATCTAGGGGCTATGTTTGTGCTTGATCTTGTTTACTGTTATTAATGTCATTCAAAATTAAAACCTACTTAAATATTAAAAAAACTCTTTCACTCCATCCATCAGGTTTTAGCTGTTGACAATAATTTGAAACATCTGCTTCTAAAATTTGAATACATGGCTGTAACGCAGAGTGTAAATTGTAGTCTTGATGATATTGATTTAAATAGTTTAAAAGTAAGCTATTAAGTTAAACCAATAAAAATTGACTTGCAAAAAAATTTACTTAAAAGTACCCCTAATTTGAGACATCTCGCTGAATTTCAAAAACAAAATTTTTTGTTACTGTCCCATTCTGCTTCACTGACACTCGCAAATAAACTAAAGTCAATATCGAAATTATGCTGATGTTTATATTTAAATACTTAAGTCTTTTATCATTTATTCATAAATTATATGATTCTCAATCCACATTGTTTATGTATCCATATTAAAATGCACTGTATTGAAATATTTTGATTCTTAACGTACTCCACATTAAATGTTTTATACCATACTTTTCTTGTACTTTTAATACCTTTAGAAAATTTAATCGAGTTAAATTTACCTATTATTGCGTTTTATTACTTAAACTTAACGATGTGTAACGGCTATACAGCTGATACTTCAATTACTAAATTTGATTAGCTTTGTGTCATTCATGTTTTAAATATAATCCATTTTGAAATTTTTTCTGTATTAATATAATATAAATTAATTATTGTCTTATATTTCGGTAGGAAAGATATTTTCTATTTATGTTATTTTAGTTCAGTTTTAAAAATAAAGAGCATTTTTAGATTTTATACTTCTTATTTAAAGTCATTGTAGCTGCATTGCTGTAAGTTATGTATAAATAATTAAGATAATTAATAAATAATTAATAAGGAGATAATAATCTCCTAAATATTATTTAGCAATGTTATTAAGAAAAATCTATTTTCAAAAATTTTTATGAATTTTTTTTAAAAAATTTCTCAGGGACTTATGACTGGAAAATTTATAAAATGTATTTTAATCCTGCAATTTATTAAAAGTTAGTGATTTTTATAATTTTAAAAGATGTATTCTATTTTATCTTTGGCATTCTTTTAAGTCAGTAAGCCAGGGGTAGTCCATACAAATTTTTAAAAATAGAAAGTTTTTACATTTTTGATTCATTTTTTATAACTTGTATATTTAGTTTATTATTCTTTTTGACAGGAAGTTTTTATAAGAGAGGGGGTAAAGATTTAATCTTTTTGTTTTGTTAATTTTTGTATTTTTTGAAGTTGGGGAAATAAAAACTTAATATGTTTACTAAATTACTTAAAACAGTTCTGTGTAATTAGTTGTTTGATATATTGAAAGTGAATAGTAAAATTTTGTTTTGTCCCTATAAGTAGAGCTTAGAATGCTGTAATGCCTATAGTTGGACAATGTAGACACTTGCGCTGTGTGGATATATTCATGGAGACTCTTAAGTTTTGGCAGATATTTTTTTTAAAAAATTTATTTATTTTTTAAAACATACTTATATTTATTCCAAAAAATTGCCCTTTTTAGGTATAAATATATCTAGAAAAAATATATTCTAAAATAAATATTTCTTACATTGATCGTTAAAGGAAAATAAGCAGAAGACACAATAATCACAATTTATGCATGCTGAGGATATTGAATGTTTTTACTTTTTTTTCTTCTTTTTTATTAGTTTCTTAGATCTGTTTGTAAGAAATGTTATGAGTTTGTAGAAACTTTTGCGTTGTGTACTAGATAGTTTATTTCTTTATTTATCTTTTTCTGGTTATGTCTGCTCGTTTGATTATTAAGTTGCATTGTTGTTTACATTTTGTTCGGTTTGTAGTTAAGCAAACATGAACTTATGTAAAAGAGTTTTTCTTTTAATTAAATTGTCAAAAAAGAACTGTGTGTATATATATATATATATATATATGTATATATATATATATAAATATATATACACATACATACACAGTAGTAGTTTTGTGATAATGTGTAAAGTAATACCCAAATTTTAAGTAAGTTTATTAGGCATTTTCATTTATAAAAATATTTTTGTTTGCTTAAATTAGGATCCTGCTGGTATATTTGAATTGATTGAAGTAGTTGGAAATGGAACCTATGGACAAGTTTATAAGGTAGTATTCTCACCTTTGAAATGTCACATTCTTTGATATACTTTATTCATTTTTAGAATATTAAAGAGTATCACAATATCTGGTACATCCACACTGCTCATTTTCAGGGATGCAATAAAATTGTCAGTCTATAATCCCAAGGCCTCTAGATTGATCTCTTTCTGTACCTTAAGTTTCTTTTTCCCTTTATGGTCCTAATTTTTAGTTTTTGGTTCCCCAAGTCTTGTATTGTTATTATTTTTTTTAAAATTTAATTTTAACAGCTTTTTTTTTTTACTTATTAATTTATTGTGATCTCTTTACCTTAACTTTATTTTTCTTTCTTTCTTTTTTTTTTTTTTTTTTTTTTTTTTTTTTTTTTTTTTTTTTTTTTTTTAAGCAAAAACTCCAGAATCATATTTTGTCAACCATTTTGTGATGAAGTTCACTTAAAAAGAGGGTGCTACTCTTATTATTTTTTTAAAATATTATTTTAATATTGTATAGTTGTTTTTTAAATTAAAAATGCACAGTTTTCATTAAAAGTGTTATTCTCTAAAATTATATAACGGTTATGCCAAATCTCTTTTGACTTTAAGGTTATAGTGAAACATTTTAATGACTTGATTTTTAAAAAAAAATCTCAGTATTTAGTAATGGAACCAAATAATTCAACATTAGTGAGGCGTTATTCGCTAATTTTAAATTTTTCATCTTTTGACCGGACTGTGTAGGGGTCAGGGAACTAGTCCTGCATCAGAAAGGATCTGGATTCAAATCTCAGGCAAGGCAAAGATGTACTTCATTCTCTGTACTTGTCCTTACTGTGGGAGCAACGTTGGTCCACTTAATATGGTGCCCCTAAAAGAGTGGCCAACAAATCTGCCCTTCAGATGCCAGTATTGACGAAAGGTCATTCCCCAGGTGGGCATTGGAAGAAAAAAATTTTTTTTTCATCTAACACTTATGAGAGTTTACTTACACACCATCATTTTTATTAGTATGAAATAATAAAATATCATTTGCTTAAACTAATAATAACAAAACCTTAGAATTCTGAAATTATGGACCATCTTATAATTATACGAGTCTGCTAACTTTCTGTGCTTTTTCGGAAAATTTCTTGCAGTGTTTAGTTTTAATATTTGATTCTTTGTTTAATGTTGAGTCTTTCTAAGTTTGTTTTAATGTATGATTCTTTGTTTTGTAAATTTGATTGGAAATTATTATCCACACCACTACATGCAAAACGATATAAAAGTTCGTATGAAACGCGAATATGTTTCAATTCTCTTGTGATGAGGCTTTTATAAAGATAGCAAAAATCCTGAAAGCTCTAATTTTTAATAATCTACCACCATATTTTGTAAAAAGAGTGGAAAGTCCCATGTCTAGAATCATCTGATTTTCTCTAAGACTAAAAAGTAATCTTTCTGGATAAGTCTTTAAGGTTAATAAAAAAAATTTAATTGCATTATTCAAATTGAAAAAATAATAGGTAAATGATGGTTTACTTTCATTTTTATAGAAAGACATTTTTCTGATTAGATGGCATTTATTTAATGAAAGAATGTTTCATTAAAATAAGTATTTCTAGTAAGATTATAAAAAAAAAAAAAAAAAAAAAAGACAAGAGAATATGTTGAACTTTTTCTTTCATGAAACTTCTCACAATAATAAGTATTAAGTTAAAAATCCTGGATTAGGCCCTGTAGTAATGAAAAAATATTAAACATGGAAAGGAATTGAGTATATTTTTAAGGAAAATACAGTACACTCCCGATTATCCAGGTTAATATCACTGGGACGGGTTGCACGGACAATCGAAAAACACGGATAATCCGAAAACTCCTTTTTATTAAAGAAAAAATCAACATCAGTGCAACAAAATACGAAAATTTCCATGCTGTATAACATCAAACTAGGAATTTTCCTTTTAACATTTACTACTTAAAAAAGTGTGTGAGTCTTTGCTTCTGCTGTTTGTTCATCTCTTGCCGTATATTGACACACATTTTACGAACCACAGTAATGTCACCGTAATCAAACCCACGTTCTCCCATATAATCTAATAAAGTTTCCACAGATTGTAGAGCAGTAGAATGTGAAATTGTATTTCCCTCATTTACTACATTGTCTGCATCAGTTCTATCATCACTATTTGATTTAACAATACAGTTAGTAACAATGTCTTCATCTGTTAAATGCTGGAAGCCAGGCTCACAGGCATCACTTTGAAACCAATCTTCTAAATTTTCTTCATCAAGAATTTCGAAACCTTCGATTGCTCTTACTTGTTCAAGAATACTGTTATCATATTCTTCTTGAATATATGAAGAAGATTGTTCATCAAGCGGTATGATCTTTCTCCACGATCGTGATAACGTAGATGATTTTACCTTTGAACATGCCGCTGATATTCCATATATTGCATCCAATAACGAATATTGCTTCCAAAAATTTGGTAATGTTATAACTTCATGAATCAAATTTTTCAAAAGTTCAGATCTGTAGAGCCGTTTCATCGCTGAAATTACACCTTGATCCATAGGCTGTATCGCTGCTGTAACATTTGGAGGAAGAAATTTACCAGTAATCAATCCGTCATGAGACACTAGTAAACTTTCATTTGGATGTGAAGGGGCATTGTCTAAAAGCAATACTGCTTTTTTGGATAAGCCTTTTGCTTGTATCCTGACTTCAGGAACAAAATGTTCATGGGACCATAGGAGAAAAATGTCTCTTGTCATCCATGCCCCCTTTTGATTGAAATAAACAACAGGTAAATTTTTTGATCCTGTACCCTTAAACGAGCGAGGGTTCTTAGCCTTTCCCATCATTACGAGTTTCATTTTATGGTCCCCTGAAGCATTTTCACAGCACATGAGGGTAATGCGCTCTTTCGACGATTTGTGGCCTGGAGCTGACTTTTCTGCCCGTGAAGCAATTGTTTTTGTTGGAAGACATTTCCAATACAGTCCTGTCTCATCGGCATTATAAATTTGATCGGGAGTTAAATTTTCTTCGTCAATAAATTCTTTAAATTTCAAACTAAACGGTTCTGCAGCAGTCAAATCCGCACTTAAACGTTCTCCTTCAATATTTAACTATCGAATTCCATAGCGTTGCTTGAATTGAGTGAGCCAACCAGATGAAGCATTAAAATCTCCTTCTAATTAATCCTAGTGCTTCATGAAAAAATCTCGCTTTTTCAGAACACATGGCACCCGAAATAGGTATACCTTCTGCTCTTTTTTGATTAAACCACTGTACTAAAGCAGAATCTAAATCTTTGAATGTTGACGTTTTCAGACTTTTCCGTTTCGAAAGTGCAGATTCGTCATCACAATCTCTTGTGAAGGTAATGAGTTTTTCTTTGTTCTTTTTTATATCGCCTACAGTTTGCACTCCAATGTCATAATCCTTTGCTAATTTGCTAGCTGATTCTCCATTATCAAGTTTTTCAAGAATTTCTAATTTTTGTTTAACATTTAAAACGTTTCGCTTTCGTTTCACTCCACGAAATTTTAACAGTAAAAAATTTCACGCTACTAACTACGATAATCAAGAGGCACACACTAAACAAACAAACACATGTGAAAGTGAGAGAAGGTTGTTGAACAATATTTCGATCCCTCCCTTCCCTTTCAACCCTTCCCTTTCAACCCTACCCGTCAAGCAGTCTCCAGAGCATTCGATTTTACCTCTATGCACTTTACAATGTTATTCTAGCGATTATTATTAATAAAAACTTTCATTCTGCTTAGTTTCATATCCTGTTAATAGATGGCATGGCTATTCTGCAAAACTGATATGAAAAGATTCTAATTCACATTAACATCAATTTTACATGCATGATAATCTTGAAAAGTTTCTCTTAAAATTTTTTTTTTGGCTCCGATACGAGCATGGATAATCCGCAAACCGGATAATCCACGCACGGATAGTCGAGAGTGCACTGTATTAGGCATATCAGGAATAGTAATTTGTCTGAATAGCCAAATATCGAATATTTGGCCAAAAAAACTGGTGGAATACCAAATATTCAGCGGTTGATTAGCCAAATTTTTTTCTTTAAAAAAATTATTCGTAAATATTTTTTTTTATAAATAACTTTAGTTATTATTGAAAAAAAATAACTGCTTAGCTATATTATTGGTATGGGTTAAATATGAAAAAAAAAAATATATAATAGTTATCAATTAAGAATATTTAAGATAAATAAGAAACTGACAAACAGCTATTAAAAAAACAAAAAAAACAAAAAAAAAAAACACTTAAGTTGTAAAGAAGTTGAAAAAAGGGGAAACAGAAAAAAAAAAACTTTATAATGATAAAAATAATATTTTTTTATTGCTTTATAGATGTAGAATAATAAATGTTTGTAAGGAGCATAATTAATAAATTATAACTTTAAAAGTCCTGACTTAAGAATTATCTTGTAGACAATAATCTTATAATATTTTTTCTTTCCAATAAATTAAGAAAAAAGATCTTGATGGTATTTTGTTGGTGCTCTTTTAAAGCTTCTTTAGAGAGAACTTGGTTATTATACAAAACTATTTTTCTATTTCACATATTTTTTTCCTATATGCAGTTTTTTTTAAAATTTATTTTTAAAGCTATTATGCAGTTTATTATATTTTTTTAGGTGAAGCTGTTAGTCTTTTTTCCCCCCTCCCCTTCTTATTTGTGTTTTTCTTATCAGAACATTATTTGCTATACAATGGATTATTTATTTACTATTTATTTATACTTTTTTCCTTTTAGGGGCGTCATACAAAAACAGGACAACTTGCTGCAATCAAGATTATGGATGTCACTGAGGTGACTTATTTTTTGCAATTTTTTCTAAATTTTAATTGATTTTAGTTAATAGTTCTAATAACTTTTATATAAGAATGACAGAAAATTGAATAAACTTTTCTTATTTGTATAGAGAATTTTCAGCTTTCAAAATTAACCAGTGCATTGGATGTGCTACTTCAGTTAGATTTTTGCACTTCCATTTTTATGATTTTTTTAAAAAGTTAAATCCATATTGTTTTTAATAATGGAAATAATAATAATATAATGTAATGATGGAATTAATAGTTTAATAATTTATTAATAGGTTAATAATAGTAATATATAGTTAAAAATGGAAATAATAGTTTAATAATGCTTGCATAAAAATTTTGTTCAATTTGTTTAAGTAGAAATTATTTATAATTAGGAAAAGAAAACTGTAAAGAAAAAAATCGCTTTTTTAAAAAAGTTTTTTTTTTTTTTTTTTTTGGTTAGTTTAAATGTAGGCCTATGTTACAAGTGTCATAGTTGGAGATGAAAAAAGTAATGAAATAATTACAAAAACAGTTTTAGATCTGTATGATTGCTGCAAACTAGAATGTTAAAACAAAAATAGTTTCAATATTTCATACAGTTCAAATCATTGTGGATTTTCTCTATCTTTACTTAAAACTGGTGCTTTTGAAAAAAAATAAATTTAAAAAACACATAACCTTCTGATTTCTGCGAGAAATTAGGAAACTTTAATTAAATGTTTTAAATCTTGTTCTGACTTGATATTATTTATTAAGGAATGTTAAATAGAAGATATACAGATTCAATCATCACATATCTTTATTAAAACTGCAAACTCTGTAGAAGTGTTCCATTAAAATTATTATATTGGTCAAGAAATATTTTTTATGTTCAATAGTTTTTTTTTTTGCCTATAAGTTCTCTGTTTTGTATAGTTTGACCAAATATTTGATTGACCTAAGGTCAAAAGAAGCAGCATGTTCTCAGCTTGCAAAACTAAAGGGCATAGCAATATTTTTTCAGTACCAAAATCACTTTAGTTTGCTACACAACCATTATTTTATTTATTTTTTTTTTTTTTTGTCAAAGGGACTTTTACAGTTTCTAAAACCTTTTTATGATTAAAATTTTATAAATTCAAAGATACATTTATGGATTCAAAACTAGTTTCTCTCAGGTTAAAAAAGAAAATCTGCATGCTCTAAAAATTTTGTGTGATTCTTGCACATTGATAATTTTGTGTATAGAATACAATGTCTATTTTTGTTTTTAAAAATTTTGAAATATGATAGTCTTAATAAATTTCTTTGCATTTTCCTATTTATTATCCATCAATGCAAAAAGTGCAGTTTATCTTGTATTTTATTACATTTGTATTTAATTATTACTTTTTCTTTTAAATTTTAGGATGAAGAGGAAGAAATAAAGTTAGAAATAAATGTCTTAAAAAAAGTAATGTATTAAAATAAATTAGGTACTGTTTTTTGTAATCTTACTTTCAGACACTTCTTAAAGTTTATTATTAAATTTCTTGATCAGGAGAATTTATTCAGCAGTTGAATAACTTATTTAAAGGTAAATATAGTAAACTAAATTTTAAAAAATTAATTTAGCAAGTAATAGTAAAATAAATTTTTACAAAAATTATTTGCAAAATATGTATTAAAACCAAAAATTTTTAGTTTAAAATACTTTTAAGTTTGTGCAAATAAACACACACACATATTTAACCATATTAATGAATGCATAAGTTCTATTAATTTTTTTAAAGAAGATGTGTTTCAAAAAATTATGTTTTAGTTCACTACCACTGAAAAAATAATTTGTAGCAGTTTGAAATAGTTGGAGTCTCAGACATGATATAAGGAATGATATATATATATGTATATATATATATATATATATATATATATATATATATATATATATATATATATATATACAGTTGAACCCCGTTATAGTGAACCGTCTGCAGACTCAGTAATGTGTCCAATATAACCGATGGTTCATTATATCCAAATTTTTTGAAGAATATTTTTCGCATTAAACAGTTGAATGATTGAAAATTGGGTTTGCAATTTTACAAAATTTATTAAAAAAATTATTAACTAATTAACAGATAATAAAGCAAAAATTGATGAAAAAAGTACTTACGTCGCTAAATATTAGTTTTAATTTCACTTTTTATGAAAAAAATTTGTGATTTTTGATTGAACACAATTTGATTTTAAATGGAGTTCATCAATTTTCTTATCTACAATGTGCAAAGAATGCAAGATTTTTTGATCTACATTTTCTGCAGAAAAAAAACATATTAACAGATAATATGGCTGATTTTACATCAGCTATAGATGGTGCTGAAAGTTAATTTTCGTCTTCAACATTTTCTTCTAATAAGTCTTCTCTACTTTCTTTCGTTTGTTTTATTTCACTGACAATGTCATCATCGGTAGGAGTTCCAGAAATGCATACTTCATCATCGCAACATTCAAATTGCTCAATAACGATCTTAGGAAAAATGCCCATTCCATGTTTTTTTAGCCATAGAGAGATAAGTAAATTTTCTTCCTCATCTTCTTCCTCCACATTGGAATCTTTTTCTTCTAAATCCTTTGAAAGACCTGCATGTCGGAAACAGTTGTGGATTGTAGCTGATGTTACTTACCTCCATGATTGTTCTAGCGAAACTATTGCTTCTAGAAGAGAGATGTTGCATTCTGAGTCCCTGTTGTTTTTATCATAGTTATCTAAAAGACACATAACTAATTGTCTCCTATAGTGAGACTTCAGACTGCGAATAACACCCTGGTCCATGGGTTGCAACACAGAAGTTGTATTTGGTGGTAAAAATACGAGCTTAATACACTTTAGACTTTTTAAATGGGGATGAGCTGTGCAATTGTCTAGAAGAAGAACAATTTTGTGATTTACTTTTAATAAATCACTGTCGAAGTTCTTCTTCAAAAAAGGGATGTCATCCACGCTTCTTGATTGGCTTTGTAGTTTACGGGCAGTTTTTTAACATTTTTAAAGCACCTTGGTTTTTAAGATTTACCTATGGCAGTTTTCGCTTTTCCGAGCCATTCATGTTAGCACAAACAAGAGCTGTTCTCACTTTAGAGAGTTTCCCATTAGTGCATTTTTCTTCTTTAAATTTTAACGTCTGATTGAGAATCAATTTATAAAATAGTCCAGCTTTGTCAGCATTAAAAAAGTCTTTCTCTTCATAATTCTGTATAATAGTATAATACTCGGCCACACTTCAGTTTTCCATTTTTCCACATCCGTTGCATCAACACTCGTTTCTTCTCCAATAATCTTTCCCGAAGAAATATTATTCCGTTTTTTGAATCTATCCAGCCATCCATTGGAGCACACAAAATCCCTTTCCTCTAATTTTTCAGCAAACTCATTCGCTTTAATTTGAAGCATAGGTCCGGTCACAGGAAGATTTCTATCCCGCTGAGTGGTGAACCATTTTAACAAAGCTTCTTCTACGTTTTCTCTTTTAGCTCCACGCAGTTTTTTCGATAAAACCATATTTTTGTCGTATGCCGCAAGAATTGCAATTCGATTTTTCTAAATGCTTGAAACTGTAGATTTTGGCAAGGAAAATTCCTTACACAGTGCCGATTGATAGGTTCCATCTTCATTACGCTTTACAATTTTAACTTTGTCCTCTATCGAAAACGCTTTTCTCTTTAGAGAATTTGCCATTTTCACTGCTTTTGAAATAAAAATCTTGTCTCAAGTAGATAATGTAAGAATATTAAGAGAGCAGCTGTAGAATGAGTTAAATTGCTCCCCTTCTTGATTGTCAAAAGGTGATTTGTAAAGAATATGGTTTGAACAGATAAGAAAATTCCAAAAATTCAGCAGGTGGCAAAGTTAACTAGTTATAGAGCAAGCTTGGGGAAAAGAGACAAAGTGAGGCTTGTCAGGGAGGGGGGAGTATAAGATTAATGATCTGTTTGACATTTATTACAGTATAGTTAAAAGTGATAAGCATAAAGGAGTGAAATATGACTCATTTTATAGGAATGCATTCATTTTCAGTCCCAACTCCTACAAGTTTAAAGATGGAGGATTGAAAAAGATATTTATAGAAATAAAATTTGAGTCCATTATAACAGAGTTTCCAAGTTCTAAGCCGTTCACTATAAGCGTTAAAAAAAACATTTTTTAAATAGGAGTACGGACGGGACCGCTAAAAAAGTTCACTACATCCGAGTGTTCACTATATCCCAGGTTCACTATAGCGGGGTGCGACTGTATATATATATTGATCTCTCTTTAATTGACTCATCACTCTTTACTAGTTGACGACTAAAGCAATGCACTTCGAATGATAAACTTTAACTAGTATTACTGTACTGGTAAATACTGTTAACCAAGGGTTAAATAAATATCTTATAGGTAAATATTATTATAATTTTCTTGGCCAAAGAATAAGTGAGAAGGCCTTTCCATTTCCCTTCTAACCTTCAGTAAGAGTTCCCTTCTAACCTTCAGTAAAACATAGCACCTCCAAAACCCGTTCCACTGTCTCCCCTACATTTTTGGTGGGGTTGCATGTACTTCCTGGGGTGTTAAGTAATCCGAAACTAATCGACTAACCACTGTCACAGAAAAAGGGGAATTGCAACCTGCGGGGGTCAACTAGCTTTCAAAAGATATCAAAGATATCACTCACTCTACATTATGCTTTTTCTCCAAGAAAAACTTTAAAAAAATTTTTTTTTAAACTCCAAAGCGGCTTTATTTATTTTCAAAATGGTTTTAGCATTTTATTTAACATGCAATTTTTCTAATTATATCTTGAATTATTTATTATTTTGATTTGATTATTTAGAGAACTAATATTAACCAGAGTATTTACATTTCTAAAATTTTACTATGTAGTCATATGAAAGTAATTCATATAAAGTAACTGCATTAAAAATAAATTTATATTTTCTCTATAAATCAAATAAAGTTTGTTAATTTTTTTAAAAATTGATTTGCTAATTTGTAAAACTTTTTATGTTAAAGTAAAACCTTGAGTTCAAGATGTTATTTTTTTATTACTTTTTTAATTTGTTTCTTTCAATTACAATTTTAAATACATATATTTTTCACAACCTTTTTTTTTTTTTAATTTAAATTAATTTTTTTCAATTTTTTTAAAGATTGTACCATTTTTCTAATAGATCATTTCGATGGATCATTAAAAACAACAAACTATAACAATTCTATGTTATTTTACATTTTAATATATAGATTTGTGAAGCTGCTCTTAGACTTAGACTTAGAGGTTGGGCAGCTCTGACGAGCAGGGCACATCGACCAGAGGTCTATTGTACCCAAACCCTAGTCATGATTGGCAAGAAAGCCCTATAGCTGTAATGAAATTCAGCAGACACCTTACAGGAACATCTTGCAGTTCCCAGGCATTGACGCAATGCTGCCCTAAGTGCTCAAATCTTTGAGCAGAATAGACCTCACAATCACAAAGTATGTGTCCTGATGTCTCTTCTTCTAGATGACAACCCCGACAAATAGGATTGGATTTAATTCCCATAATGTGTAGGTGTCTCCTGAGGATACAGTGACCAGTAAGAAGACCAATGATCTTCCTTAAACTGTTTCTATTAAGCTTTAAGAGCTCCTTTTGACGTATGCTAGGACAGTCTCGATTCAGCTCCTTAGCTTGTCTCTGACCGTCAGCAGCGCGCCATTGCTCATGGGCAATCTTGCCGTAGAGCTTGAATATGGTTGCCCTAAATGAGGAGGGAGAAATTCCCAGCACAGGTTCAGGGCCCCAGAAAATTGCATTAGAGCCAGCCCGTGCTGCATCATCAGCTAGCTCATTACCACCAATACCCATATGTCCAGGTACCCAATGCAGGGATACCTTGTTATGAGTGGACAGGTCACAGAGGACCGAGAAGCATTCCCATACTAGCAAAGAGGTGAATTTACACCTTGACAGTGATAAGAGAGCAGCCTGACTGTCAGAACAGATGCGGATAGTCGTATTTTGATATCCCTTGTCTAAGCATAACTTGCAGCACAAGATAATAGCATAGACCTCAGCCTGAAAAACAGTGGCATAGTTTCCCAGGGGAAAGTGAAGTTTGGTACCGTCATTGGAGCTGTAAATTCCTGCTCCTGATTTGGCGCCAATCTTTAAACCATCAGTGTACCATATTAGGCATTTGCCTTTAAGCCACCGAGGAGAATTGAACCATTCATCTCTAGTAGGAAAATGGATCTTGAAGGGCTTATGAAAAGCGTATCTTAGTGACATATAGTCACTAGGCATAATCAAAGAGGGTAAATCCATCACTTGTGAAACAAGTTGTCCCCAAGACAAGTGTTTGGAATACTCTTTCCATAGGCCAAGGTTCATAAGAAGCTTTACGCCTGTTTGAGCTTCAACCTCAATGCGTAAGTTCAATGGAAGAAGCCTGAGTAAGCTCTCAAGAGCAGCTGTAGGAGTGGTCCTGAGACAGCCTGACAGGGCTACACAAACCATTCTTTGAAGTCTGTTTAGATTGGATCTTGCGGAACTCAATCTAGTCCTTGACCACCAGACGACTGCGCCATAAGTGACGATAGGACTAATGATCATTGAGTATATCCAGTAAACTATTTTGGGGGACAATCCCCAGGTTCAACCAATAGCATTTCTACAGGACCAGAAAATCTTTCTGGCCCTGTTGGTACAGTATTCAAGTTGATGACCCCAATTTAATTTGGGGTCAAAGTAAACCCCGAGAAATTTGACTTTCTCTGAGTTCCAATTTGTGGTCCAGGTAGAATACATTGCCTAGACCAAGTTGCCTTTTTCGTGTGAAGGCTACATAGCTTATCTTGGATGGATTGACAGATAAGCCTGATTCAGAGCACCATCTAGCTACTTCTAGAAGTGCACTATTCATGATATCAGAGACTGTTTTTAAATGTTTACCTCTGACAACAATAACACCGTCATCAGCATACCCGATACAGGGAATGCCAAGAGCAGTTAACTGAACTAACAAGGAGTCCATTACCATACACCATAGGATAGGCAACAGAACCCCTCCCTGTGGGCATCCAGAGGTTGCTTGCACTTTCATGCTTGCACCCAATAGGGAGGAACAGACATACCTAGAGGATAGCAAATTCGCTATCCATCAGGTAATAACTGAGTTAATGCCTCTGTTCCTAAGTGCATTGATGATAGTCTCAAGAGGGACTTTATCAAAAGCACCTTCAATATCAATGAATACCGCAAGAGCCATCTCCTTATCTGTTATTGATTTCTCAAGTAGGTAGGAGAGTTCGTACAGAGCGATGTCTGTGGACTTGCCTGGTTGATAGGCATGCTGTGTGGAGGACAGTGGCCTATCTATGAGCACAGTGTCTCTGAAGCGCCTGTCAATTAGCTTTTTGATCGCTTTCAACAGACATGAAGTGAGGCTGATTGGTCTGAATGATTTAGCCTCAAAGTAATTCTCCTTACCTGGTTTTGGTATGAAAATCACCCTAGTATTCCTCCAAGAGAGAGGTATATACCTGTATGCTATGCAGGATCGAAAAATTCTACATAGAGTAGGGGCCAATGTATTTACCCCCTGAATAAGCATCATTGGTATGATGTCATCCATACCTGGTGACTTGTAGGGCTTAAACGACTTTATAGCCCGTACAACCTTCTCATAGGAGACCACCATCTTGGCGGCCTCCCAGTCATTCCTATTACAAGTAGTAGTGGTAGTAATATGTGGGTTATCATTTTCCACAGGATGAGATCCAGGGAAGTGTGCTTTGAGTAGCTCACCAAGAGCCTCTTCCCCTGATTCACTGTATCTTCCGTTTGTGAGATGGATGGCATTCAATCTGCAATTAAAGTCTTTAGTGAGAATTTTTGCAATCTTTGCGGTGGCAGAAGTAGTGTTAATGCCATCACAGAAAGTCTGCCATGAGCGACGTTTAGATGCTCTGATCGCCTTGTTATGGGCAGTTAGAGCGTTTCTGTAGGACTGCCATTCTCCAGATTTCTTTGCTCTGTTAAATAACTTCCTACATTTCTTACGTAATTTACTAAGCTCAGAAGACCACCAAGGAACTCGCCTTGGGGAGCTAGTAGACGTAACCTGACAAGAGATATGATATGAATCGAGTATGATCTGTTGCACTTGGTCAACAGTCCACTCCACATCAATAACGTTATTGTACTTACCAGAGAAGCTCCCCATCTTCCTCTCCAGAGCTGCTCTAAAGGAACCCCAATCAGCTGTTCTGGGGTTCCTCCTTACGACCTTCAGTCCTGAGAGGCCTTTAATAGAAAAAGTAATTAGTTGGTGATCTGAAGCAGTAACCGCCCCAGATACCCTCCAATCAGTAATGTAATGTACTGAACTAGAATTACATAAAGTAAGGTCAATGACTTCCCTTCTGTTACAGGTAACAAAGGTAGGTTCATTGCCTTTATTAAGGACATACAAATTAAGATATAAGATGTGTTCCATAAGTGCATCCCCCCACTGGTTACAATTACTGCTACCCCACACTGTGTGGTGAGCATTTGCATCACAGCCGACGATGAATCTGCAGCTTAAACTACAGTGGGCAATTAGGGCCCTAGTAGTGTCAGCTAGTGGGTCCTTCTCCTCATACGGGAGATAGGCTGAAGCTATGACAAAGTCAGAGATTGTCTTATTGTCATAGAATTTTAGTTTTACAGCAACTAAATCCCTGTTAAGAAAGTTAACAAGATTAAGGGCATTTAGATTAGACCTAGCTACAATGCAGGTCCTGGGAAGGACACAATGGGTATCATAAAAGATATTAAAACCTTTAACATTGAGACCCATTATTCTACCCTTGCGGGTCCAGGGCTCTTGTATAAGAGCAATATCTAGTTCTCCATCATTTAACCTTTTGGCTATAAGGCTAGAGACAGCAATGCTATGATGGAGATTGATTTGGCCAACCTTGATTGTATCTATTATTGGTTAAGCAGTATGAGTGAAACCAGGATGGCTCCTATCTATCCTGGCTAACTTTAGAAGAGATATCTCCCTTTATCAGCTCCATTGCTTCGTCTAAACCAAGCATAGAAGCTGGTGAGTCAGGTCGTAAGGTTACGTCTGACTCGGAGTCCAACCCTAGCTCTGAAAAATCAAGAGCCCCAATTGAACTTACCTTGGAATCAGGGGAATTAGCCGGCCAAGGTTCATCCTCCTGATCCATGTCCTCCTGGTCATCAGGTTCTGCAGAGGGCTCCGATGTTGTTGGAGCCTCAACTGCCTTTTTTTTGTTGGGATCGTGTAAGATCTTGAATACACCACGATCTATACCAGTGAGTGCACAAAATTTGGCCCTCTCTATATCCACCACGTCTTCAGGCTCCACCTCAAAGATCCATCTAGAGGTGCTATGTCTCACAGCACTTTGCAGAACCCTCCACCTCATAGACTTCAACCCTGGGTTTAGTCTCTGAAGACGCCACAAGAAGGTGCTTTGTTCAGAGAATTACTCCCTGGTTTTGAAGGCCACCTTTACAGGCTTGGGCAACTCATCAGCACTTAAGACTTTAAGCATGAGGTCGCCCAAGGATCTGTTATCAAAGTGGCCCCTGATCCACTTTACAGTGTATTCATTACACTGCAGTACCAATGCTCCTCTGTGAAGGTTGTTACTGTAGATCTCAGGCATCCTTTCACCACCTGGGATGGCGTCAGTCTGCTCTAAGATCTCCTTAAGTATTTCGTTAAGAGTCTTTCCAAGAAAGCCTGTCCAAAGGAAAGTCCTTCCGAACCATGGCAATCTTGATTGACTTTGCAGCACATGCGAAAGAGACTCCAGATTGGAGGCTCCCAGTTGGATCCCCCTCTCCAGTTCTGCTATCCCCACTAGGGGGAACCACTTTCCTGGATTGGGCTTTCCTCCCAGAAACAACATCCTCCTTGGGCTTCTTTCCACTATGTATTGGCACATTGGGTAAGGGCGTCGCATCAGAAGACCTAGGTCTCTAAGCTCTACCACTCGCCTCAGTGGCCCTCAATTTCCTAATCTTTCTCCTCCGGCTCTTGGACATTCCAGTGGCGCCAGACACACTGTCTCCCGAGTGCCTCTGGGAACCAGAGACTCCTACAGAGGAAGGGTCTGTGCCTTTAGACGCCTCACCGGATTTCAAAGTAATCTGCAAAGCAGCGGGATTAGCACTGGGCTCACCCGAGGGCTTACCATGTGCTACTGGAGACTGTAGTGAACTTTTCGAGCAGGAACCTCTTCCTAATTCCTGAACGCATCCCTTTTTCACTGGCGCGACGGATGATGCCGTATCACAAGCTTTGCTCGTACTCATCATTTGTTTGCCTGCCATTTAGTTACCCAGTGAGGGGTATCCAGGGGGCACCACGTGGAGGCGGCAGGCATTACCCCCCGTGAAGCTGCTCACTGTAATTAATATAAAGATTTATCAAAAAAATCAAAATTAATTTATAAAAAAGTATACCGAAATTTTTGAAAGAAAAGGCATTTATTGATTTTCATTAAAACTTACAACATAACAACTGATTGAGACAAGTTTACTTTACAAAATTTTATCACTAACCCTGGGAGGTTTTCGTGTTTTTCCTCTCCATGTAATGCTAATGCGGATTTTAATTAACTATAACTACACTAATTAAAGTTTGCAGTGCAGAAATTTCTACTCAGAAAACTCTTCTCCATGAATGGCAAAAGAGGGTCAGGGAAGAGAAATTAAAATAACACATTGATTACGTACTTTGTTCTATCAATATAAAAGAGCGAAAAATTGTGAATAAAAATTACATTACACACTTTTAATAGGAATTCGAAAAATTTCTCGTTATTAAATACATAAGGTATTGCATAATTACTAGTTTTAATATATATTTTTAGAATATTGCTAAAAAACGTTTTAAAAAGTGTATTAATTAGGAATTACAGATTAATGTTAAAGCAATAAAAAAAAGACTAATAGTTTCAAAATCTAGTGAATCAACTAAGAAATCAGGTCTGAAAACATCAAAACCAGTTTAACTGTCTGAAGTAACAAAGAGAAGCTTAACTCTAAGTATTACAACTTATTTTTTAATATATCGTGATGAAATTTCGTGGTGTTTGTAATAATCACATTTCTCATTCTTTCTATTTCATCTGGCAATCAAACTGGTTTCAATATTCTCAGTGTTACGTTCCTAAGCAGCGGTTCATTATATTTTGATACCATTTTTATTTTTCTCTCGTGAATATTAATTATGTCCACTAATGTTCTCTTAATTCCTTTTTTTAAAGAATTTTACAATACATGCGTATATTTTCATATTTTTCTTCATTTACTGATTTAAATAAAATTTTCATAATACTTAGTGTTCTTGTGTATGTACATTAAAGCCCTAAACACAGGGCTAAGTGCTTGTTCACGTTTGGATGATGTGTGCTCTTGTGTACTAGCTATTTTTTTTCCTTACCGTGGAAAAACAAACTATCCCAGCTATTAGAGTAATTAAAACTATTTATGGAATGGAAAAATTGCAACCTTTTAAATTTTTATAATGTAAATGTTTTTTTAAACCTACAAATGAGTGTACGATATATATATATTTTTTTTAAAAAGGAAAACTGCAGTTTTGTGATGCTTTATAGTATATTGGAATATCTTTACGTCATTGTCTCGATTTTAATTAATCTCACTTTATTCAGAAGCTAAATTTTTTAATTCTGAAACATCTTTAAAAAACAAGGAAAAAAGTTTTAAAAAAAGGGGGAATAATGTATTTAAAAAATAAATAAATAAAATGTATGTAGATTGAACGAATTATCAGCGAATATAATTTCCATAATAAATTACAAGCTTATAAAAGCACCCCATATCAGTTCTTCAAAAGGACAGAGAGAGAAAAAGATTTTCAAAAAGAGTTGAACAGAGTAAAAGTATTTGGGAGAAAGGGACCAAGACCACCTACGGAGAAGATTAGACCGCAATAGTCTCTTGTAGAATGAACTTGGGGGTGGAAGTTGCCTTCCTCCCTTACTCAAAGGTAGAAAGTGACTTGAGTTTCAAAGGCAATATTAAAAAAAGTAATAAAGATAAAAAAAAATTGACCTACATTTTCGCGGATAGGAAAGATTGAAAAAATTGTTAGTATTTTTTTTAAATTTATCACTCCGATTCTTATACAATAAAAATTGATTCAAAGTATGACAAGCTAGCCATAGACTTTACATGTTAAAAGCAGAATTGAGGATTGCTTGGTTCAACACTTTTCTCCCGGCAACCACGATTGGGGACCCAACTTTCAGATCATATGAGCTCGCCCCGTGCTCTTTGTTCCCCAAGATAATTTTAAAACTGATAACACCCAAATTGCCACTATTATTTAGTATAGAAAAGTTTTGATGAGATTCACCATAAAAAAGATTCTAAGTCTTAAATAAATTTTAACCTCAATGCTCATTTGCTAATGGTTTAAAAGAATTTTGGTGGAACAAATGTTAAAACATTTTTTTAGCATCTTTAAGAATTAGTAAAAATGCAATAGATGTAAAATTATTTTCAAATATGGTTTGTTACATTTGCTACACATCAAAATTTTGAAAGCTGAAGTTAGAGTTTAGAAATTTACTGCTTTATGTTATTTAACTACTACTACTAAAAGTAGAGCAGTTATAAAATTAGTTTTCAAATGCATTTAATCTGCTACATTTCAAAACGTTGTAAAAGTTTTTCTAAAACTGTTTCAAACACAAAAATGTAAGAAGTTTTAAAGGTTTTATTTTATTATACTTTTAAATTATTTTCTAATGTATATAAATTTAACTAAAAAACATTATTATATTTCATGTTAATAATTTTTTTTTTACAGTATTCACATCACAGAAATATAGCAACTTACTATGGAGCTTTCATTCAAAAATGTCTACCTGGGAAAGATGATAAACTTTGGGTGAGATAAAATTTTTTTATTTTCAAAAATATTTTTTCATATAAACTATAAAAACTAAATCATAACTCTTTACTTTATGCAATGAATTGTGAACAAGCAGTATTGCCTGCAATATATATATCACATACAGGGTGAATTTGAACTAGACAGGGAAACTTTCTGTGTGATAGAGCGTATCTAAATGAGCAATATTCATCGTAGAATGTATCATCAGAACACAAGCTCAAGCAGTGAGAAGTTAAAAGGTAGTTTTCCTCCTCTGTCACATTTTATGTATTAACACAAGAATTAGAAAAGATGCAAAAGAAAACTTTTTACTCAAGGTAATATTATTGATGTACAATGAAATTTCTCAAAGGATTTTCCATCAGTTGCAATGCAGGCATCTCACCTCTGGTATAGGGATAGACATACATTTGTTAAAACAGCAAGCAATTTCTTTGAGCATCTCTTCGAGCAATTCCTTGTACAACAATTACATCTTTTTCTTTGAGCAATATCAATCATATTACTGCGAATAAAAAAGAATTCTGAATCATCTTTTCCCATTCTTGTGTTAATTCTTTAAATTTGACAGTGGAAAACTATCTTTTAACATCTTTCTGCTTGTTTTTTTAATACATTCCTTTTATACATACCATGACGAATATTGCTCATGCAGATGTGTTTTTTCATCCAGTTAAGTTTTGCCATCTTCTTGTTGAGACTCACCATATATTGTATTCCAATGCAATGTAATACTGTATCACTGTTTTTATCATTTGTCTTATAACAGATCAAAATTCATAATTTGTTGTATTAGCCAAGTTGTTGTTAAGAGGTTATATGGGTTTTTGCCAGGCAAAAAAAGCACATCTCTTATATTTTTACTATTATAAAAAATTATCTTATAAAGCAGATAACGAAAATAATTTGAATAACGTTTTGTTGCATTTTCTTATAAAAATTACAACAGTTAAGCTGTTGAAAATTAAATTTTAGAGAACCTTTTAGAAAATAGTAACCTTGTGGTAGACAGCATAGCTCATATATATGAAAGCTTTACATGAAATCAAAAAAAACAAAACAAGTTTTTGTAAGTTGGTGAGTAAATTCATGATTGAATAAAATAATTTTAAAAAATTAATAAATTGAAATTGATAGTATTGCATTCTGGAAAATAAGATTTTTAGTAAAGAGTAGATTTTTATTGCCTCATAAAATAAACTGTGAAGAGCTAAATCAGCTTAAAAAAGGTGTGAAAAAGAAAATTAAAAAGTTATAGTTGTAATCTTATATATATGTAAATGCATTCAGGTTACACTCTTAAATATTACCCCTTGTTACTGTCTCCCTTCCATAATAATGATCAATGCATGAAGTGCTCTTTGGTATACCATAGACATGTTATTTTTTGGGCCATCTATTCCAATATAAGTAAAAATATTCCGGCAACAGCCCATTGTAGGCCATGAGAAATCGTGGATTTTAGGTTCTAAACTTTTGTGACCAATGACAAGAGGCCTCCTACTCTTATCCCAGGCGTAATCTATGGTAAAAAAGATGGTTTTTGAGAATACTGAAAGATTGAATATATGTATCGATATGATCTCAAGGTGCTGTAGTGCTCTTTCTTCCTTTTATTTTTGTTGCTTTCAGTGAAGTGAAAATTCCCTCTCATGGTCAATTGATCGAGTATAGTTGCATCAGACTCATGTGTCATTAAATTTAAGTAAACCAACAAACTCAATATGTATAACTTATACGATTAATCATGAGAAGTCATTTACCTTCTGTAAAATACTTATTCTTTTTCAACTGATGTGTTTATTTTTTAGTTGGTCATGGAGTATTGTGGAGCTGGATCTGTAACTGATTTAGTGAAATGTAAGTAAAATGCGTATCAAAGTTTAATTTTATTTCATATAATTGGGCAAGCAAAATATGTATGATTTTAAATTATATAATTTAACTCCTAGCTACTAAAGGACAACCAATAAAAGAAGAATGGATTGCTTATATCTGTCGTGAAATTTTGAGGGTGAGTAGCCTGAAAAAATAAAAAAATAATTTTTTTGATTCTAATAGTGTATTATTTATAAAAATTTATGGAATTGATTTGTTATTTGTTGATCTTCAAATTATTAAGTATCAAAAAGTATAGTATATTTTGGGTATCTTCAAATTATTAAGGAAAGAAATGCAATTTTTTCAATCTATGGTTTTATAAAAAAAAGTAATAAATTTCTAAATTTGAAAATAACCCGCACCAGCTTTGAAAAAAATAAGCTGATATCAAGCTTACAAATTAATGGTAAACACAGTAAAGCACATATTTTATAGCTTTAAAATACTGTTGTAATTTCTATTATAGTTGTTCCCTCCCTGTCATTAGCTCTAATAAAAAGTCATTAATTGTCAGGTTTAAAAAATTTTAGTAGTCTAAATCCCACATTTTATAACTTTTGATCGGATGCTGGGATTTTTTGATTTAATTTTAGTGGTTAGAGAGAGTGATTTTAAATATGCTAATTAGTTAGAGTGGATGATTTTCGTGCCATAATAGGCATTACATATTTCCTAGCTTTTATAATTTCTTTAATTTCTTAAATTTAATATTTTTAATCTAGTTTTAATTAAATAACTGTTAGAATATGGGTGGAGCTTTTTTTTTAAAAAAATTATTACTTTTTTTCAGGGGGCGGATGCTACCCTTATTTAAAATAATCCGAAATGTTGATTATAGAGGTATCCCTATCTCTACGCATTTTTGCTCAAATCTTATCTTTTACAGTTAATCACAAATAAACAATCTAAATCCTCTTTAATTGATCTGCTACCATGTTGAGTTACTTGATGATAGTCATCATGTACAGAATCATTTATATATTTTATCATAAACTTAATAATAGGTACATATGTTACAAAATTTTTTTTTCTCTATAATAACCATTGATGGAAAAGTATAGCATAATACATATATATATTAATAGTGTTGCCTGAAATGGTTAATACAAATGTACTTACAAATCTACAATAACAAAAATTAATTTCCGACCCACTGAGACTGTTTGCTTTATTCATCAAATATTGTCATCAATACAAATATTAATAAAAATAAATATTTCATCCAAGCAGGCTCAAATAAAATATTTGTAATGGTTCTGAACTCAGGCATATTGAAATGGATTTTGTGCTTTTAAAAGAAATTAAGTGTGGGGTTTAAAAATTATATTTTTAAGATAAAAAGGATCATTCCTTAGAAAAACTATTTCTGGAAGAAATAAAAAATTTATTTTTAGATAGATAAAATCTAAATTATCTCATCATTTTTTACAATATTTCTTACATTGTTTTTAATATTTAATTTTTGTTTTCTTGTTATTAATATTATTGAAAACATATTTTATTCCTGTCAACAAATGTAAAAAGACTTGTGTTGATATTTTTTTGAAACTTATCTATAGAATATTGTATAATGCCCACATTTTTTTTCAGGGTCTAAGTCATTTACATGCAAACAAGATCATTCATAGAGATATTAAAGGACAAAATGTTCTTTTAACAGATAATGCTGAAGTTAAATTGGGTAGATATACTTTTTTTCTATATTAAGTATTGTAAATTTTTTGCTGTAAAGTAACTTTTTTTATAACTAGTTTTGCTTTATTTTAAAATTTATATTTTGTGAAATTAGCTGTTTTTGTAATATTGATATCAGCTATAAATTTTAATATTTTCAGTATTACACATTTGAGAGTTATTGATAAAAACAATTTAGAAATGGGCAAAATACTGAAAGTAGTTTTTGTGGCTTAATCGTTTCTGAAGAGCGTATTATAGCATTTAGTGAAAATTTAGGATTTGACCTCATATATCACGTGACAGGCTTACTGAGATTTCTTTCGACTCTGAAGTCACATGATGTTCTGTGTTGTAGTGGCAATTTTTTAACATTAAAGATTCCAATTTTTTTCAGAAATTTTTTTATATTATATTAATGCAAAAAATTCTTTTATCCTCAGAATGCCAGTTTAAAAGTTTTGCATACAGTCTGCATATTAAAATGGATAAAACTTAAAATAACTTTTGTTTTAGAAAATAGATCTTCATAAACTAAGTATCAAAATGATTAATCTTAATGATAAAATCTTAATGATTTTATATTCTTCAAATATGTAAATTAATGATAATTATTATTCAAGTTATAGAAACAGACACAAAAATGTACTTTGTTTGAATAAGCGTGCATTTTCATCAACAGATTTGAATTCTTTGCCATCAAAATATGAGGGGGCGCTGCAATCTGGAAAATAAAATTCTCAATTGTTTCGGCAGGACAGTGGTCCAAAGTTAAGACACCATTATGTTAATTTCACTTTCTGTGTATTTAGTGATATCTTGAGAAACTTAAAAGTGAATGGAAAAATTTTTGCACACAATTATAAAATTCATTTAGTTATTATATTGAAATTTATTTATTATTAGATATTATTAGATAAGTAAAATATAGTTTTATTCCTGTTTTGTTATTTTATTTAATAAGGGTTGGAAAAATTTTGAATTGTATAGTGCAATGTAAAGCAATGTACTATGCAATATTAAATGACAAAATGCAAAATTTAAGCGAAATTGGTGTTATACTTTTTGAGTTATAAAAGTCGTAGTATTTTAAATTCTATTTCTCAAGAACTGTTCAACATATTTTGTGTGAACATATTATTTTTTAATTTGCCCTTTAAAATTACATATTTTAAAATGATGTAAAATTTGTATACTTTGACAATCAAAACTTTAAACATAATAATAAATTATTGTTGAAAAGAATTTTTTCGATGGAATTTTCTTTGGATAAACAAATTTTATAATTGTGTCCTAAAATTTTTTGATGCACTTAAAAAGTTCTCAAGATATTGCAAAATGGGCAAAAAGTAGAATTAACTTTGAAGAGGCCAAACTATTGGAGCCATGTTTTTCAGGTTGTGAATACAATATTTTAAACGAATCACACCCTGAACCTTTATGTATGTAAGAGTCGACCATATCCCTTTAGCACATTTTTTTTGTTCAATTAATTGCTTCATATTCTGATTTCAATAAGTATGACAATCATCGGTGTCTGTAGCTGTTGAATTATTGTTTTCTTAAGTTATATAAACCTATTTTCTAACTCATTTTCAGTAAGAACTATTCAATTGTTTCATTACATGATAGTAAAGGTATTTTCTTTTAGTTGATTTTGGAGTTAGTGCTCAACTTGATCGCACAATTGGAAGAAGAAATACATTTATAGGTACACCCTACTGGTAAGTATTATTGCTAATTTCAATATCTTTGAGTTTTTGTTATTATGTTTATATTTTATTGCAGTATTTTATAAAATAGTGATCTAATTATTTATATCTGTAAAATATTTTTATTCAGTGTCTAAGAAAGCAAAACATTTTTTCTTTTATTTTGATATCTGTACTTATTTTGTTTTTTTATTTTAATATCTGTTAATTTTGTTTCTTTAATACATAGTTTTGTTTTTATTATGCATCAAAATATTATTATTTTTTATTTTTTTATGTATCCTTTTCATGCATGCCTTTAAAATAATTAAAGCTAATTTTTTGTTTTTAATAATGAAATTATTTGTTTTTATACAATTTTATAGCAATGGGTAGCCTATTTTTTTATTGATTGCAACCCTCTAAGAAGTTACAAAAATATCACATTGTAATGTTGATTTATTAGCATAAATTTTAGTTTAGTGTTCTGAATATATTAATATTTAGCCTGAAAAGTATGGAATCAGTTAAATATCTTGAGAAATATTTAGCAGATCAAACATCTTAAAATGAATTTGTTAAATATTTTCAAAAGATACATTTTATGATATGGAACTCAAACACTTAACTTCAACCCCTGGTAGTAAAGCAGGAGATAAATTTGGGAAGCGATCAAGTTTGGAATTATCAAATACCAATATCTTTTGAAAAAATTTTAAATGCGCATTTTTAGATTTATGCATATTAAAATATTAGACCATTTTCATACTTTTTGAACACCCTGTATATTATTTCTAAAGTTGATTATCAGTATTTATTCTTATTCAAACTGTTTTTGATTTTCATACTAATCTCCCACTTTTTCATGACATATTAATGAATAATGCCTGATTTTCAGAAAAATTATTATTTATTTTTTTATTTAATACTTCTCATTATGATCTTAGCTTTGCCCACTAAATTATTAATTAAAGGTTTAGTATATAGGTTAACACTTATTAATAAAGTTTTTTTAAAAATAGAATGTTTATTGTGTTACTAGTCTTTGCTTTAGAGAAAACGAGTTCATTTTCATTAATGAATTTAGTTTTACAGAATCTAAACTTATAACTTTCCCAAATAGTCTCCTTATGTCTGACATTGTATCATCAATATATATTATATATATATATATCTCAGGGGGCACAAAAACTGAGTTTGTCCCCAGTGCTGTAAGCCGTATTTATGCCTTGTTTATATGAGCAAGGTTGGATACTTAACATCTGAATGCATGTGACAACCCTTTAAGCAAGCATTTGTTCTAACCTAAGTATAAGCATGTGCTTAAATTCAAGAACAGTTTCTGAATATAGGCCTGAGTTGCTTTTCTAAAAAGTAAATTTTAAAAAAATTTTTCATTTATCAATTTTAAGTATAAATTATAAATAACTTTAAGTACAGCATAGTTAAGCAGGTTTTATTAGGTTACTGAGGTAAAATATGGTTTTCTAAATTAACCCAAAACAAAATTAATATTATTTCTATTCATGTTTCACATCATTTTATGAAGAAAGAGCAGAATAAGAGATACAAACAGATGAAATCAACTGTAATGAAAGGAAAAGGAGTGGTGTCCAACATAAAAGTAATTGTCAATTTACAATAAAAATATTTATCGTTCCCTAAATCAAAATGAACTATACAAATGAGACTTAGAATCTTGCTTTAAACAGAAATCATAATTTAATTATGTTAAATCTTAATGGCACAGTACAATTTATTCTGTATTTTGGTGTTGGATGTAAAATATCAAATGTGCATTGTAGAAATTTTTTTGTAAATCAAAATGTGAACTGTTTCTACTCATTCGTGCAAGATAACTTGTTTTGATACAGTTTACTTCAATTATTATTTATTTCATTTTCTATTATTAGCATGAATTTAAAAATATTAAAAAAAAAACTGTACTTGTTGAAGATTAACCTGCTGTGGTTAAAAATTCATGTTAATTTTAAGCTAATTATATACAAATTTTAATTATCAATTTCAAATCTGCAGTCATCTAAGTTATTTAATTAGATTTGTCTTTTGGTTTTCATTTACATTTTTTAAATACATTTATTTTAAGATCAGACCTATATATTAAATTTAGATTTTCTATATTCTGATTTAATTTCAATCAGTTTGAATTATCTATAGTTTTGAGTTGTCTATAGATAGATGGTTTACAAATTTCAAAATAATAAAATTGTATTGATACATGATTTAGAATTAGAAATGGCCATATGAAACAAACCCAACTCTATTAGATAATGTTTGGTATTAAATATTTATATATTAAAAAAATTGTGAAAATTTTTATGGTTTAATTTATATTTTTTAATTAATCAGTTTAGTGTTATGAATCAATAGTTGTGTAACATACACAAGAACATTAAAATTAATATAGTACAACTATGAATGAAAAAATTTGATTATTATATTTAGGATGGCACCTGAAGTCATTGCTTGTGATGAAAACCCTGATGCTACTTATGATAACAGGGTGAGTTTTTGGCAATTGTTTTTAGGTTTATTTTTGACCTGTGAAATTTTTTGTTACATATTAGTTCATTTTTTCTTTATTATATTTATTCATCAGTTCATTCATTCATTAAGATTTCATTAAAAATCAGCTTATTGTTTTTAGGTGTCTGAATTATTGTTATTTTTATGGACTTTCTTTGTAATTAAATATGTTGATTATTGCTTTTTTTTAATGCATCAATAAATAACTTTAAAATAGCTATTGAACATGATACACAAAAACAGCACATCATTTCTTTTTTGGAAGAAAAAAAAATGATTCATTGATAAGTAGGATGAGGAAATTCTGACTGAATACTCAATGAAATATTCTTTTTAATAGTATATTTTGTAGTTTTTTTAAGCTAATTTTCTTATCTGCAATTTATAACTTTAAAATTTGTTCTGTGTTCTTTTTATCCTCATTTCAAGTGTGATTTTTTAACTCATTTTAGAATTATAATCGCCTAAAGGAAAAGTTGACTTACATGATAGCATTTAAATTATAATAGTCATAGTTACCTCACCCTTCTGAGTTATAAGTTAAAAAGAGAAAGGAGTACATAGAGTATAACTGATTAACCAGTTCACAAGAGAGCATTTAAAATATCATGCAGATATGGACCTCTTTAGAACTTACTATGCACATTAGTACATATGCCTTTAGCTTAATGTTTTATTTAAAAAGAAAAATAATGAGGATGCTTTCTAAATGCTCAAGTTGGTAAAAAAAAACTTCTATCATTCATATTTTACTGTTAAAAGTGTTTTTGTATTTTCTGTTATAGACAATTGAAAACTAGTATTTTTTCTTTTTACATTGTTTTATAACTGTATACATTTATTTATTTAACTTATAATTTTTTTTAAAATCTCATTGTTTTTAGAGTGATCTGTGGTCCCTTGGAATAACAGCTTTAGAAATGGCTGAATCTCAGCCTCGTGAGTATTTTAGTTTTACTTCAGTTAAGAACCATTTACCTACATTTTAGAGTCGATTATGCATAAGTTAAATGTATTGTGTTCACAAGAAGAACAAGATATAATTAATGATATACAAAATTTGGGAAAATATAAAACAATTTCTTCAGTTACATACATATATTTGTTTTTGTAATGAAATTCAGTTCATTTCACACATTGCATAGTTTTATACTGCAAATGTTTCCTAATATTGCCGAAATACCATTTTTAAGTTCTGGCTTTGCATAGTTTTATACTGCAAATGGTTTCTAATATTGCCGAAATACCATTTTTAAGTTCTGGCTTTGTTTTGGTATCACTGATTCATAAACAGTTGTAGGCATGTGGATAAGAGTGATTTACTCTTACCAACAATTCTATGGTGTCGGACGTAAAAAATAAACAAAAATTTCTTTGAACAATTTCATTTATGAACTATAAATTAAACTTACAATTATTGAATTTGTATTTAAAATGCTTAGTTCACTATATTCTATCAAAATATAATTTATTTTATAAAATCTGATAATAAGTTCACATTAAATGGATTAAAGTGTCGGTATGAGACGTAAATCATACAAAATTAAAATATGATTACTTAGTTATGTTTCCTTTAAATTCTGTGAATTGGTTTAGAACTTAATTTTAAACCCAAATAAATTTGGAAGCTTGCATTGAAATTAAGCAATTTAGACAGTTTCTAAAAAATCTAATGCAATATATAATTAATTTTAAATTATTTTATGTCTGTCCTTCCTTCTCGCACATGATTAAAATAAAGGGTGATGTTTCACTCTCTATTTCGTGTGCCTGTGATATTTTTGGACTTGAGTTTTCAAAAATACATGCCAAAAAAATTTAAATAAATTTTTGTATCTATCTTTAAAATTCAATTTTCGGAAATCAAAGTAATTGTATGGTAATATGTTATGCTATATTAACTTGTTTCTTCAAAATTATTTCAAACACAATAAGAATTCAAAGGCCTGAGTAAATTTATTGTAGATTGATTCGAGGTAATTTGAAATTATGTTTTGATTTCAATTTTGATAAAATAATTATGAATCAGAAAGCGGAATTATTGTTAGAACAATGGGGTAAAATGATTAATTGTAAAGATACTAATGCATTGTTTACAAATTCTCAAGACTAGCTGCTAAAAGAGTATTTTTTTTCCATCATTTCTTAAATTTGAATGTTGCATCTATGTACAAAAAACTGTGTTATAAAACATTTAATGTTAAACATTTACTGATTTTTAATTTCTTTCTTTTACCTTTATATCAACTATGTAACACTTTTATTAGGTAGTGTATTTTGATTTAACAAATAAAACCATTTTCCACTGGCAATTTTATGATCTTTTTGTTTTATTCACATTATTAACCCAAATATATTTTCTGATAACATCAAAACTTTTTACAACTCTTAAATAATGCCCAATGTACCTAAGTAAATGCTCCTAACTGTTAACTCTGCTCTTATACAATTTTCAAAAAAAATTTTTTTCTAATTTCTTTTAGCTCTTTGTGATATGCATCCAATGAGAGCATTATTTCTTATTCCTCGCAATCCCCCTCCTCGCCTTAAGTCTAAAAAATGGGCAAAGAAGTTCCATAGCTTTATTGAAACTGTATTAGTTAAAGATTATCAGCAAAGGCCTTATACTGATCAATTACTGAAGCACCCATTCCTTCGAGATCAACCAACAGAACGACAAGTTAGAATTCAACTCAAAGATCATCTAGATAGATGTAGGAAAGTTAAGAAAGGCAAGTAATTTCCATAAAATATGTGGTGATAAAATTAATTTTTATATTGCCCTTCTATTTTTGTATATCAGTATATGCTTAATGTAATAAAATTCTAATAGATGCTAAGTATCGAGAAAAATGTACTTTTGATCAAAATACAAAAGTAGGGACCATATATGACAATTTATAAATCCTAACTTAAATTTAATTTCTAAAATATAATTTGAAGGAAATATATTAATTGGTGTTAAAAGTGACTTATTTACCTGATTTTCTGAGGTTGATAAGAGCTTAATCCTTTAAAAAATTGAAAAGTTATATCCAAAATAGTTCTAATTTTTGCTCACTCTTACAGCTAATATATAGTTACTGCTCATTGTAGTGACTTTGTATTGTGAGGTTGATTTTTTGTGAGTTTGCCTCAACATCAAAAATATTAACTTGTTACTAGAAATTCTCATTTATAATTCTAGTTACAAGTTTGCAATGAAAATTTAGCATTTTTAACTGTAACAAAAATAAAGGTAGAACTTGTTTCATTTTATGTTTACATAAAATGAAACAAGTTCTACCTTTATTTTTTTCCTTTACAAATGAAAAAAAAAACAACTTTGATATTATCAAAAGTTTTAACAAGAATTTAATTAAAAAGCAAATGAATATTTACATGCTTCAATTGAAAAAAGAAAAAGAGTCCAAAGAGGTTTTACATTTTACAATAAGAAAATTATGATTATATGATCTAAAGCTAAAATAGAAATTTGATTCATAATTGTTTTTAGCAGCATTATTTGTTATTATCCATTAAGGATATAATTTCAATTTCATATCTTGTGGTGCAATATTTATTTTCGTATTTAACGTTACAAATTGATTGATAATTCAGCTGTTTCTATTTCAAGAATAACTTAACATGTTTTAAGTTTATATTTCATGGCACCTTTGTTCTAGAGTAATAGTCTTCTTGGTAGGATACACAAAACTTATAAATGCTTAATGACGGTTATTGAAGCAACTTTCTTTTAAGAAAAAAAAAGTTAATATGGACTTGACAGTTCATACTTTTAAACAAGTTTTTGAGTAGCATAGTATCTATAGAAAATATAATTTGATGTTTTCTTTTTTTCTGTACTGAAAGGTTTCTGTACTGAGATCATTCTAAAATGTTATACTGCACATAAAACCTTTACTATCTTTAAATTGTTAAATTTAGTTTTTTTTCAATTTATCTTCTTTTGAAACCAACTTTTGAATTTTATGGAATGTTTTATCTTTTAAAGCATTTTTAACTCTGTACTTGCTCAAGTTTTTCCCTGTTATATGTATGTTAATCCTTCTTTTACAGGAGATGAAAGAGATGTTGATGATTATAAATATAGTGGAAGTGATGGAGAAGATGACGATGTGATTCCTTTACAAAGGTATTATTAAATTAAGATTGTTCTTTTTTTATATTGAACCATTCATTATATGTGTTTAATTTTTTTAAATATGAAATAAATGAAAAATTTTTATATAAAAATCTGTTTAATTTCACTTATAAGTTCCTTAGGATAATTGAAGAAAAAAAAAATGCTTAAGTTGGATTGCTATTTCTTTACCAAAATTAATGTTCTTAAAATAAAGAATTGCTATCTTTAACAATGTTTTAATTTTAATGTAAAAATTATTTTAATTAAGATTATGAAGATACATAATTTGTTTGTTGTAACTTCAGATAATATGTGGTTAATTTATCTTTTGATTTGCTTAAATAGTTGGTATTTTCATATATATTATATTAATTTCAAAGCTTTTAACTGAATCAGTTTTCTAGTTAAGTTGCAGATATTATTTTAAATAATTTTTATAATATTAGTTCGTCTTTTCTCTATCAAAACAATATAGTTACTGTATTGTTATTTTAATCATTAAATGAACAATAACTTTTTAAATGTGTCCCAAATTTTAGAAAGGCAAGTTAAAAAATGATATTTTGTAATTATATGTATATAGTAAAGTATGATAAAATAAAGGCCAGTAAAAGCATTAGAGAAAATAAAAAAAATACAATGTTTAAATCCCTTTTATTTTATTATCAATTCTTAAAGTATGTAGTTAAAAATATAGCGACAAACAGGATTTGTAATTACCAGAAAAAAGTGGTATGTATTAAATTAGTATTTCAGCTTGAGTAAAATCTTAAAAGCTACCAGCAATCTTTAAAATAAAATATATTTAATAGCTTAAATATCATGCTAACTATGAACACTGTAAAATCATTTCTATATGCAAATTTGCCATACATTTCATCAAAGTTTTGGTGCTCTTTATGAAGTTGGTGAATAGTAAGAATTTAACTGATTATAAAAGAGAACAAATTGAAGCTTTTTCTCCAGCAAGAATGAGTAGCCGTACTATTATGAAGAAGGTAGGAAGATTAAAGACTGTAGTCAACAATTTATAAAAATTGAAGGACAATTATTGTTAAAAGAATACTGGTCCTATACCTGTGTTCTTACATGATGAAAAAAGAGTCTGCAGAATTGCATCTACTGGGAAATATATATATATATATATATATATATATATATATATATATATATATATATACACAGTGCAACCTCAAAAATCCGGACTGCTGGGGGGGGTTTGGAAATTTCCGAAATTTCCAGATTTTAGATACCTTACTTAAATTGATAGAATTATCGAAGTTTCGAATTCGCCAGGCCAATTTCTCGATTAAACGCGGGTGTGTAGACCTCTGACGTCAATTTTAACATAAATATACTCTTTAATTAATAAATAAAAGACATTAAAAATCAAACTTTTGTCATTTCCCCCCGTAATTGATCGTTTAGATAACATAATATTAGCAATTAAAACTAAAAATGTAGTCTTAAAACGCGAGCTGAATTTCAACTTATAACTGAGTCAGATGCTTCTAGACTAGACTGTACCAGCTGATACTAATCCTTTTATTTGTTGTTGGTTGAAAGAACTTGTCCCCCCCTCCTAAGCTTCAGGGTTAAGAAAGAACCAGTTTTCTTTCTTCACAAGGGGGAAAAACAAGGTGGTAGAAGAATTCCTTCTCCAGAGGGGATTCCCCTTTATATTCTTTGTTATCTATGCAGAGCTGATAAGAATGACTGGGATTTCCTTATCAGCTATCACTCCCCTCCCCTACCTCTTCATCTACTGCTTCATTGTTGGAGAAGAGTTGTGGTTTTGCACTCCTGCTCTAAAATTTTTATTTTAAGCGATTTTTTTTTATTTTGAATATTTTTTCTTATGAACTGGACGTGTGAGTCCGGATTTTAGAGATTTCCGGATTTCAGAAGTCCGGATTTTCGAGGTCGTACTGTATATAATATATATATATATATAGTACTTAACCAGGAAACTTATTCAAGTGACACATTTAAATGTTTGTCAAAGAACGATGCATAACACAGATTCATTTATACAGCCAATATTGACTAAACCTGGGTTGCATCAGAGGCCCAAAAGAGAGCATTTAAACTTCATTGTGCAAGTCATGCTCTGGGACAACCAATGGATTCAAGTAATTTTTTTTATGAAAAAATTTTGAATTGATGGAAGTACTACTGGTATGATTAAAAAAAAAGAAAACATAAAATATTCTAAGTACCCATTAGGTGTAGGTTCTGTGATGGCTTGGGGATGTTTGTCTCATAAAAGTGTGGGTTCAACTTCATTTATTTCAGGCAAAATGAATTCACAAGCTTATAAAAATGTCATAGTAAGTTTTTTTTTTAAAAATTAAATGCAGAATTTCTTGCAGGAAACAAATTGATATACCACTAAGGCAACACAGCTATTCATTCAAGCCTAACAATTTTGAAATGACCAGTTAAATCTCCCGATTTGAAATCTACTATCGAAGACAAATGCTATAAAACAAACCCTGAAATTTGTCAAAAGATAGTTTATCCATGTAAATAAGAATATTTGAAGTAATTTGGAAAAATGGCCTTAAAGTTTTTACTCAGGTTGAAATTCTAATTTTGTTCATACCACTTTTTTCTGATAATTGAAAATTAACAAATCTTGTTGCGTTATTTCTTAATAATGCACTTTAAGAATTAATGATATTTACCCTTTTATTTTCATTTCCCCCAAATTTTTTTACTGGTCTTAAGGTTTTTATTCATGCTGCATTTGTGTAATTTTACCTTTCTAGTATATAAATACTTTTCTTTTAAAATAAATGTCTTTTCTGTTAAAATAATTTGTGAAAAAATTTTTTAGCTCAAGAAATTTAGTAGATGTTGATTCAACTCTGCGTAGAAATTATCAAGATGACAGTAGGACTTTGACACCATCTGGAAATTATCAAGCTTGTGAAACACCTTTACCTCCTCCTCGTCCACCTGTACCTCCTCAAAGACTAATAGGTTTTTATTAAATCTCTGCAATACTAAATATTATTTAAATTAAAATTTGTATTGAAAAATTTTATATTTTGGTACTATTTTCTCTAATTCACTTTTTTCCATACACTTTTAACAACCAAAGTAATCTGCTTTCATACTTACTTTATTTTTCCCAGCAGAGTGGTTCTAGCTTGGGCACAATAATGTCAATATAGTACAAAATTAAAACATTTAGTCTTTGATTAGGGTATTTTGATTTAACTGTTGATGATGTTTAGTCAAAGCATCAATCTTAAAGATAGCTTCTTTTAACAGATTGGAGTCAGTGCACAGAGTTACAGATTCAAGTGACTTTGTCCTGACCTGTATAAATCTTAGACTAGTGATTCAATTATCCATTAGAAAAACGCAAAGAACTATGAAAGTTTCCAGAGAAAATAAGAGGGATCATCTGTTCATTATAAATCTGCAGAGCTCCTTTTTAAGAGTTCTCAGCTTGTTTCATCTCAGAATAGGAATTAATCTTTTAATACATAAAACTTTTTTTTTCCTTGATATTAAAGTTTTGTATGTTTTGGCATGTCACACACACACAATTTCACAGCCTTGAGAGGGTTGTCTTTTTTCATTTCTTTTGAAAGTTCCAAAAAAAAATTGTTAGCATCATAGAACTGCCTTTTTTTATGCCTATAATGACCTGTTTAGAAACACAGGAAGAAACAGTTCATAATAAGAGAGTGCCCCTAGTGGCGTATGACGTCATATCCGAGCTTGGATCCTATGCAATTTTAATCATGTTGCTGCGTCCTAACTACCCTAAAAGTTTGTTGCAATATTTACGAGAGATCGTGTTTTGAACTTGTATAAAAAATTAAACTAAAAATTTTAAGTCTCTAGCTTGCAAAGAGAAACTGATTACAGCTTTGAAATCAGCAATATGAAACTAAGGATCTGTTTAAAAATCTCATGAAACAGAAAAAAATAAATTTCCCCAGAGTCATTTAACCCTTTCGCGACGAGTATTATTATTTTTTTTTTACAACAGAACACTTTTGGTAGCATAATACCTTCAACAGAACAACTTTGGTAGCATATACTAGCTATGTTCTGGGAATGAAAATACCTTCAAAAATATTGGCAGGACTGGTGGGAAAGTCTCCCATTAGACAGAAGCGTTTCTGTCCCCAAATTTTTTTTTAAAAATTTGCTTGGGACGTATGTGTCCTGTTAGGCGCGAAAGAGTTAAGAAACCTAAAAATGTCTAAACACAATATATATTTCAATTCAAAATTCTTCATTTTCAATTGAAAATTTGTCGAAACTTCTTTCTGAAAAAATCTTTGTTGTACGAACATGGTTAGCTTTTGTGAAATTTTATGCAAAATATAATAATGTATTTTATTCCAAATTAAATTATTACAAAACAATTACAAAAATGCTTATTGTTCGCTCCAAATTATTATTCGCTTATGGAATTGTTTGCTCCAAAAACTGTATTATTTTTATCACTCTGCAATAATATTTTTGAATAAAATAAATCTTATCAAGACTATTTGTGGCTATTTAAGTTGTGTAAAATTTGAAATTTTTAACATGAATCTAAAAAGAAATGTAACCTTATATATGCATTTATTTTAAAAATAAAAGGAAAAGACAACAAAATTATTTCTTTAAATATATAATATTGAAATAGATTTATTTAAAACTTTTTCTGACACTGTGTGATCATTAGAGAATAGAGCAATATTCTAAATAAATAAAAAAAATAACAAATATATTTACAGAAACTTAGTTTTCTCTCAAAACTATTTTTTCTCAAAACTATTTTTTCTCAAAATTATTTTAAATGGCTTCAGAGCCATTTAAGGTTTAGGTTAAGCCATTTAAGATTTCAAGGTTAAATTTTTAAAAATTGTCTTCATGGTAAGCTGTAAAATGTAATGTTTGGATTCATTGTGTATGTTTTTTAACATGGGTTATATTTATCAAAAAACAGTTGTTCCTGATCCTCCACCACCCAGTAAACCTTTGCCGCCAATACCTGGAGAAGAAAAAAAACCAGCTACTCCACCAAGAAATCAACAACTTCCACCTCCAGCTTTACCTCCTAGTAGAAGTGCTGGAATAATTAAACCAATTCCTAGGAAGCCAGAGGTTTATTTTTCAAATGTTAAATTGCATGATTTTATTAGTTTGTTGTTTGAAAACATCTAAAAAATCCTAGATATAAACAAATTCTATGAAGTGGAGGATTTTTATTTGCTCTTTTTAGAAGTATTACGACATAATTTATCGAAAAAATTACTAGCCAATTAACAAACATTTCTGTTTCATGTAATGTTTGGTTGCAGTTTCAAGTATTGTAGAGGTATGCTTGCCCTTTTAAGTTATAATAGTTTAGTTGGACAACATTCTAGTCTATACAGCTGAGCATCAAACGAAAGAACAGTTTCAAATTTCAGTCTTATTCATTTAAAACTGATCAATAAATTTGCAGTACTAAAGACTTTAAAACTATTTCTTTGTAAACCCTTGCTTTGTGGAAAAGAGTTGAAATGGAAGTAAAGGAAAACTCATTTTACATGTAAAGAATAAGATGATTGTTAGGTGGTTTTTTTTTTATAAGATAATTGGTTTTTTTTTTGTGGTTTTTTTTTAGTTTTTTTTTTTTTAATAATTAAGTAAATTAAGCGGTTAGATAAACTGCAATTTGACACATTTTTATTTATTATTATTTAATATTTTCTTCACCAAAATTTAACTTTTTAACAGTAATTTTCATATTTAAAAGAGTTTTATATTAAAATAATTCAAGAACACACTCACATAATTGGAACATTTGTAATTTTGCATGAATTTTAATTTAAAAATGCTTAATATTTATATTAGCTTGCATATTTTTCTTTCATTCTTTTTTTCTTTTAACCTGCAACTGGAGAAGGGGAATGGTAGTTTCACCAATCCTTGTAAGACCCTTTGGTTAAAGGGGAGAGCATCTGTTGCACTATTGTTACATTCTTGCAAACTGTTTTTCACCTGCTTTGTTAATTATTTAAATTCTTATTGATCCTAAATGATAAAAATAGACTGATACAAAATATGAAAAAGGGAAGACTAATAATATTTTGGAAAATCAATTCAACAAAATAGAATTTTCAAACTCAAGTGTAAAAAAAAAATCACCAAATAGGTTGTCCCAGTAGATATGCTCCAAATACTCATATTTTATATGTTGAATCATAAACTCTGTGCATTTCTCTACAAAGTTACTGTAGTCATAACTAATGATATAGTAATTATTCACCTATAGAAATTCAATTAATGTACCCTGGAACTTTTAATTAAAAATTTTTAGTAAATTATCAGTTAAAGAAGAAAAACTGAATTCTCCTTTCAATGCTGTAAATAGCTTGATATTCCTGTAATATGTCAGTACAATTGAACAGAATTTCATTTAGAAATAACATATCTTTCTCAGAATTCATAAAAGCTGAAATAATACAAATTTTAAAAGTCTCCACTGCTTAGAAATGTAAAATTTGGGGAAAAAAAATGACTGAAAACCTTATGTTTCTAAATGTTCTGCAATTTATAACTCAAAATGGCAAGGCATGGTTTTCAGGCTTAAAAATTTTCAAACTAGATGATGACTAGCAAAAATTAGAGGGAAAATATTAGTGGTAAATTCTACTGTGATACTATGGTTGATTCAAACAATTTATCTTACTTAGAACTCAGAAGTTCTGGATATTAACTTACATAAAATTTCATTAATATATAACTTGTTGAATAATTATGCTGTGTTGGAAATTTTATTAAGAAATTATATATATTAACACATTAATCTTATTTTCAATTGCTTCAAACAAATTTAGTCACTGTGATGTAAAAATAAAGTTCAAGTCTATAACATTTTTGGAAAGAGTAACATATCTCTTGTATAACTCATTATGTTTTAATTAAGGTGAGGGAAGTTTACAACTTTACTTGGTACTATTTCTTCATTTAAATGATATACAAAAATGTCCTGTTTATTGTAAATTGGTTCATGACGCAACCACATTTTGCATTAAAGTCTAAATTGTTTTGAAGTTTGCTTACATTATTATTTTTCACAATCAAGGTAGCTTGTTTATTTCTATCATGTTGTAATTTTCTGGAAAATTCCGTGCTCTGGTATACATTTCTTTTCTTCATAATCGTAATGTAAATAGTCATCTCCGTTATCTTGTTTAAATAAAGAATATTATTTTGCTGCCAGGTTATCTTGCTGTTTTTAACTACACTGTGCCTTAAAATCTCTGCAACATTAAAGAAAACAACATTAAAGAAAGTTTAATTGGGACTAATCCAAACACCACAAAAGACAAACTTAATAATAATTTCTCATTTTTTTTATTTCTGTGACAAGATTAGGAAAGTAATGTTAAATTTTTGGTTTCTACTTGAATCTTGCAAGTTCAATTTCAGGCAGGAGTTTATTTATAGAAATCATTATTAGATTTCTGAGCATTAGCCAATGCTCTTTCCAAGTTTTCTGCAGACTTAGAAAAAACCAACTTCCCCCATGATACATATTTATTGTATTTAATGGAAAAATGGTACTTAGTAAGGAAATTTCTACCCAAATTTGTCAGGGAACTGAGCACTTTAAACAACTTTTTAGCAATAACTTAAATTTAACTAAATTAAAGGTTCTGAATTTTATCTTTATATTTATTTTGATTTGTTAACTTATAATAAAATTAGATTTATATTTTAATTTATTTTTATGTTATGAAAATACGGTAGGGAACCGATTATCCAGAACGATCGTGACCATCGCTATTCCGGATAACTGATTTTTTCGGTTTTCTGAATCGCTACAAAAAACCGTTTTTTTTATTGTGAACCCAAGTAAAAAAAAAAAATATTTAGAAATAATCTTAAAAAGAAGAAAAAACGATAAAGTAATACACTAATGATTATTTTTAAAATGATGGTAAGGCAAACATCTTTTAAAAAAGAAAGAAAAATCCTAAACTCTTATGAGGAAAATTTTTTTTTTAAAAAAATGGGGGGGGGGGGATTTATCGAATTTCGTTCCAGTTTTTTGATTTCCGGATAAGAGGTTCTGTACTGTAATTCAAGAGCATAATAAACATTCAAGCATTGTATGTAGGAACATAACTGTAACATTTTTATCTTTACCATTTAATTTTCTCAAGTTAACTTTAAGACTGATTAGTTTAATTATTTCTTTTTTACTTGCTCTTTTTGTTTTATCACTGTTTATTTTATTTGTGTTTTGAAATTATATTTCAGGAATTAGATGTGTCATCACATTTGGCTGACATGTCAGTTACTGATAATTCCTCCAGTCCTAACCATTCTAATGTGCAACTGCCAATTTTATGTGATGAATATTCTGTTTTAAATGGTAGTTCTCCTGAGTTTCCACCACCTCCTCCACCAATAGTTTCTGATTCTGATGATGAAGATGAAGAAGATGATGGCCTAGTTCAGAATGATGGGACTTTATTGGCTTCTGATCCTCCAAGACCTTTGTAAGTTATATCAAGCATTTTTAAGTAAAAGAAAAAAGTTCAAATATCTTAAATCTTTTAGTTGTAACGAGGAAAAGTTAATTACTACCGTCATTAAAAGTGCGCAAATTCTTAAGATCTGAATTGAATCTGCAATATATTGGCTTAGTATCAGTAAAAAAATATAGAAATTAGTTCGTGAGTGTCCTTCATTTATAAAAAAAATTCTGGAATTGTAAGGTTAGATAATGAACCACAATTTGAAGTTGCTAGAACAGCAAAGTTCCAAGGTTTCGTAAAAGTGTATGGCTTTAAGCATATAATTTGGAGTACAAGATATCCTCTGTGCAATGGTTTTGTTGAAGTAGCGGGGAAGATAATTATATTAAAATTCAAAACGTCTAAAGATCCATACTTGGCTTTGTTAAGGTTTAGAACGTCACCTTTAATGAATAGCTACAGTCCTGCTGAATTGTTGATGGGACATCGATCACAATCAACCTTACCTTTAACAAATTCACAGTTAGTTGAGAAGCAGAAATTAGAGGAAAAAGAAGAGAAACTAATCGAAAAGCAGAAAAAGGAATATGATCAAAGGCACATTGCCCATAAATTGAAACCAAATACATCCTGTTGAATAGATATGGATAACTGATAGGAAGGCTGTTGGTACTGTACAGAGAAAAGCTGAATCACCAATGTCATACTTGGTTTAAAATGACAAACAAGTGCTTCAATGGGATAGAAAGCATTTGATTCCAGGCTCTAAGCTACAGATTCCGCTACTGAAAGATGATTTGGAAGAAGCTCTTTCTAAAGAAAATAATTAAATTAGCTTACCAGAAGGAGATCCAAATTAATCAGTCTTGACTCAGAAGAAGGATAAATCTCCAAAAGCTGCTGTTACTCATTCTTGGAGAATTATGAGAGTCCCGAATAGACTAAATTTTTATAGGGAGAGATATGGCATCAGCTATAAATAACTGTGAACTGATATATTTTAACCGTAACTTTGTATTAGAATATGCTTAATATTTTTCATCTTGTATCTCATTGAGAGTGAATGTTCATTCATGCATTTAATTACATTCTCATCTATTTAATTAGCAGTTTCCAGAAAGGTACATAACCACCCAGAATCTGCATGAAAACCTTAATTTCCCTGAGAATCTACATAACCTATTCTAATGAATACTTTAAAAATTCAAAATATACATATTTGTTAATAAACTTCAGGTTTTCATGTAGTGACATAAATGCTATATTTCATGTATGTTTTTTTGTTACTTAATACGGAAAAATCTAAAAGTTGATTTTAAGAAACCTAAGATAATTCTAATCTGACTAAAAGATACTTATAGTGATCATACTACCAATTTTTTATGGTCATGAAATTTTCAATTCTGAAAGAAAAAGTCTTTTGTGATACATGTACATACATTTTGTGTACATTCAAATAAATCTATACATAAACGTAAAGCGTTGTATAATATACATGTATTAAAATGTATGTTTCTGAGATAGCATTTTAATTATTTGAATATTGTTTGATTTATGGAGTTGTTTTATTGTAACACATATTTGTTTTATTATAGGCCACCTGACTGTTATAATACTGATACACTACGAGCTTTGGTTCAAAAAGGTAAATGAATGGAAAACTTTTTATTATTTTATGAATGTTAAAAATTTTAACTGCAATTCATTTTAATTATATTTTGATTATGTAAATATTGTTCATCTTTAAATTTTTCTTCAGATTTTGCTCTCAAATGAAATTTTGTTTGTAGAAATTTTTATAACTTTATAAAGATTTGAAACATATTTTCTATTTTTATTAGTATATTTATATTCATACAAATACAAATATGATACAATACATAACTGCCAACATTAGTACTTTTTGAGAAATATTATTCCTAGTCATAATAGTGAAATAAATATTGCATTTATAACCTTAGGCAGTATATCAGAAGTATTTCAAATTTTGTCAGCACTTTTAACCTTTCTATGTTTCTTGAATTAATTAAATATTGTGATGATTTATTTGAAATTAAATTTATTTAACTGAGAATGAACTATCAGAGCTTAAGAGTTGTTTGCCCTACACATGAATGTATTTAATCTTCCTTGTTCTTACTTATTGGTTTTATATTTCAGTGTCTAGTCAAGCACCTAATCGTCCTCTTCCTCCTACTCCTGATGATGAAGATGCTAAAGCAAATAAGGTTTGTCCTTAAAAAATTATATACAAGCTTTTACAGAAATTATTAGTTGTTAGTAGTTGTCTACAAATGAAAATAGTTATATTACTTTATTTAATGTTAGGAATTCTAAGTTTCTCTCTGGTTCATAATAGTAAAATTAAATAGAAGCTTATAAAATGCATGAAGTATGAAAATGCATCTTTGATTGACAGTGATTATTTGATGCTTCAGGAATCTAGTTCAAAAGAGCGAAAGGATCACAAGGATCATGTCAGTCCAGTTTTGCAAGATGTTGCTAGGTTACAGCATGGACAGCGTTTGGAGTCTTCACAAAGCACTCCTGCAAACATAGGAATGGCAGGCTGCCATCCAGGTGGAGCTCTACCAGATTTATTTCCTCAACATTCCTCTCAACATGTTCTTGGAGCAAAAGAATATAGAGCTGATGATGTAATGTGAAATTTCGTTACAATCAAATAAATTTTTTTTACTGAATTGAAATATTTTACTGATTAATTGCTGTTAAATATTTAATTCACAATTTTTAGTGATTATGTATTTTAATTTAACATTATAATTACTAATAATTTTGTATGACATTACAGTTAATATCATAGCTTTTATTTAGTTTTTCAGCTTGTAATAAAAATTTTAAAATAGGTGCAAAGGTTTTATTCATGGTCAATGCAGCCTACAATTTTCAGGTTCTTGGATGTTTGCTGAAGGGGGTTGAATTTCCTCCCCTCAGAACATTCCAGGCATACTCTTTAGGGTTGAGGTTTGAAACTTAAGTAATTAATCTATTTGTGGAATATTTTAATTTTCAACAAGATCACAGACCAAAGAGCACTATGCAGCCGTGCGTAGATTAAAATGAGATCAGAGATTTCAAAACATCAAATTTGTACCTTATGCCAGTTGCAGTGTCTCTTTTAAAGATATGGATAGGTGTGTGTGGCTGTCTAACATGTCCTGTTTTGACCATCAAATCTGTTGCTATTATATTAGTTTATTTTCAGAGACATTGAGGGTTCTAGATTTTGCGTCTTAAGCTCATACTTTTATGTAGAGCAGGGCTGTCCAACTGCAAAGAGCCCACGGGCCAGAATTCCGGTCACTGATCACCTGGCGGGCCGCAGTTTGAAAAAGTTGATCAATAACCTCTTACCTCTTATACAATAACAATTAATAGTTGAATTAATAATTATAAAACAATGGGACAGAAGGATTATAAAACAATTTGCTTACATTTTAGTGGGAAAACTGAGGCCGATCAGGAATGTCAACATCGATGTTTGTCGTTACCCGCCAAGGAGAGTCTAACAATGAACTGTCAGAGAGACACATCCTGTGACGATTCTTGATAAACTTCATCGCTGAAAAACAACTTTCGCATAAATATGTGTTCCCAAACATGGAAGTTTTTTTCAGTCCTAAGTCACGCAGATTTGGAAACCAATCAGTTGGAAGCAATTTGAAGAGCTCGGGGCCACTTTCGGTTCTTGTTTGAAAGAACGGGTCAGCCTGGAGATCACAGAGCTCTAATTGTAGGTTGGCCGGCTGTTCTTCAATGCTTGCTGTGACTGGATTACTAAACAGAGCCACCTCATTCTTGGTGCTCTCAAAATCTGAAAATCTCGTGTTGAATTCATCAATAATTGTCTGCAACTCAGGGCAAAATTCAGAAAAATCCAGCACTTCCTCACACTCTGACGCCAAACGACTGCAGCTGGCGAAGTGAGATAAGTTATTTTTTCCCAAAGTTGCATAGAAAATTTTCAGCTTGTTTCTAAACCCATTGATTTGTGCCATTAAGTCAGACACCAGTTGGCCTCTTCCTTGTAGTTTTAAGTTCACATCGTTGAGATGGCCAGTAATATCAGTTAGAAATGCCAGGTGACGTGAAAAATCCATGCTTAAAAGTTTTTGTTCAAGGTTTTCTGATGGAGAAAACTGGTGAAGGAAAGGAGGGATTTCTTTTCCAAACTCGAAAAATCTCTTGAGGCAGTTTCTTGCACTAAGCCACCTAATTTGATTGTACATAAGCAGGTCTCCATATTCTGCTTCAATTTCCTCCAAAAAGCTACAGAACTGCCGATGCATAACAGCCCTGTTGCCGCCTCTGATCTTGTTGATGACTTTCACAACTTTATGGAGGGTTTCAGTTTGCTTCATCGATTTCCTGCATAAAGCATGCTGGTGAATGATGCAATGAAGTGCAGGGCATTTCATTCCATTTTCTCTCAAACATCCAATCAATCCTACCATTGCCTTTGCACCGTCTGTAGCTAGGACGGAACACTTTTCAAAACCTCTGACAATTTGTTTCAACACCAGCGTGCAGGGTAGGACTGCTCTTGACCTGTAGATGTCCTGTACCTTTTTCTTCCAATACAATGAAAAGAGTGAAAGAGCGATCAAAAGGAAACTTCAGAGACCTCAGATTGACCAAGAATGGTAGTCTCGGATGCTTCTTCATACCATAAAATTTCGAAAAATGAAATATGTTGAATAAGAAGTTTGCCGGCCGCACAATATGCGTTGGAGGGGCCGCCAGTTGGACAGCCCTAATGTAGAGAGAGGGAGAGCCAGATATCTGCTACTTAAAGAGACTCCAATTATTACAGATTCTTACAGGATAATTACAGGAAATAATTTTCCTATTAGTAGCAAGAGTAATGTATTTATATGATAATAAATTAAAATTTAAAGAAATTTGTCTAATAATAAACATAAATAATTTAAGCAGATAATTTAACAATAGGTCATATAGACAAATGCTTAAGTTCTAATAATTTTTTTATTTTTAAAAAAGCTGTTTGTATAAAAAAATTCTGCTTTAGTTAACAACCACTGAAGAAAAAAATGATTTATAACATCATCAAATAGTTTGTCTCTGAACTTACTGTATCCTCAACCATTAGGACAGTGTAGATTTGATGGCTGGAAAGTTCTGGGCAAACTTTATCTTTATCATTTACTGGTAAAGTTTGTGAGGAAAAAGTGGTTATCCTTAAAGTTGCACCAGGCTTATGGGAAAGTCTTCATTATTTTCTACAGCGGTAGCTTGCAAGCTTATTACAATATGTTCACATGCTTTTTGGCTAACAAAAATGGAAGATTTACTCAATCATCCAGAATTTGCTCCAGCTTATTGTAATAACTCTTGAATAAAGAAGTATAGTGACTAATAACTTTGTGAATAACATAATTTTTAATTAGCCTAAAAGTGTCTAGACTCATTTCTGTAAGCCTTAAATTTGTTAGGATGATATGAAAATACAGATGCTTTTAATGAATGATCCTGGCCTTTTGAAAAATTACTGTAATGGTTGCAATGAGCATGAGTTTTCATTTAGCCTACAACATATTCATACTTGCACATTTATAAAAGTTTGTTAATTTTAGCACTTAAAAGAAAAAATCTTCTCTTTGTCTTACTTAATGTCATCTATAAGTATTGATTCTTAATTTTATTTCTTGTTCTATTTAGTTCCACCATAAACAGAGATCTTTTTTGACTTTTGGATTTGGAGCAGGAAGTGGATCTTCCCCATCACCCCAAAAGCTGTCTCAGATCAATGTTAATGTTACACCATCACCTCATGAAATCACACCAGATACTCCTGAAATTAGAAAGTACAAGAAAAAATTTAATTCGGAAATTCTTTGTGCTGCCTTGTGGGGTGTGTATTCATAATAATTCAAAATATTTTCTGGAGCTCTGTTGTTTTTTCATTTATTTAGTTAAAACTACTGGAAAATTTCATGTTTACTCTCTACATGAGTGTATTATTAGTTAGTTTCATATTTAGTATAAAATGAATTTGATACTTTTTTTAGCTTTAAAAATAGTTTATTTTTTGAATAAAATTAATTATATTAATCTTCAAATCAATTGTGGAGAAATTGTGTTCTTTAATTATGAATTATACAAAAAATTGTCATACATTCTAGCTTTCATTATTTAAAAAAGAGAAATAATGGAAATGTTTTAAATGTAATTAATATTTACACTGTTTCGTAGGCAGTTATTAAAAGGGTATGATTGTCAGCATTTTGTTTGATGATTTTACAATTTATTTAGTTTTTCAATTTTTTCTATCTCTAATTGCTTGTTTCCTACAATTAAATGATTCTATTTAAATTTCAGATATAAATGGATCCAAAATATTTCCATTTATGTTATTGCATTAGTAAAAATACTATTTTATTTTATATATAGCTGTTTGATTTATTTTATTGAATGTACATACTAAACAGGTTGCTTAAAAAAAACATAGCCTAAATTAAAAGGCAAAGCAGACGAAAAAAAGAAATTAAAAAAAATTATAAGGGATCAGGGGTAACAACAGCTAGAGTGGCTTGAAAATTGTATGTTTGTATGTGTGAGAAGATGCATCATTCCATGTAACCTTGATGTAATGGCAAAATTTTTGAGCATCTCTGTTGTAAATTGGTTATAAATATCTAACACATTTGGAAATACAGGAAAAATAAATCGATTTAAAATAATTTTATATATCTTTCTATATTGCATATAAATTGCAACCCCCTATAGCAGTTTCCGATCAGTGTCTGATCGTTCCTATGGGATTGTTTCTTAATATTTTTTTGTATTTTTGCTTTGCCCTTGCACTTAATCACTTAATTGAATGTTATTGAATTGATTAATTAATTGAGGCCCTGTATATATATATATTAAATACAAATTAAAGTGAAATAAACTTATTCTGGAACAATTCAATTCTTGACATATAAAAATTATTTTTAAGAAAAAATATAAAAATATTTTTCTATTTTTGTTCATTTCACTGTCAGGCACTTGTTAACCTTGAAATTTCATTTATGGTTCAACGTTTTATTTTGACGTTTGAGAAGCTAGTGTTTTAAAGCAGATGTAACAACACAACATTGGTTTGGATTCTGTTTGTTGCAATGTAGAACATATTCAGATTTTTTTTTTTTGTAGGTGTAAACTTGTTAATTGGTACTGAAACAGGATTGATGTTACTTGACAGAAGTGGACAGGGTAAAGTTTATCAGCTTATATCCAGAAGACGTTTTCAACAGATGGAAGTTTTAGAAGGTCAAAATATTTTAGTATCAATATCTGGCAAGAAATCTAGAGTCCGTGTGTACTATTTATCATGGCTTAAAAGTAAAATTCTACGATCTGATGCGGTATGATAAAATTTTTCTATTTTTTTTTCATTTGAATGTATATGCTCTGAATATTGTAACATTAAGTCTAAATAAATTTCTTTCAAAATTTTAATTTAAAAAATATTAAGTAATAGCTTAACTAACTTAAAATTTTAAAGTAGTTGCTTTATCACATTTTTTTACTTTTCTAAATTTTTACCAAATTTCCATTAATTACATGATAATCCTAATACTGTTCAAAAGCAGTTATAATTATTTATAGAATATTTCCTTTTTGGAGTTGATTGAATTTTTTTGTAGCTACCAGCTTTCAATAAAACTTCACTATCTGAAAAATCAGATGAGAATTTCATGGTTCGTTCAGCACAGTTTTTTCAAATTTATTTCTACATATTTAATATGTGCAGATATGCGAATTTTGAATTTTACCCCTTACTTATTTTGAAGCGTTCAATTCTTGATGATTCTATCATAATTTTACGTAGTTTGATAGTTTTTTCGACAACTATTTATAATTTTTCGATCCTTTTCACATAGTTTTTCAAATTCCGATATTTTTGAAACTGTTATTATGATGTGCAAATTTCGATTTATCTTTTTCTGACATGTTTGATTCGTTACAATTCAATCTTAATGTCACAATGTTAGGTGATATTTTTTTCCGCAGTTATTTATCATTTTTCAGCTTTTTTTTTTTTTTGCATGGTTATCCCCTACTTTGATATTTTTAACACACTATTACGACATGTGTATTTTGAATTTGAGTTCTGACATTTTTGATTCTTGACGATGCTGTCATAAAATCATGTCATTTCTGGTCTTTTTTTTAAAATTTTTTTTTATCGGGAATCATCAGTGAAAAAAATTTGTGTAATCATTTCTATAAAGTGAAATTTTGAAAAGCGGCTGTTTTTACAAATTATAATTTTTAGAATAGGCTGTTTTTGTGAATTATACTTTTGTGAAAGGGCTGTTTTTTGTTATTCGAATGTTGCGAAGAAGGCACAGAATGGCCCTAATTTGCACCTGTATCGACCCCTGATATCTTTTTACCCTGATATACCCTAATTTATTTTTATTATAAATTGATAGATATATTGCACTTTTTAAATCATCTATTTTTATTTCACATTATTTTTTTTAATATATTTGAAGATAGAAGGTAATTACATAATTTGTGCTTTCCTTTTTTTTCCTTGTATATTTTTGCGGTCTTGTTTTCACTCCTAATTATGTTTATATCTCTAATTTAGTTTTTATTTTATAATAGGGAGAAAAATAAACTGACCTTTTTTTAATATCTTGTTTTATGTTTTTGTTTTCATCTAATTTACTATTTAAATTAATATCCTGTGAGCAAGGTTTAAAGATGATAAATCTTAATTTTTGTATCATTAATCATTTTATTTTCGAATGGGTTTGATTCCTATTAATTTTAACATTAATTTATATTTTAATAAAAATTTTTGGAATACTTGTACTCTTGCTTTGAATACATTTGTTTTATAAACACATAAATTTCTAAACAATTTGTAATGTTTTTTCTCTGTGATGTTTTAAGTTTTCATTTTTCCTTCATAATGAAAACTCAGATCTTTTTTTTTAACAAATTTTATTTAATTTTCAATGAATATAAGAATAATAAATTTATTTTTTAATCAATAAAAGTCAAAATAGGATAAAATATTATTCATCACTAAGAGGACAATCCTATCCAGTTGTCATACTTTACATATTTTATGTTTTGAAATATTATTTGGCTTTGCTTATTAAATAAGATTTTAATTACTGTTGAATTCAGAATATCTTGAGGATTGAGAAAATTTTGTAATTTTAAAAAGATATATTTTATAAACTAGTATCTGTAATGCAGATTATCTGTGTATGAAAAAGATACTAATAAATTTATTAACAATTAGATTTCAGCATTTATTTTTATCAAATCTGATAGAAATTTAAATAAATTAGGTTTATTTATTATTTAAATTGCATTACACGTCAATATTATTAGCAAGTTTATCTTTATTAATAATAATAAATTAATGATTCATTTAAAAAGTGAGATTATTTTTTATAATTTTATCTCTTTAGTATATTTAAATATATGTAAAAAATAGCATTTTATTTTAATTTACATAAAGACTTGAAACACACTTTTTTTTTCTTTAAAAATTCCTCTCTTGTTTATTTGTGCTTTTTTTTTATCATCATTGAGGTGTTTATCATCATGCAATGTAGAAAATTAGATTAAACCTGAATACAAAATTAAATGAATAAAAAATTAAGCAAAAAATGAATAAAAAATTAATCAAAAACTAAGCTGATTGGCATTATTTTTTTCTATTTCATATGATACATTTCAACTGTCTTAAATACCATTTTTTCTTCGTATAATGGTGCTATATTTTTTAATTTATATAATACACAATATCATGTACAAATTACAAATATAAATTTTTGCAGTTTACTTCATATTTTGACAATGGCACCGCCAGTACATACTGGGATATTGTACTGGAATTTTTTAAAAATATATTTAGAAAAGTCAAGGAATTTTATTCTATTTGAGCAGCAGCTTTAATTCAGCACATACCACACTTGATGCTTTTAGATGGCTTTCTTAATTTCGAAGTATCATTTTCTTTATTTAACCAGTCATATTTAACATTCAAATATTATTTAGTTCCATTAAAATAATAAAACGTTAATATTCTAGAATGCTTAAATGTAATGAACAATATTTTAGTACTGAAATAGTTATCAAATGTTTACAATGAATGATGTTTTGAGATTGTACCATTTTTGCGACAATCAAATAGTTTTTAAGAATTCTCTTGGAAGCTATTATCTCTCACTTTTCCCCCTCATTGTGTCATAATCTTAGAGTATGTTTAATTCACCACTGCATTCAAAATCAATTGTTAAATTTGATGATTGCTTTTGCAAGTTACAATACGTCGTTAAAAAGTAGAAATGTGCCTGCTTGATCATGCTTGAATTATATATCATTCTAAGATTATAAATAACTTTATTTAGTAAAATTAACGTTAACAAATGTGTTCGCTATTTTTCATCTTATTTTGAAAATTATTATCCAGCATTAAATAATTAGTCTTGTTAAATTTGAATTGTTAAATTGTTATTGAATAATGATTAATAATTGCTATTCTAAAAACAGAAAAAAACTAAGTACCTGGAAGGATATCTGATACTAAAATTCAAGATAATTGGGTCATTACTGTATAATTAAATATTGCTTATATTTCTTACTTATTTAGAATCCTAAATCAGTAAATAAAAGTAAAAATAAAATTTTACTTTTTATATTTATTGAATAATGAATCTTTTTAAAAAAATGTGTTAAAACTGAAGTTTTTAATGCTTTTGAGCAATGTGTTAATCTTAATATAGTTTTAATACTGAATCTCGATTTTTTTTAAATACTGAATAAAAAGTTTTGTATTGTATTTGAAGAAATACATATTCTGGTGAAATTGTTTTTTTACATTGTTATTTCATTCATATTGATAAAGTATGTGTGAGAATTAAGTAATTGTAAAAAATACTTTTATTAGGAATCTTTGAAATTTGTAATCAAAAAAATTTTAATTTGAAAAGTTTTAAATCTGTATATGAAATTTGTTAATTTATGTGGTGAGTAATAATTATCACTTTAGATTATTTTGATGTCTTAATACCATTGCAATTTTATAAGTATTCTTTTTAGCAAATCGACAGACAGAATGGTTGGATAAATGTTGGTGATTTACAAGGAGCTGTTCATTTTAAAATAGGTAATGATCATATATTTTATACTTTTGCTTTACTTTGTTTTGATGTTGTAATATAATTTATTCTCTATGAAATTTGGTTTCAGTTTTTTCTTTATTTATATTTTCATAGTGTTTCAGATAGTGCTAAATAATATGCTTCAGAAAAGTTAAGTATTTTATTAATTGATGTATGAGTGGATAAATTATGGATCTAATGATTTATTTAATTTATATTGGTTACTTTCAAGTAGGTAGTGGGGTGGGTACAGTTTTGGAACTGTAATATGAAATTTTTTTTTAAATCTGAACTTTTTATTGAAAAGCTTAATTTTTACCATCATAGTAACATATATTATTATTTAAAATGAATTTATCTTAATGTTCTATGTATTGTGTAATGCTAAGAGTGAAAAGTTAAAATTAATACATAAATAAAGGTAAATGAGATAATATAAGTGAGTAAGAATCAAAGTGAGTGGTATGTGAGGGGGGAAAATCTGTGTTATATACTTTATAATTTTAAATTTTCTTATTGGGGGGTTCTACTGTTTCTTCCAGATCCTAAATTAGTCATTTGTTTAGAGTTGATTAGAATTAAGAATTGTAGATAATTCACTACAGTTGATATTAAGACTATTCCTTCCTGTATAAAATTATTTAGTTACATCTAAACATTTCACAATGAATTGCATATTTCACAGAACTGGAACCTTGAATGATTATTGTATTTTAAACACAATAATTACTCTTTCTCAAAACACTTGACCAGTAAAATTTTACGCTTTCTATAGCTTTAACATATTTTTACATTAGTCTTGTTACTACAACATTAGTCATGTTGCTCTAGAAACAAGTGATGTAAAAGTTTTTTTTTTTTATGAAAAATAATGTATATGATATTTTAATTTTTGTTTTAATCATCAACGAAACTTCAATCGTCTAGCACAAGTAGCCCATAATATTGATTGATAACTAAAAATCTTTATTCAGAACGTTGAAGAACATTGTCTCAACTTATCAATCATAGTAAAAATACCCCAAAATCCCTACACATCATTGTTAATAGTTTTTGATAAGTGTTTAAAAAACCTTATTGAATGCTGATTGATATCTTCAAATCATTGCTCCTAGAATATCTTTTGTGTTTACAGACTGCATAGAACATCAATTGATGTTTTCACAAATTTATTGTTAAAAATAAATTTTCACAGACTTTGTATAATATTGATGAATAGGTGTTGCAGATTTTCATTTCAGATTTCAACGATTTATAGATTTACATTTGCAAAATTTTATTCAGCTGCATTTAAAAATGATGCTTAGAATATAGCTTAATCCTTTCTAACCAGGCCTTAAACAAATTAAATTAAGCCTTTTGCAGTTTAAAATTTAAATTCAAACTGTGGGTCCTCCATATTTTATTTCAAAATTATTTTCTTCCTTCCATAAAAGAAATTTCTTTTAAAGATTGATGTAGGTAGATGTGAATACCTTACGCCACAAAAAAAAATTAATGGAGGAAAATACCATAAGTAACATGTAGAATATCGTTAAATGAACATAACTCTTACAATATTTATTATTTTTGACACTCGACATTGGCAAACACAACGCTCAAATACGTCATCTGACAAGAGCACTTGTTCCATATCTAGAACCTGCCCACAGCCCTTTCTCAGTTGTATGTGAAAGTATTGTGATGTTTTCACCTTCCACAATTGTATTTAGTTTGTCTAAAACATATTTTAAAATTCTTTCAATGTTTTTTTTTTTAAAATACTATGTTTAATTCGGTTTTTAGTTCAATATAGCTTCTAAATTTGCACCGACCACAATGCTGATGTGAAATATCCGCAGTGGTAAACGGAGCATGGGTTAGAGTCCTCTTGCCATGAGGCTAACGTTGGGAGGTTCTTGCAATTTTCCTCTCCATGTAATTCAAATGCGAGTTAGTTCCATCAAAAAGTCTACCACGATGGCTAATTTCTCCCACTACTTGATCAAGGATTCCCCTTGTCTTCACGATTGGGTTCAAAATTACAAGGCTATAGAGTCAGTTGAGCATTAGTAGTTGTAAACCCAAAAAATTGAATCTGCTGTTCATTGACGGTTATAAAATAAAATACTTTGCATTTTTACTACTGATGACTATTATAAAATTTATTTTTGATTAGGCAACACTATTTTATTGGAGATTTTCATAATGTGTTAATAAGTTATGAGAAAATCGCTTGTAATGTATAGTATAGTGTAATAATAATTATAGTAATAAAGTATAGAGAGGAATACACAGTAAGGTTAGAATAGCTTTTATTGTTAATAAATGTATTTTTTTATTTTTTGTCACAGCTATTATGTTGTACTCTTATCTAATTTAATTGTTTTATTAGTTAATAAAAGTCAATAGTTTTTCTAAAAAAAGTTAGTATTTAATTGTTGAAACCTTTATTTTACATTTTTATAGTGACTGATGTGTTAAAATAGATATAGATAGTTTTTCAAGAAAATTTTCTCAGTTTTATCAGGTTTTTTTTCTAATTTAAGTAAGAAGTAGTTAAGTTTCTTTTTCTTTAAGAACTTTTAAAATGTTACTTTCTTTCTTGTCATTTTGTCTTTAAGTTCTTATTATAATTCAATTATAATTTTTTCTTCTTCTAAATTTTTGAAACTGTGACTAGATTGAAATAAATTTAAACCTTTATTTTACGAATATTTTTAAGTTTTTTGTCCTTTTTTGTACTCAACAGATTTAATGCTGTGCTAATTATCTGAGTATATTTTTTATGTTTCTGAAAATGATTACTTTTCTACTTATTTTGCTCCTTATTTCCTTTTTGAACAGGTCTATTAAAGTTATGCTTAAAAGACTAAAAAAAGTAATTATTTTTCAACCTTGTTGGTTTCCCAAATGAAAAGTAATGCAGAAATATAGTAGCAATAGCAGTGCCTTACTTCATGGTTAAAAATTAATGTAAGAGGAGTGCACTGTAAGAGAAATAAAGAACTGTTAAACTTTGGATGAAAGCATTTTAAAGTGAATGTAAAGTTGTGCTGAAGGAGATACATCCAGACTAGAGCGACGGACATTAGTATGATTTTTAGGGGCAGAAGGCAAGCATAATGTGGTCAATTAGCATCAAATGTTTGCTTTTTATAGCTGTTTGTTGTCTAAGACAAAAGGCTGTAAACAATAGGTATAAAAAAGTTCATGACTGGGAGACATCAATATCGAATTTGCCAAGACTCACAGCAAACCAAACATCATGAACTCCAATGATTCCATGGATATTGTATAGGAAATTATTAGGGATAATCGGAAATCTTTCTAAAAAAAAGTGAAGAAATAGTTCAATCCACAGCTTGCCAACAAAAATCTTATTTTGTGTTGCTCATTGTAGATGCATCTTTCTAAGCTTACTTTAAGATTCTAAATTGGACAAATTTATCAATTATATGCAGTTTACAGTACACTCCTGTTACTTTCTTTTATTCTGAATGCTTTTGTTGTTAATGTATTTCTGACTATAGTACTTGTCCATTTTTCATTCATTTATAGCACTTAAATATTCTGAATATTTATATTTTTTTCATGTTTATAGTGTTTAAATATATTACCTTTTACAAAAGTTATTAGTCTTTTAGATTTTTAAAAATTGCAAGCTAAATGAAATTAATTTCTTTGGATAAAATAATGAAAAATGTGGTTGATTCTTTTGGAAATGTTTTGAAAAGTCCATTTATGAGCACATCTATTGTAGAACTATATTATGATTTAAAGTCAATATCACAATTCTTCATCTGATTTTATTCATAAAAATCCAAGGCATGTGAAGTTATTTGTTGGCTGTGCTGCAGCTGATAACTTTAAACAATGACTTATTTTGTAGCTAACATCAGTAATATATATTAAATTATCTCTGATTGGAATTATTTTGCAGTCATGTGATTTATTCTTTGTTTTTAAAACATGTTAAAATTTGATTAATTGAATATAAAATTTGTTTTGAAATAGAAATTTTTCATATTCAAAATATTTAATCTTATATCAGTTTTCCAAATTTTTAAATTTTTTTTTTTTTTTTTTTTTTTTTGTACTCTCATTCAGAAAATATGGGATTTAATGTATAAGTTGTAGGAATTAGTTCTTATTTTATTCTACATAATTCTGGTTTCTATATAAAATATATCTTATTAAAATGTATGCTGATTTTTTTTATTATTTTTTATTTTTTTGAATTGTGAAATGAGATTTGTTTAGAAGTGAAAATATTCGTTTATTGAATATATATATATATATAAAGTTAACAGGAACACTTACCTAATAAAAAATAAATTTTTGCAGAATTATTTTTATCACATACTTTTTTTCTGTAAATAAAATATAGTTTTAAGTAAGTGTTGTTGAAAAAGTAAAGTTTTACATTGTACTGAAATTATTAGTTTTAGGTTGCTTTTAAATTTTGCTTCCAATTATCATTTTTCCTACGATTTTTTTATTACTCTTTTCTCTTTTTATTTGAATAAGAAAGAATCTTGAAAATTTTTTATTCAATTTTATTAATCTTTAAAAATATTTATATTGAAAAATTAATTTTCACTGATTCTTCTCTCTCTCTCTCTTTTTAGTTTTGAAATTTTATAAAAAGAGGTAAAATATTTATTGCTTTGCTTAATATGTGAAAGCAATTAGTCTGAAAATTGTAAAATTAAACCATAGTCAAAGCTATTAATTTATTTTTAGTAGGTCAATTAATATTGTTATATAAAAGCATATTCTATTTTTAAAAACGAACTGACATAGAATTAGTGGGAGTTGCACAAAACTTTATGTATCAGAACTCTCCACTGAAATAAGTACCCATTCGCAACTGTTCAATAAAGTTTCAACAGTTTGTTAAAATGACTTAAAAATTAAGCTTAAATGAAGTCTTTTAAGTTGCAGAATACTTTTCTTTGAAAACCACACTAAGTACAAATCTGGTTTTACTTAAATAACCTGTTACGTAATACAATTGAAAGCTAATTTACTTTTGGTAAAATGTCATTCAATTGACTTATGTGTAGGTTACCTGAATTAAAAGTGAACAAATGTGTTACTATCAGAAATACATTAAAGTTAACTATTAAGGATAATAAAATATGGTAAGAGAAGTGACCCACAGAATGGATATAACTGATTAACCAGCTCACATGAGAGCATTTAAAATGAATGTGCAGTCCAGCTGTGTTCAGAATTGAAATAATAAAAAGTGGTACAATTTTAGCTGCAGAAGATTATTTCGCCTTTTCTTTACTCTTGTCAGACAAAATGCTGTAACTTTTTTACTCCTAAGCTGTAACTCTTTGTTTATTTCTACTCATTTCATCAACAGCAGCTATGAACTCAGATCATCAAAAGCAGATCTGATTTTGATAAACACAAGAACTTTTACACAATTTGTTCAAAGTCAACAATATTTTCACCATAAATAAACACCATTTTGGCAGTAACTGGCATTAAGATCACCTTCTAAAACATAAATTGTACTATTGAATATTTCTTTGTTCTTGATATGCTTATGACTACATTCTCTTTAATTGCTGTTGTGGAAACTGGTAAACCATTTATACAAAACCTGCTGTACAATCATCTTACCTTAATTTATAACCCTGCAGGGTGGCTTTCCTATGGCTACTATATTTAGGATGCTATTCATGAATGTCCGTTTTATTTAGAAAATTCTTATATGTTCATATAATCAAGTTGCATTATTTGCTTTTAAAACTTTTTTTAATTAATATTTGTGTCATTTAAACTAGACAGATTTATGGGTGAATTATTTTAATATACTAATAATACTACTTATGCAGAAGAGAAATATTTCTCGAAGAAAAAAATATATAATAAGTAATAATACTTAATACTAGGTCATATGGTATTTTAAAAATTTGACATTCATAATTTATGTAAAATCACATACTCTTCAGTTACTTCTCATAATAGAGAGATATCTTACATTTTTTTATAGGCTATCTCTCGTAAAAAAATAATTATGTAATTAATTTTTCATTATGATAGTTTAAAAAGTGCTTTAGAACTCTTTATCAATTGAAAAAGTGTCTTTCATCTGTATTATTTATTACATCATTCCTAGTTTAACAGAAATGTTTAACTTCACTGATATTTTGATTGAATGGGTAAGAATTCATCTTAACTCTGCATCTTTTTTTTCTTTTCATAAAATCTTGAAAACATTGAAAATGTTATTCTTTATGTTTATAAGTTTACTTTCTTCTTAAAAATATCGATTCTCAGATATTAATCATTCAGCTATTTGTTCTATCAAGGTATTGTTGAGGGTTAAAAGTCATTTTTTGTCAATGAATAAATCTTAGTTTTGATTGTTATTTTGTTGAGTAATAAAAACTGATGTAACTGAATAGGAAAATTAAATATAAACATTATTTTTAATGCATAACTCTCAGTTAATAATTACTTTGATAAAAATCTTCACTCAAATGTTAGACTAAGTTGTTTCACTGATGAATTTTTATTAATTGCTAACCATTCAATAATAAAAATCCCTTTTGTTTTTTTCTCTAGCAAGTATTAGTGATCATATGGTAATCAATAATAGAATGTTTAAATAGTGTCAAATCATTTAACTTTTTTTATTGAAAAGAATTTTTTTTCCTCATTATCATATACTACACCATTTTAAATAATTAAAACATGATTTTAGGAATTTTAAATTCTATAATAATTCTGTCATCAATTTTTTGTCTTTAAAAAGATTCAATATATTAAATACATTTTCATAAAAATATACGGTGAAAAAATTACATAATGAATTTGTAAAGAAAAAAATGATCTAAAATCTGAGTCTTTCATTTCAAGCTATGTGGATTTGAAAGTCTACTGTGCATATATATAAAAGTAAAAGGGTATTAAGCTCATTGGTTACTAACTTAGAAGAGTAACCAATAAGCTTAATACCCTATAATAAGGATTGAGAATTGGTATTAAGGTACTTTAATAAGGATTGAAGTACTGAATTAGGATCGATTAGGCCAAAAATGTCATTGTGCAGGGTTAGGGGGTTTTGCAAGGGACTTACATCAAATGTAGATAAATAAAAAAAATAGTTTCAGTATTTACTAAACCTAAAAGATGAAAGTATAACTAGAGAAATAGTAAAAAAATTATTTTTCCTATTCATTAATAACTTTATGAGTAACATTTGAACTTTTTACTCTGCAGGTGTACTTTATTTTCATAATTGGAATGATATAATTTTTTTCTAAAATTAATAAATCTTTCTCTTTGGCAGAAGAAAAAAAAAGAGTCTAGCTATTTCCTGTATCTTTAAGGATTATAAATATATATATTTGGCTAAAATCGTGTTTTTCTAATAGCTCCATTGTTTTGCAATGATATTTATTAAAAATTAAGCCTTGATCATAATTTATTCTGTCAATCAAGACAATTCACAAGTTCCTGCATTTATATTTAAGTAACAAAAAAGAGATATTTAATCTGTTAAATAGTTATTGAGAAACAAAAATGTAAAAATTGGACTTTTTTGAAGTTTTAGTGATCAAAATTTTGTGACCAACTTTCTTCAAGATTTGTTGTTTGTCAATTGTATCGAAAGAGTTCAAAATAATAAAAATTGACGTATTTTACAATGCATTTTGTTCATTGTTATACTGAATAAAAAATTGGCAGTAATTAAAACTTTTTTTGGATAAATAAGATTTTGAAATTGTGTACAAAATATTTTTCATCCACTTAAACAGTACTTGAGATATGGCAAAATAATAAAAAGAAGTAAGAAGCTTCAACTTTAAAACGTTTTTCCAGTTTAACTACTGTGATCATATTTTTCCAATAGCATCTACCCTAGCCAGTATTTTGAGGTGATAAAATCCAAAATTTATCAGAAAAAATAATGTTTATTTAGAGAAATTAGATTTTTGGGAGTAATTCCATGACTTAAAATGTCAACTGCTATAATTAATTAGCATATCTAATAGATTAATAAGCATATTAAGAGTATGCCCCTAAGACTCTGCATTATCTAATATGTGTTATGCATCAGGTTGCTTATAAACAGATCTCTAATTTGAATTTTTCTTCTTGTACATAAATCTCTTTATTATGTTATTAATTGTCAGAGTAGCTGAAGAGTATGTAAACTTGTTAATGTATGAAAATAAAGTAGTGTGATCTAGCAAAACAAGTAGAAACCTGTTTCAGCCTTTTCAAATTTTATTCTCCCTTTTTCTTTTGCTCTCAAAGTGGTATGGTCTATTCCTCAACATGGCTTTAAAGACTGGGAAAATACTTTTCGAATATGGAGTGGCAATGGTAAAATATTTCTGTCCTCTGATTCAAATGTATCTTGATTTTCTTATAGCCAATGTAAACATTAATTTTATTTTTCCATTATAATTTATTCTTATTCTGCTACTCTTTACTCTTTTTTATTTATTTTGAAATATTTATTGCTCCTGATTTCTCTCATCAATGGTTTTTTACTTTAAAAATATTTCATGAAAACTCTTGACGCAAATATTTCTTTAATATTTCTACTTTCTAGATAATGATTATTTTTTATTGTGGGAATTTTTATATCATTGATCATACTCTTTTTTTTTTTTTCAATCCAGGAAAAAAAAATTATAACATCGCTTCAATTGTTGAATTCGTTTCCTTTTTTATAAGTTAAATGACTTAAAGTTGCAGTTATAAATTTTATTTTCTAAAGAGATACACAAATTTAAAATGATTTAATGTCATCAAATTTTATTTCTTTATATTAAGTTTTAAAGCCTTCATTTCTCAATTCGACTGGATAAAGTTTCTTTTCAGAAATCCAAAAAAAAAAAAAAAAAAAATCCAAATTATGATTATTGCTTTCTCCTGGTTTTCTAAAATATCACTTTTGAAAGTCTTAACTTAATTGCACTAGTTAATAAAAAGTTTTATTTTATTTCTCTTCAATTTATTAGATTTAGTTTCTCTTGTTTTTGTAGAAAAAATAAGAAAAATTGATAATGATATTCTAAAGAACTAAGTTGGGAATACTCTAAGTTTAGTCAAATTTTTCCTAAATCTATTGCATTATAACAATGAGAAAAATATGTTTATTAGCTGAAAAAGATCAAGGAATTCTAGTAAAATTAGTCTCAGTTAACTTAAAGGAATGTGGTAAAATTTTCTCTGAAAAGCGGATTCTTTGACAAAATTTCCCCATTACATAGCAAAGTGTTGCCTTGTGTAAGAACCAGATATATTTTCTAAGTTGCTAAAAAATTGACCAGCTTATTATATTACAAAAGTAGAATATTTTGTTTTTTTATTTTTATCTAATTTAAAATTTGAAACATTTTCTATGTTTAATGAACTTGGAAAAAAAATATTTATGCATTACATTGCAATAGTTATGGACCAAATTTCCTAGTAAATAGAAAAAACCACCTTATAGTAATTCTTTTTTTATCACATAGTGTGTGGTTGGGTAAGGTAATATGCATCTAATTAAACGCTATAATTTTTTTATTATCATGGGAATTGAATGTTAGTTTTTTATTTTGCTTATGCAATCACTTTAATTACCCATTTTCACTAACAGCCAACCATTATTTGTTGTTAACCAGAAATATTAATTTATAAGTTAATAAATAAGTTTAAAACAAATAAGAATTTTATGACTTGATATTCATTGTTTAAAAGTTCCCCAACTATGTGTGAACTGTTACACTTTGGAAATTTTCAGAGATTCGGATTGGAGTATACCCTGCACCATTAAGAAATATTAGAAAAGAAAGTATTTTTTTATCAAACACCCAAATTTTGGCATAAAAAATTAAACTTGTACCCAACCCGAAAAGACAAAGACTCCTCAGCTCTAACCAAGATTTACCCATTAATCAACTTGGCGACTTCTTAAATTAATTCCAGTATAGCCCAGGGTTGGCCAAAGCTTTTTTTAGAACAAATTTCCATGCATTCCTGTAAGTGAAAATAGTCCTTCATATCTTAGCCCTTAAAATTTCGAAATATTTTATCTGTGTATCCAACGAAACTTTGGCCATCTTTTCCTCTTTGCTATGTGGCTTTGCAAAAGCAAGCTTTTCTAAATTCATAAGCATCCCATTTTAATCTATTGATAGTTTAGATAAATTTTATAATATCTGGGTCTTTTAGGGATTTATAAATTTCTGTATTATTACCTAACATCTGACAAATGGAAACCCCTGATCTTACAGGTTGGGCTGAAGCTGCCGAGTCATTCCCGTAAAATTTTCACATCTAGAAGTCCGATGAAGAATGCATAGTTCTTTGAAAAAAAAATTTTTTCTTGCTATTATTAATTTTCTTATCCATTAGCTGAAAAACTTAATCTTACGAAGTTGTGTAGACAATGTTCTGTACTAGTCAGAAGAATACAATTAATAGCCATTTTAAATCCATATTTAAATTAGTATGGCTTTTTTGCTCCGCAATATGACACCCCTTGTGTTCGTAATGTTTATAAAAATACAATGAAAAGATGCTACAAAATAATTTAGTTTAAAAAAAAAACAATCTAAAATGTATTCTTAAGGAAAGTAATGTAAAATTGCAACAAAAAAAATCGAAAATGTTTTAAAATTTCCTGTTGTTAAATCTAGCCAAGTATTCTATTTTTTGTAACCAATTTACAGCTATTTAATTGTGTTAACATTTTATGAGTCAACAGAATGTATGACATAATTTCATGAATGGTTCTGAAGGTTTTTTTACATTTATCATTTATGGTGAATAAATCTCTAAGCTCACTAATTATAGAGAAAACTGAAATTTATTAGTTTTTTAAAAAATTTTATAAGTGAAAAAATTATTTTTTACAAATGAAACACATGAAATTTTTAATGAACCGAAACAAAGTCTTACTGACTGGAAAGTCTTGGTGTATTTTTAAATATGTGTGCGCAAATTTCACTTTAAAACAAGGTAGCTTAGAGCAGGGGCCCCTAAAATTAAAACATTCTTTTTTTAAGCATTGCTAAAACCTGTCAATATATGTATATAATCAAACTGATTAATATTATCAAATTTTTCATTAAATGAGACAATTTGATGTTTAATTATTAACAATAAAAAATAATGACAGTTTGCTCTTATGTATTAAAAATTCGAGTTGAAAACATAAGGCGCCCACTACCCTCAATAGCTTAGGGCCCTGGTATACTTAAATCCGGCCCAGCTTTAAAATAGAATTTTTGATCTAGAATTTTTAAACATTTTTGCTAACTTAGTTTTCAAATCAACTAAACCAGAAGAAAAAAAAATTTCAGTATATATTTTTAAACTATACTGCCTTAAAAAGTTACATCCTTGTAATTATATCATACAATTTATATCAATTAATTATATTTCTATTACTTTAGCAAAGCTTCTTTATACTTCATACTGATCATTACAAAGTGTTAAAACAGGTATATCAGTTAAAATAAAACTCCAAATAGAAGTAATTAATTGTTCAAAATTTAATTGAAATGTTAAAACCAAAGATTTTATTATAAAATTAAAAATGTTAACTAATTAGCTTGTAAATTTTAATTAAGTCAATACTGATCAGTGTCAAACAAATTCTTGATCTTTTGTTTGTTATGTAAGAAGTAAATACTTAGTATGAAATAAAATGTAAAATTTTTGAATTTCTTATTAGAGTTGCATGTTTAATATGACTGAGAAATAAGTTATTACATTTGAATTATTTGTAAGTTTTAATTAAATTTTTAAAAACATAATGAATACATTTTAATATTTTTTTAATCTTTAATTTTAAAACTCAGTGTAGAGAGTTAAATACATTTTAAATAAATTCTTTTTTTTTTTTTTTTTTTGTGTGTGTTTCGTTCCCACCTTTTTCAATTTCTTTCAGTTTCTTTTGGTTTGATTGTTCGAGAAGAAACAGTTCTCTTTTAGAAGATATTCAACCTTATACAATGCTACATTATGAGGCACCAAAAATATTTTTAAAAAAAACATACTGTTAAGGTTTAGTAAAAGGCTTGTGGGATTGTCTTAAGTTTTTAATTGTTCTTATGACCTTTATAACAGTAATGATTTTTTCCTTGTTTAATTTGAGGTGAACTTTTTGTGATAATGACATTACAATGCAAAAATTAAATATTTAACAATGATAATTATGATAAAATTTTAATTTCAAGCAAATTTTTTGCCATCAAACTTTTACAAAGCAAGATAACCATTGACACATAATAATTAACTGTATTTGTGTGTTATTAATCAGCATTCCCTTTAATTTAATTAGTCACAATGCTTTACCTAGGGCTGCCAACTACTACGTTTTATGCAAATTATATTATATAGTGGTAAACAGTTGAAAACTAAAGCTTTCAAAATGTTTGGCAATATTTTAAAAACTCGATCTCTAAGAGAGAAAGCTTAAACAAAGTGGTGTTTCATATGAACTACTAAATCATCTGCATGCAGTGGTGTAGAAAATAACTATATATCAGATTTACAGGGCAAAGAATAATACATTAAAACACATACTTAGCTACCACTAGAAGAAATTTTCCTGTATAGCATAGAAAGTTTGGCTGCCCTGTTACTGTTTTTCTAAATTGCTTAGTATTGATTAGGCAAAAACCATCTTAATTGAACAAACTTTCAATAATTTAAAGCTAAGTAAAAACACAGAATTAAACTAATTTTGTTAAATTTTAAAATGAATTATTCTATAAAATTTATTATATTATGTTTAACAGAACTGCTTGTTTTATGTAATTGTAAAATTGGTGATTAATGTTGATATCACTTGAAATACTAAAGTTTTGAAAAAAAGTTTCTAAGTAGGAGCTTTTGAAATATACTTTTATTTATTTTTTTATAAGTATTTATTGAAACTTTATTTTATTGTCCCACGTGACTTAAATTTTAAAAAAAAGAAAAGAAAAAGTGCATTTTGCAGTTAAAAAAATATTTGTGAACTTGTAATAGAATATGATATGTCCTAAGTGCTCAACATAAATAAAGTTTACTTTTGAACATTATATTATTTATAATTAATTCATAAGTCATCTGTATATGTTCTGAGCATAAAGATGATTAATAGAGAATTTTTTGGTTTTACAATGTGATGTAATATTTTTTGTAGCATGTTTTAATATCGTATGAATATCCTTACTAGTTGGCCTTAAAAAAATTTCTGATCATTAACAACTTTATTTGCAGGTGAATTACTAGATATATTATGTGAAAATACTCCTAACAGGATGTAATATTCTAGTTTAAATAAGGTGTCCTGAAATTAGACTGATGGTTTTCAAACAAAAAAAAAACAGTCAATCTTTAAAAAAATTATTCTTACAGCTATTTTATGTGAAAGGCAAAAAGTATTTTTTTATCCCAAAGTTTCTGTTTTAGTACAAAAATTCTTGGAAGACAACGCTGCAGGTAATGAATGTGTTAATCAAAAAATTAAATTTACTAATAAGCAGAAACGTCACAATTTTTCAAAATGCTTTAATAAATAAAATCAAACCACTATTTTTCAAAATGTTATAATTAAAATAAAAATCATATTACAATATTTTTGAAATATCTACCATCAGCCATAATCACATGTGCTAATGAGGCATGTTATGTGATTTTTTTTCCATCTTTTATTTATAGATTTGCTATCTGTTGCTACCTGTCAAAATTTTTTTAACTAAATCAGAAACACAAGGAAAAAATTATGCTGTGTCATATAAATTATGCTGTTTCATATAAATTCGCTACAGGATTTGTTCTTTTTTTAAAACAAAACTATTTTCCTGTTGCAAATTTTTGAAAACTATTAGCCTAATTTAGTAAGCAAATAGAATCAGTCTGAAACTAAAAGAACTTATGAGAATTCTTTTTTCCTGTTTGATTCACTTATTTTGTGTCTATCATAGGCGTTCTTTAAACTGAACAAAGTTAAATTAATCAAATTATGTCTGGGTATTTAATAAGCAGGCTTCTAATATATTTTAAAGACTAAAAGCTTTTGCTTAAATTATCTTTTTTGTTTTTATAATTAGTGAAATTTTTAATTTCATTCATAAAATTTTATATGCTTTAATTAATTCCTACTTTACGATTTAGTTATTTAGCTTTTGCAATACTTTTTTATTATAATTTATATTTCAACTAATGTTTCATTATTTGGTTTTTCAGTGAAGTATGAAAGGATTAAGTTTCTGGTGATTGCTTTAAAGGAGAGTGTTGAAATCTATGCCTGGGCACCAAAACCATACCATAAGTTTATGGCATTTAAATCTTTTTCGGATCTTTTACATAAACCTCTTCTTGTGGATCTTACAGTTGAAGACAATATTCGCCTTAAAGTGATTTTTGGTTCTGCAGATGGATTTCATGCTGTAGATCTTGATTCTGGTGCAGTGTACGATGTATATCTTCCAGTTCATGTGAGTTTTTTTATGAACTATTTATCATAAAGTGGCAATGCCTTGTAGCAATTAAACATTTACTGCATTTTATAAAAATATTATGTGACAAAAATTTTATCCCTAGTTCTTAATAGTTATTTTTTGTCCTTATAAAAGGGGAAAGAATGGCTTTTTACATAAACTTTGCTTTAGTACCTAGGAGATTTTTAAAATTAAAGTTCCTGTTTTTGTTATTACAAATAAAGTTTCATAAAGTATAGTTTATACAGTCTTAATTAACATTTACGTATTAATTAACATTTGTCTTTCATTTTTAAGTTTTACATTACATTATTGCACTTTTTACAAATATTATTTAAAATTAAGTAAGATAAATAAAAAAGGTTCTTTATTTCTGTATAAAATATGCTTTATTCTAAAATGATTTTTTAATGTTTAATGAAGAGTTGCATTTTTAAGTATTCTTTTCTTTTTCAGTCACAAGGAAATATTACTCCACATGCAATAGTAACTTTACCTAATTCTAAGGGGATACAGCTACTTTTATGTTATGATAGTGAGTATTGGCCAAACACGTGTTCTTATAGTTAAAAAAAAAAATTTCTTCATATTTCTTCATTCATTATTTTATTTTTTTCAACTATAAGTAATTATTACATTTTTATTTAAATTTTTTACTTTAATTATTTTCTAATTTTTTCTTGATGTATTACTAAGAAGGTATATATTTTGTTATAGTTAACATTTCAGAGGGAATGCAAATTTGTGAAAACGAAATTATGAGTGTCAATAATTAACATGTTTTTCTTTATTCTAAGTTAAGAGTAATTGCTAATTATATATATATATAATATAGAATTTGGTTAGTCGTCCCGCCCAAGGATATGGGCACTCGACTGTAACAATGCAATACTATACAATTTGACAACAACAATAAAATACAATAACTACAGTTACAAAAAAATAACAATGACATTAGAGTACAGATGATTTTGTTACAATAAAGACAGCTGAAGTCCAAAAGCATGGAAGGAACTCTTCGAAAAAGGGCGGTTTGATGGTTAAAAACAATTTGAAAATGTATAATTGATAGCCAAATTACAACAAAATCAATTTAAAAATTAATCAAATTTGAAAATAGGTATATAAAGCAGCGATTAAAATCAAAATATCCAGGGCAATTAAGATCCAATAAATTAAAAAAGCAAAGCACTAAAAATAAAAGCATTGGTGCCCAAAATCATTAAAAAGGGTAAAAATAGGAATCAAAACCAGAGTATAGGTATTTAAAATCAGTAAAATCAAAGTCATTAAAGCTAATTACAAATTAGAATAGAATAGTCTAAGCAACAGAGCACCTTTATGTATGTATATATATATATATATATATATATAAAGGTGCAAAACTTCAGTTATAGTGTTTTCATTTAACTCAATGTATTCAAATTTGAAACGTTTATGCGTAGCTGCCAACTTGTGTGGTTTTGGAAACATTTCTTAGTTGTAGTAACATTTGCATTTTATTGAAAAAATCTTCATTACTAAGATTTCAAACAAAATTGCTTTCTTTTCACCCACCCTAACAAATCAACAACATATGTATATGATTTTTTAACTGAGCAAACATCGGCAAAATAGTTATAATTTTCTGAAAATTTTTTATACTTAAACTATTATTTTGCTACCAATTTGTAAAATCTTTCTTAGTGATCATACAAATTAGCTGCTTTATTTAATGTATTACTTAAAACCTTTTCTATTGCTTCCTTGGATTAGATGAATTTTCTATTTCTTTTTTCTGCATTGTTGTGCTAGTGTCAAGCTGTGAATCTTTTCAGAACTGTTGTATTTAGTAGCAAAAGAATATGGTTTTTGCAGTTTTTGAGTAAGTTCCTGAATATGACATATTTTTTTTTCAAATTTATTAACTTATCAACAACATCAACACAACTTGCCATATTAAGGCACACTTACTGTGGGCTGACAATCCCTGGTTTAAGCTGACAAAAACCAGTTTTAAAAGTGTTAAAAAAAAATTTTCATTGGAAGTGAAGTAATAAATTTAAAAAAAAAAAAAAACTGAAAACAGACAAAGGTATAATGCTAAGTAAACTTTTCTGAAAATGCTGATTGTAGAACTGTACTGGTGTAATTTTGTCAAAACTTTCATAGAATTCCAGAATAACAACTTAATTGGTTGATGGCTTAGTTTTTTTTAAGCATATTTTGAGAAATAGTTATGAGAATAATAAATGTTTATCAGCAATTTGGAAAAAAAATCAAATTAAGATGCTTAAAAGCATATTTAATATGCTCCCTCCTACCACATACCTCTGACTTTTTTGTCTAGGCATAAAAAAAAGGTATCCTAAAACTTGCTTTAAGTTATAGCTGTATAAGCAGTATACAGTGCCCGCCGGTAATAAAATCACTGGATAATAAAATCAACCGCTTTATAAAATCAAATCGGCTAGAACCGAATCGTTACAATATTAATACATGTTAAAAACATCCTTTAATAAAATCAATACTGCCGCTTTTTAAAATCAAAATTTTGTCTACATAATAAATCAAAGTGAATTATTTCAGCTTTTTTTGTTCTTATTTATGCGAAGTTTAAAGGTTTTTTTTTAGAAGAAGCAACAGTTACTCACAAACCTGTAAAACAGGGGTGGTTAGCACTTTCCTGATGTATTATAGAAGGGAGAGAAGTTTCTTTTGTTATCTATCTTAACAGAGAACATGAATAGATTTCCAAAAACTGTCTGTGCATGTCTACCGTTTAGGTATAGTTATTATAGTTATAGTTAGAGCACATATCATTTTTAAGTTCGTTTGGTGTTAAATTTTATCAGCATGCCAAAAAGGAAGGATTTGAGTCTTAAAGATAAATTGGAAGTGTTGCGAAACTATGATAAGCTTCCTAAATGTAGTCAACGTGAAGCTTCAATTAAATTCGGGATTTCCCAAACTGCTCTTTTCAACATTCTGAAACAAAGGATGAATATTTCTGAGGAAATAAAAAAGAATGGAAATCTGTCAAGAAAGCGTAAGCGTGAAGGAAAATCGGAGGAAATTGAAATGGCTCTGTTAGAATGGTTCAAAAATGCACGCGAACGAAAAATTCCAATTTCCCGTGGAATTTTATTTCAGAAAGCACAGGACTTTGCTAATTTATTTGGTGATTCTGATTTTAAAGCTACAGGTGGGTGGCTAACCCGATGGAAAGACCGCAACAACATTGTCTATCGTAAATTGCATGGTGAAAAGCAAGATGCTGATTTTTGCTCTGCCGCCGATTGGGTAAACGACGTGTGGCCAACACTCATCAAAGACTATAAACCAGAGCAAATTTTCAACACAGATGAAAGAGGATTATTTTTCCGAGCACTTCCTGAACACACACTGTTGTTTAAAAATGAATCGACTGGTGGATGTAAAAAAATAAAGGAAAAACTAACCGTGCTGCTAACATGCAACATGACAGGAACTGTGAAAAAAAAAACCTTTAGTGATAGGAAAGAGTTTAAAACCTCGATGTTTTAAAGGAATAAAACACCTGCCCACCAGTTATGCCAACAGCTATAACGCATGGATGACATCCAGCATCTTCACAAAATTTCTTCTTGAATGGGACAAGGAGCTGAAAAATGAAAAGGTCGTCTTACTTTTAGATAATTGTTCTGCGCACCCTGCTGATGAGGACTTGCATTTGAAAAACATTAAATTAGTGTTTTTGCCACCCAACACTACAGCTATTATTCAACCCCTTCATCAGGGAATCATAAGATCATTCAAGTTTCATTACAGAAAAATGGTTGTTCAAAAAATCATTAGTGACATAGACTGTGACAGCTCTTCGGGACTCTTAACTGCAAACAAACTATCGAAATCCCTTACTATTTTGGAATCAATGCATTTGATTCGTAACTCTTGGGATATTGTTTCAACCCAAACAATATCAAATTGCTTTAAAAAGTGTGGATTAAGCACTGGCGATGGATCTGATAACTGTTTCGAAGAAATGCTCAGCAATGAAGAAAATGAAATGGACGAGAATTTTTCACGTTACGTAGCTATTGATGATAACCTGCAAATATCGGGAGAAAAATCTGATTCTGAAATTGTTACAGACATCAAAAATTGCAAAGTTATTTCCAATCAAGAAATGGAGGAATCAGACTCAGAAGATGAAATAAACTCATCAGTGCCATCTTCAATGGATGTCAGAAAAGCACTTAATGTATTGCGGCAAGCTTTAGAACAAAGAGGAGGAAATATCGAAAACTATAAAAACTTCTATAAACTCTCAAATGATGTTAAAAAGTTAATTTTAAATACTGCAACTCAGGCAACCATTGATCGTTTTTTTGCAAAAATTTTGTAAATTTAATCTTATGTAGGGTTTTACTTTATTAAAATAATTAAATTAGTTAAAATAAAGCATTAATGTTGTCATTATTTCAGCTTTGAAAGTGTGTGCATTTAAAATATATCGTAAAAATTAGATTTTTTTTCAAATGTTTAATCGCCTCTTAATAAAATCAGCTGCTTAATAAAATCAAACGAGCATAAAACGAAAGTGATTTTAATAAACGGCGGGCACTGTATATATATTTATATATATGAAGTGCATATATGTATATATGTGTCTGTTAATTATTACTAAATGTTGATTTTTTTTTATAGATGAAGGTATTTATGTCAATACATTTGGAAAAGTCAGCAAAAATATTGTTTTACAGTGGGGAGAGATGCCTACATCAGTTGGTAATAATATCTTTAAATCTTTCCTTTGCTTTTGTTTATGTAGTTATGTACTAAGCTTGCTTTGTTTGTACTAACTTTGCTTTTGTTTGTGTTTTTTAAGTTGTAAATTTTTTTTAAAAATTCCTTTTCTCTTTGAAATTGTCTATTTTCTTTTTGATTTCTATAAATAAAATATGCAGTACTGCTTATAGTTCTATACTAATTTGAGTGCTGACTATTATCAATTAAGATTGGTTGGTTCTTATGCCACTTGCCACACGGGCAAGACTGCTTGGTAAAACCGAATGAATTTAAGGCAGAGTGCGCGTTTCTTGTTATTTCAATGGCACCATCCTGTGGCCAAGAATCCGACTTCAGCCACACACACGTCATACGTCACACCCGTTTGTAGGGCGGACCCATTCATTCATCCACAGATCGTAATTTTGACCTGAATCAGAGAACTATCGATCTCCAATCCAGTACCCCCAGAAGTATTGATTTGTTATGGGAACATGGAGGACTTTTGCGACTCGACAGATTTAACGTGCATCAGTCACTATACTACACGGAGAGTCTTCTGCCGGCGGGGTTCGAACCCACGAACTCTTGGACATAGGCCCAGCGCCCTACCGACCAGGCTATCCTGGCCTTCAATTAAGGTCTGATAGTATACATTTATCTTATGAAGTAAAATCAGATCAGAAGTGTGTTATACTTTTGAACACTTCTCACATCTTAATTTTTAACCCTGACATAATGATATTGAAATATAAATTATAGAATAAATAGAAATTCTGAATTGAAACCTAATATATAAAAAAAATCACTTTAAAATTGAGGGAAAAAATTTATACAAAACTGAAAAGCTTTATTTGATCATACCATTAAAAATTTAAATGAATAATGAAAATATTTATTTAAAACAATTATGTTAGTAGCAGAGGGAAAAGTGAATAAAACATCCTTACCTTGTTAATACTTATCTTAGAAAACATCAGATATATTAACGATTTTCAAATAACTATCAATTCTACAAATAGAACTTCCATTAAGTCCTTGGATCTATTGTTGCTGGCTTAGTAGAAACAATTTAATATTAGTGGTAAAAGAGTGAAAAAAAATTGTGGGACATTAAACTGTCTTATTTTTACTATAAATTTAGTTTAAAACTGTATTTTAAAGTAGCTGTGCTATATGTTACACATAAAACTATTATCACAATTGAATAAATGTAACACTATTTTCAATTTACTGTAGATTTAACTGCTATTAAAAGAGATATAAAGAAAGCTGAGACACAGCATTTTGGCTAGTCAGACATATTGAAAACACATAATTAGGCATTATTCTTAAAAATACTAATTTTTTTGTATCTGCATTTACTAAAAACATTTAGTTAATTAATTTGAATAATTAAAAAAAAGTTTGGCATTTTATTTCCGTAATTAAAATGGGCTACTACTCATATTTTCATTTTGTGACATAGCTAGGTTAATTATTAACCAAGCTTCAAAGCAAATATTTACTTCATAAAATCTAGTGCTTTGCTCTGAATATAAGCAAACACCAGTTTTACAACATGGGAAGAGGTTTCTCCTTCCTCATATATACTTAAAGCAAAGCTTGTTAGATAATACAACCGGTTGAACCTATTTCCTTGCTTCCGAGATCACCTTACTTAAGCAAACAAACATTAAAAGCCGAACTGTTGAGTGACTCCATCCCATTTGCGTTGTCTATTACTTAAAGTCATAGCAATATTTTTTTTAATTGCCTATATATATACTTTATTTATTCTGTTTTATGCTTATATTCTATTTATTTATTTTTCAGCTTTTATTGGAACTGGACAGGTCATGGGTTGGGGAAATAAAGCTATTGAAATAAGAAATGTTGAAACTGGTCATTTAGATGGTGTGTTCATGCACAAGAAAGCTCAAAGATTAAAGTTTTTATGTGAAAGGAATGAGAAAGTAAGACATTTTAAATGTTACTGTTTCTACTTATGACTTTCCCAAATGTCATAAAGGAATTCTATTTTTGTCATTTTTCTTTCATCTAACAATTTTTAGAAGGAGCATTACTGAGGAAAATTTTTTTTAATAGAATTTCAATTTAAAAATCTTAATTTCTTACTATGTTACACAAAAATGACATCAGGAACACATTTATTTATAAATCTCAAGTTTATGTAATAAAGTATACATACTTTGTCTATATAACAATGAAATAAACTAATAAAGCAATTGGTAGGTTACATTTTAGTATGTTTATGAAACTTTTGTATTGGGAATCAAAGAAAACATTTAGAAATAAAAATCAATTTTTTTTAAGAATCTTACAAAATATAAAATTTAAACTTTTTGAGTTTTGAGGAATAAGCCTTTTTCAGACTTTAACCTAGAGCCCATTAATCATTTGTGCAATGCAATCAATCAGATTTCAACTATATTGATTATCTTTTTTAGGCTCTATGTCATATGTAGTATTTTTGTATTTCATATTAATGCACATTTAGAAATTCATAAATTTTTTGAAATTTTTTAAAATTTTTACTATCAAAACAGTGAATTTTTGCCCTTAATACTCTTTATGGTTAGTATTTTCTATAACAAAAAGTGTTGTCATTTTTCATCCTTTATATTTCTCAGCCATGTTGCTTGAGTGTCTTACTCTGAAAACAAAGATATAATTTTACTTTTTAACCCACTGGCGGTTAAGGAAATGGGCGAAATTGGGAGAATGTTTCTCCCCTACACACAGTTCCCCTATCCATTAACATGGAAAAACCAGTTTTGCTATGCAGTGAAGACTGCAGGTTAAAATACTACTTTTTTCGTGCAGAACCGTCAGTGGGTTAAAAATCACTGAATTACCTATTTACATGAAAATTCATAGAAATTAATCTACATAATGCTCAATTTTTGCATTTTTTTATGAATCCAAACAATGTAACCTTGGAGTAACTTAGAAATGTTATAAAATTAGATCAGATACATTTTTCATTTTCACGAAACTGTGGCTTTTCTTTGTGTAGACATTTTGTGCCATTTTCATAAGTAGAATACAGGACACTGACAAAAAATATACAAAACTTAACCTAACAGCCATAAGTAGTTGTTACAAAACTCAAACAGATATAAAAAATTATCATTAAGCTTATCATCCACTAAGGAGCTCTGCCTGCAAAAGTTTGAAAATAACAACCTTTCAAAAACAGACTTATTTTGTCCGTTCTATTGTATTTGCATTTTTGGCATCATGTTTCTATTTTTGTAATTTTTCAATATTAGTGATGTCTTTACAAGACAAAAATTGTCATTAAATGCTCAAACAATGTTATCAACTCACACAAAGGTAAAATATCATACCATATCTACAAAAACACAAGTATTAGACAACAAAACCAACTCAAAAATTCCACTGCAACAACAATTTATACTATACTGTCTTTTTTTAAATATCATACATAAATTGTATAAATAAATATTAAAGTTTGTCAAAATTAAATAAACAAATGATTAAATATCATTAAAAAAACTGTAAAATAACCTTTTATTTTCTTTTTTATTTGAATATTGTCTTCAAAAATAGTGTCTTATAGGATAAGCAAGATTAGCTATCAATGCCATTCTATCTAGAAAGTGGCAAAATAGAGTTTTGGCAGTTTGTTTCTGCTTCAAAAAAAATGCTTTTAATGTTTAAAAAAATGTTTTTATTAACATTAAAATCTCCCTTATATTATTTAAGTATATATATTTTATTATGACACTTATATAAAGTGAAACTACCATTATGCTTTTGCTAACTTATTTTAAATTTACAGGTATTTTTTTCATCTTCAAAAGGAGGTTCTGCCTGCCAAATATATTTTATGACTCTCAGTAAGCCAGGCATGAACAACTGGTAGTATTCTCTTTAAGTGCATAAACTTTTATGTGTAGTTGCTGTAGTGTGTTTGTGCATAAACATTTGTATTATATTGCTCAATGTATAACTTTTATGAGCAGTTTGCTACTTTTGTAAATATTAAAGCAAGTTTTATTTATCAAATTTGTGCTTGTTGAAAGTATTTTAACAAATTTATAAATATATGTTTTTTGTCTCTTGTATCAATCAGTGTAATGTTTTTTTTTATTTTATTTAAGTTCAAATAAAAATTATTGGCCTTTTAGTATTGACTTCTTTTTGTGTAATTTATGAAAACAAGACATATAAAACTTGATCTTCTTTTACCTGTGAGAAAAATTTTCAGGCATATCATTTTTGTCTCTTTTTCGTAAAATGCTTAAAATATATTTTATTATTTTTATAATGAGTAGTATTTTAGTATTTGATTTCATTATAATAAAACCAAATATTGAAACTATGAGCATGATGATATTTTTCTTGATTATAGACTTTAAAAATTTGATTTACTTAAAATGTTACGTTTAAATGTAGTTTTTGCTATGAAAAGGTTTTTCAAAATTATACTTATGGTCTTAATTAGTGAATCCTAACTTATGGGAATTTTTTGTTCTATATACTGTTACTTTGTTAATTAAAATCGTAAACCTGTACAATGGGAACATTAATAATATATAACCTGTTAAATTTTATAGTTTTTATTTGAAATACCATATATCTCCACCCCCCATTTTTGGTTACAAGATAGCAAATTTCTGACATGCTAGGTGTATAAGTCAAGTGCTGAAAAAATCAAGCATAAAAATTTTTAAAATTGGAAAGGACATTAAAAAAGTATTACGTTTGTAAATGTTTTTCAAGTTAAAATTATTTGAAATTGTTCTCTCTGCATTATGATATATTTGCCCCCAAATAAAGATAATGTTTATGAATCCAACACAGATGATCTTCTGGAATCTTTAAATTTATAGCTTTATGGTATATTTTAAAAGTTTTCATTGTGTTATATATTTTTAAATAATTAAGAATAAATTATCTTATTCTTAATTGTTTTTAATGTAATTTTAAGTGTTTCTTAAAAAAATCTTTATATGTAAAGACATGGCAAAATTGTTTATAACATATTAAAAATAGATTTTGAAAGGGGTAAATTGATACAGTTAGTCATATCTATCTTACTGTTTATAAGATATCGATATTTCACGATCAACGTCTGTGTGACTTTATTATGGGTGTATAAGTCTATCTGATTTTTGTTCAATTTTGGGGGTTTGTAAAGTTGACTAATACACCAATATGTATGGTAACTATTTAGAATTTAACTCAAAATATGTCAAATCATGTAAATGTTTTTACATATAATGTGATTTATGGATTTATTTGGGAATGGAATTATTTAGGGTTTTGTAATTTGATTCTTTTTCTATATTATTTGTTAGTCATAGAATTAAGTTTGAAGTTAAATCAAGCTTTCAAGCTCACAAATTTTTTATTGTGAAGATATTGTGTTTCACCATTCAGCACAGGACTAACATATTTGTTTCCTCATAGTAAATTATTTGGCTTTAAATAAGATGTGTTACTTGATGTTTCACCATTAGACTTTTTGAACAGATATGCTTGTTCAAATATATCAAAGGATTTTAGAATGAAATTTGAAATACATCATTCTTTTGATGGTCTTTGATTTTTACTTAAACAGATAACTTTTGCAGAACTGAAGAACAGTACATAGATATTATCAATCGGTAATATTTAAAAAAAAATAAAAAAAACACTTTAGTCAATTTTGAAGATAAGCGCATTTAAAATATCACAAATGAAGGATTCTAAGTGTTTACATTTTTCTGAAATGGCCAATGTAAGGGTTTAACTACAGATAAATAGGATTCACATAAATTGAATTTGTAATAGTTTTTAATCATCTCAGTACTTTGTATTTCATTAATTACCTTATGATGACTCTTAAATCATCTTGTTCTGAAATTACCACACTTTTGCCTTTTTACAGCAATATCAAATAATCTTTTTTGTAAAGGAAAAAAATAATTGTAAATTTAGTGTTTTTTTAATCATTAATTTAATAAACATTTTTTTACATGTACATTTTTCTGAACTGGCCAGTGTAAGGGTTTAACAACAGATGAATAGGATTCACATAAATTGAATTGTAAATTTTTTAATCATCAATACTTTGTATTTCCTTATTTACCTTTTGATGACTCTTATAAATCATCTTGTGCTAAAATTACCACACTTTTGCCTTTTTACTGCAATATCAAATAATATTTTTTGTAAAGGGAAAAAAATGTAAAACACAATTGTAAATATTGTGTTTTTTAATCATCATTTAATAAAATGATTCATGTAAACCAAGACATTAACACATATTAAAATTGAATACAAAAAAAAAATTTTGCTTAAAATTTCTTTGAAACTTGTGCAAAATACAAAAAATTGCTTTTCATCTGCTTGTCCATGTGTTGCAATTGAATTATCTGCAAGACAGTTGAGTAGGAAGACTTAAAGGCACTTTTATAAGGAAAACAAAAGCATGAGGACAATCGTATCTTGTACATGTCTGGAGCCAGGTTCCTTTTTTCTACCTTTTCACTCTTATCTATGTTATGAAAAATATAAATAGGTCAATATTTTCTCTTGTGTTTATTTATTCGTATATATTTATATTTTGTGTAATGTCTGAGGGGTGTTATTAATCCATACCTTTTTCCTATCTCCTTTATGCTCTTTTCTTCTGTTCTTTCTTTTTTATATTAAAAAAAAGAGAAGCAAGTGGATATTTTAGTTTCTTTAATGATATTAACTGATAAAATTATATTTCGTGTTTGGGATTTATGTGCAATTAATTCATGTTGCTTTTTCTACTTATAATGTGGTTTCACAAAGAATTGAAGCATTGTAAAAGTTTTTGTTCCATTTTAATAGATAAAGTGATATGTAGGAAGACAGTGAAGAGGGTAGCTTTATCTATATTATCTTTTTGAATGGTATAACTACTGTCACTTTTTTTCTGATTAAAAATTTGTAAAAAAAAAAATTTTAAATCTGTCTTTTTCTAAAAATCTTTTTGCCCTTTACATTATTCTTGACCACTTAACTCTTGCACTGTTCTTCCACGGTATCAGTATGTTTTTATTTTTCAACTTCCCGTAAGACTTCATTTCCCACTGACTTTGAAGAATCTTTTGTTTTTTTATTATTCTTATGTTTTTACATTAGATAATTCCAGCTAATTGGTTGCTTCTCATTATGTTAATAAGCTATCTAATTAAATGGCGGTCATTTAGGGAATTATCTTTATGTCGTGTTTTTTTATTTTAATTGTTATAAATTCGAAATCATTACAGTGGTAACAGAGTCTGATTTGCTATAAACTTTTATTTACATTTTTCAACTACAAAAAAAAGTAGTTTTTGAATCATGTTTGATTCTGATTCTCTACATACAGCATAAGGATGGATTTATTCACCAGATTTCACTTTTACAAATTTATTATTGAAATCACATTTTGTATTTTGAGGTACATTTTGCTAAAAGATTAATTTTTTTTAGTCATGTTATAAAAATGAAAAAAAAAACATTTTACATAGAAATTTATGCATTGTTATAATTTTATACCAATTTTACTTAATCATTTTTGAGAAATACTTTACTTTTATTACTTTTTTTAAATTATCCTTCTTTGAAGGTTTATACACTATCTACCAATAATGTTTTGAGGACCCATACATATAATTGGAGGTGATATTGTACTCTGAGATTGTTTCTCCTAGTATATTTCTTGGTTCAAATTCATGGTAAGTTCAATGCTGAAGCTTATTCCACATTTTTGAATGATAGTGTGCTTCCTATGATGTGGCAGTTATACACGTTGGATCCTTGTTATTTACAAGAGAACAGCACTAGTTTTTATGTTGCTAGGTCCACCATGAATTAGTACTGAGACAATGGAATAAACCGAAAGAACTGCTCTGTCCATAGTCCAAACCTGAACCATATCCAGAAATTCTGGAATAAATTGGATCAAAAAATTAATTGATGCAATTACCATCCCAAATAGATGAAAGAATTAACTCTTTTCCAAGCTGAGTGAAAAAAATGCCTCTAGCCTTCATATAAAGATTTGTTGAAAGCATACAGTTGAGGGTTGAGACTGTATTTATTTATCATGGAGGCTCTACCAACTACGTGAATAAATTTGTTTTCTTTTTCTGTCACTGGTATATTTATTGGTAGATAGTGTATTACAAAAATGGTGTCTCTTAAGCACACACAGGTAATGTCTTCAACTGAAATGTTTCAATGTATTAGAATTTTCCAAGCGTTGAAGAGTTTCCTCTAATTGTTCATATTGATAATCAGTTAGAGATCTGTAGGATGGTCTTAGAGCAGCTATTATTCGCTGAAATGTACTAGGAATTCTAGACATGATTCTTGACACAGCTAATGTTAAGAATAGTGGCAACATTAAACCACCTAGAACACTAGATCCTATGAATTGTCTAGATTCTTGTTCACTAATACTGTAGATGTTATGCTCTTTCAGTTGAAAATCCCTTAGAGGGGTACTTAAAACTTCATCCAAAACAAGAATTAAAATCACTCCACATATATTCTTCAGGTCCATAATGCGAGAAATGTCTTTTTAGCTCTCCTACAAAATACGAAATAAATTAATCCAAAACATTAACATTTATAAAAATTAGATTTTTTAACTTTAAACATTATGATTTCCTAAAAAGTTTATCATTGATGATGTAACAAAAGGGGTTGAGGGTGTAACAATTTGATAGATAATGGATGCCGCTTTCTACACAAGAGTCAGCATAAATAAAGGTCAGAACTAGAAGTCAATCCTACATAGTTTCGGTTTAAAAGCCATGGCTAATTTTTTTGTTGCTTGTCCTTGGAGCCTATGACGCAATATTTTTGTACATCCTTGATTCAGTTTAATTCCGAATAGAGTGCCATGGCTAGCTTTGAATGATTCAATGTTTTCAAACAGCTGCTGATTTTGATCGATATTGCATAATTCTGGTTAAAATTAAAACTCTTACAGAGATCACAAAACTTAATTTGTGTGTCTCTCATTTTAATTAAATTATTTAGGGAATGTGTAGCATTTATGTAATTTATTAGTTACAAAGGAAGTAAAGTAATAATAATATTTAATATAAAGTAAGATACATGTTGTAAAAAATTCACTTTTGGTAAAAGATACATCAGGGCAAAAACTTCCTGTAAATCCTATATTTTCTTTATATTTTTTAAAGCCTTAAAATACATCCTATAATATCGAAATAGTTATAAAAATTCTTTTTTTTTCTTCAGAATATCGAAATATTTTGATATTGGATCAATGTTTGAAAGCAGATGTTTTTAGCCGACGCAAAACAGTTTTATATTATATTTATTCTTTTAGAGAAATTGCCTTTCGGAAACAAAATTTGCAGATTTTACATCACATAATGCGTAAAGAATCTGTAAAATCTACACTGGCTGTCATAAGACAGTTAGCAAATATGTCTCCTCAAGTAACAATTGAATATTCTGCTGATAAAGTTAGATTCGTGGAATCTCTATATACCCGATGATGACATACTAAACTACAAGTGAACCTGAACACCATCAACCACATTAGAATTATCAAAAATGCTGTAAAAGGAAAGGTTTCAGATGTTTGCATCACTCTAGAAATTAAAACTTACGAGATAAATACAAAATGTCAAAAGGCTTTTGAATAAAAAAAATTTTTAAAAATTATACCGTAATCTAAACCCGATAAACTTTCTGATTTGAATCAAGCTACCAGTCAATGATTTTATTTTATTTTATAACCGCCCTTTAATAGCCGACCAAGTCTTATGGGTTTACGACTACTAATGTTCAACTCCGTAGCCTTGTAACTTTGAGCCCAATCCTGAAGACAATGGAACTCCTGGATCAAGTATTGGGAGAAATTGGCCTTCGTGGAGGACTTTTTGATGGAACTACCCCGCATTTGCGTTACATGGAGGGAAGTCTAATCCATGATCCGTCTACCACTGAGGATATTTTACGTCAGCTCTGTGGTCGGTGCGAACCGGGTTCGGAATTAGTATTGACCAGCTATCGCAGGAATTAGAACCTGGTTCACCTCATTGTCAGGCGAACGCTCTATCCCCTGAGCCACCACGGTTTCCGAGTCAATGATTGATGAAGACCAATGTGTCATAAGTGGAATAAAACAAGAAGAAGCAGATTAAGCTGTAATAGATGCTGACCACAAAATGTTTCCTTAAAAAATAACATTAAAGATTATTTAATTGGATTTACAATTTTAGTCCAGTAAATGAGAAAATAAAATATGTTAGTTTGATATTACTAATCTATTATTAGACTCTTTATAACTTTGTTGATAATAATATTTGGAGTAAGTTAATAATTTAGGTAAGTTTTTAATTGTCAAATATTTTTAGGTTTGATTATGTTAAAAAAATATGCATAAAGCAATATTTTTAGTTTTCCTATTTTTTTTAAAAAAAATCCCTTTTTTAAAAAAATTATTACTTCTATCTCTGATGATACATTCATATCTTTGTGAATTGATATCTGCTTGATTTCGCTTGTAAACACGTTTGGTTTACAAAGCGAAATATGTATAGTATGAATAAAAGTTACAAATTGAGTGCTATTTTTCGTGTTCAAAAATATGTTTGTAATTTTTACTGGTCCCCTTAATCTTCTCGTGGCTATATCTTTAAAAAGTGGATATAGAAGGATATTTGAATGTGAAATATGTAAAGTTACAGAATAATTTGTTCAGTAATTCTTGAGAAATTTTGAAAAATTATGAGATGTTCTTGATAATTTGAAACTTTTATTTTTAAAACGTTTATGGATATATTTGAATATTCGTTAAAGTTTTTAAACTATTTCCGTTAAACTATTTTGGGATACTCGCGTTTTCTGGAGCAGGCTATAGCAAATATAAAGGTAATTTTTTCGGAAATTTTTTGGTTGGCTCCGGGGCAGAATTAGGTTCTGAAACAGCTGTCATTTCTGTGATAACTTATACTTCTTAAGCTGAACTTTTTTAAAATTTGATTTTGCTTCTTTTTGTTTTGTTTTATTCAGATTCCTAGTATAATGAACGTATTTTTATTTATAATTTCACACCTTTATGTCTTTAGTTTATTTTATATATTATGATATCCAGCAATATTTTACTTATGGTTTAGACTTTGTGTCAATTTTGAATAATGTGTTATTAATACCTCTTTATCCTACTATAGGCTGTAATCATAACTGTAAAGACAAACTGATTGCTTCGAGGTCAGGATACGGAAGATAAATAAAATAGTCTGATCCAATGATGAAACACAAAGAACTAATACTACTAAGTTTTTTTTCACTATTTCAGCAAAATGTTCGTTAAGTAGAATGCTTGATGCAGATATCAATTTACAATATTAACGGATGATAAATAAAATAGTCCAATGATGAAACACGAACAGCTAATACTTAATGTTGTACTACTAAGTTTTTTTCACTATTTCAGCAAAATGTTCGTTAAGTAGAATGCTTAATGCAGATATCAATTTACAATATTAACGGAAGATAAATAAAATAGTCCAATGATGAAACACAAAGAACTAATACTTAAAGTTGTACTATTAAGTTCTCCCCCCCCCACACACACACTATTTCAGCAAAATGTACGTTAATAAGAATGCTTGCAGATATAAATTCAAGGACAGATACCCAGCTTTTGTAAAGGCTAAAAAAGGGCAAAACGCGGGACAGTGAAGTATGTGATTTTATTTGCTAGAAGAGAAATCAAATTAAAATCAATCTCTCTTCCTAACGAAATTTCCAATAATTTGCCTCATGCTGAATTTAAAGTTTAATTTTAAATAATTGTAAATTATAATAATAGAAATAGAATTAATAGAAATAGTAAATATAATAGAATTACTTATAACTATAAAAAATTTAAAACTGTTTTTTCGGATTTTTATTTTCCCCTAACAAATTTTTAAAAAAAATACATATTGAAAAGTTTTTGAGTTATTTAAAAATTTTCTGTCTATATTTTATATCAGAAAATTTACTATGTCATTTAGTAATGTTTAAGGCGATAAAAAAGTTGTCGGAAAGCTACCCCACCCAACGTGGTGAGTTAGCGACTCAAAAATATATTTTTTTCTTTTTTAAAAAAAATTCTAAAAAAATTTAATATTTTTTAAAAATATATATATATATATATATATATATATATATATATAGATATATATATATATATATATATATATATATATATATATATATATATATATATATATATATATATATATATATATATATATATATATATATATATATATATATATATATATATATATATATATAACATTCAGAGCTCAACCTTGCAAATAAACAAGTTTTCAAAAAAAAGTCCCAAAGTAATCCCACTTTATGGTACCCTTTCAACCCCCTCCCCTCAAACAACATGTCCGCTGTTCCATAAGGTCGTAGCTCAAATATTATTTATAATACGAACATAAATTCCCACATATAATTTTGATGCCTAATAATAGTGATGTTTAACAGTATTTGCATTTTTAAAAGTATTTTGTTATTACATCGAAATTCTGCTTTGTTTAACTAACATTATATCATAAGCTTATAGTTATTTCAACAGCGAAAAAATTGGTAGTTCGCTTATTGTGGATTCGAATTTTCTTTTAGCCGGTTAAATAAGTATTGCAAAATTTTTATGTCATAACCTATAGCAGAAACCCACCAGCACGGGAGCAGGCACTAGAAATTATTTTTCATCGAATAATTTTTTTTTTTTTTTTTTTTTTTTTTTTTTTTTGTAAAAAAAGAACAATATAAATCGTATTTTTCCGAGTGCGATTTTAAACATCACCTCTTATCTTACTGAAACAATTATGTTTTATTTAATATTGTATAGTTCTTGACGAAGGTTCTCTACTTTCAAATTGTATATTTTATTTATAAATTGTAAATGTAAGAAATTGCTTAATTCAATAATGCATTTAAGGTGTAAATTATATAAACATCATTCCTCAGAAAATTACCGATATATATATATATATAATTCTTCTTTGTTGTGGTTTTATGATATTTTGATACATTTTGATATCACTTTTATGACCAGCGGTATTATGGAGCAAATCCTAGACAAACTCATTACGACCAATAAATTTGAAAGTGGGTGGACATACATTAAAAATGTATTTCCTTAATTAATAATTTTTCCCTTTAAAGGGGCAACACACCGATATAGCATATAAATATGTTTTTTTAATTTTATTTATTTATTTTTGAATACATAAATGTCTCTTATTTTCTTTGCTCTTATATCTTATTATTAATCAAACAGTTCCTAAAAATTTTTTTTAGAAAGATTAGCAACAGAAAACAAACTTTTGACTTGACGTATGACATTTATTTCAATTATTTCTAAAATAATTTAAATCTTCGGAAGTTCTTCATACATCTTTTTGATACGAAAAAAAGTTATACGCTTTAATGATTAATAAAATTTTTTAGAAAATATTGGAGTTTTTTTATGTAAAAAATAAACTTAGAATAAGTTATCAGTTACGGTAATAGACGTACTCGATTCCAAGTCGATTCGAAGTTCTAATAATGCTGTGATCATTTTGTATGTACTGAGAATTTAACTAAAAAATTTTTTTTTACTACTGATTTTTTTGAAGTACTTAATATTTGTATACTTATGATGAATTAACTAAGTAAAAACAAGACATAAAATCTAGATTATATTTGTAGCGAGACACCCTAAGGCCACAATTTAAATATATCGTTAACTAAATGAAAAGATAGCTATTCAACAGACTCGTTTATATCATAACTTAATCGATCTGGAAACACATATTGATTCTGTCAATTATCTATATATATATATATATATATATATATATATATATATATATATATATATATATATATATATATATATATTTTTTACTATTTTATCATTTTTTAATCTCACAGATAATAAGGCGTCTAATACCCACTGCCTATATATGAGTTATTGCCAAGTAATAAGTTTTTACTTCAAAACTCAGCTCCTACAGAGAATCTGAAAATGGTCATCTTTAATTTAGTTTTCTAATATAAATTCAATTTTTGATATTAATTTAATTTTTAACACTCTAAATCTATGATAGCTGAAAGAAAGGTTTGTGCATGACCTTCAAAAATTGGGCATAATAAGTATTTTTTTTTTTAATAATACCAACCAACAACCTCTGAATAATGTCTTAAAATGTGTTTTTCTTCCACCTTTTGCGCTTAGCTTTTATTTTTGACAGTGGAACACGATTTTTATCTGACTGCGTGTAAAACTGAAGCTTAAAAATTCAACATTTTAGGTATAAAAAATAAATTACTAACTGTGTAAAACCTGGCTGTTTGTGGGGCTAAATCTCTTACTTAAAAGTGAAAAGTGTTCTGAGCAATATATCTAAGTTTTTAATTTTAACATATTTTTTATTAGTTGAATACTTGCTCCTCGTACGAGATTGCAAAGATAGAATAGAACGAACGTTTACATCTTTTTTAAATACCACCACTGCGTGGTTTGTGTCCGTTTTGTCGGACTACTAAATTGATCCATGAGGAGGTCCTCTCTCTTCTAGGCGGTGTTGGTGTATAAGGGAATGTAATAATTGATGACCTCACACCCCTTGAATAAAGATTTATATAGACGGGGGGACTACTAGGCGAATCTGCAGAAAAATCAATTCTGCTACTGGATAATAAGCTCAAAAGTACATTATAATTATGACTTTTAATTAAAAATTGAGTAATACATATTATAAAACAATGTTTAAATAAAGATTCGCTGAATTGAATAATGTAGGTGTTTCCAATAATAAGCACGAGGGAGAGCTCTCGGTTACACAGTAATTCCAACTCTTGAATGCAACTTTCTTTAAAAATTACAAAAACAAAAATTATAAACATATAAGAAATTCCAAAAATGACGCAAATTGAAAAGATAAACGTCTAAAATGTTCGTTATAGGACTATAACCACATCATTATATGGAGAATATTTTGAATGTTATAGGGACCGTTAATTGCGAACGACGAGAAAACGACGAATGCAAGTCAACATAAAATATTAAATAATGACTTGAAAAAGTATGAAAAGTAGTTCATTTATAAAATGATAATAAATTTGCAATAAGTATAAAAAATTTATATTGAAAAAATTATGTTCTTACTACAAAAATATTAACGATTCAAACGAAAGTTGAATTACGAGATTTTTTTCTTTAATATATAGAAGTTTTAGTTTGAATATGCTCTTTTTTAATAAAATTTTTTAGCACTTCAGCCAGCGCGTTACTCTAAATGTGAAATCAAACTATGGATTAACAAGCAATTATAAAAACAATACATTATAAAGTTTGCATGATGATTTGGTTGAGTAATTTAGGCACTTTTTTTTCATATTGATTTACTATTGAAGTGGTTTATTTAGAATATCCATGAAACCTTTGGAACTGAACAGTTTCAGCGAACCCATTTTGAGAAACCCTGAGTTTAATACGATGATCTCGGGGTTTTAAATCATTACAAACGCCTTTAATATATTTAATAACAAAAACAAGGAAGATGTTCGTGATACAGAGCTATGGAGGAAACTGATTGCAATTAATGCTTTTACATTACTGCACAGAGCGCCATCTGTTGGGTTTTAGAAATTATTCTTATTAACATTGAGAAATTTTATTAACACTCTGCTTAGTCTGGCCTTGATTCTATTTGTATTCTGAAAATATTTTAGAAAATAAAATTATCAGAAAACTGTTTTTATCAAATCTCACGAATTTATTCATTTATTTATTATTATACATTTTGCATTACGACCCACCATTGTTCACAATTTTCGATTTTCTGACATAAAACAAAAAGTTTTCCGACAGGATTTCTTTAGTAGTTTTCTAAATCAATTCACAACATTTAATTTCAATATAAAAATATCATTGAAAAAATTGAGAAGTGACCAGAATGGGTTGAAAGCAGGGTTTGAAAGTTTTTAATGACTGTCAGCTTTTGACGATTTAGTTTCGTCAGAAACCTAAAAAATTGCGCGTATAAATGTTAATATTCATATTTTAAGTAGCGCAGTAAACATAGTGTTTCAAATGAAATATGAAATACCAATTTTCTTATACAATTTTACATAAATTAAAGAAGAAAATATCTTAGGAAAAAAAAAAAAAACTGCACTCTAAATAAAACTATATACGTACAAACAAAACTATTTACTATATGCTAACAAAAGATCTGCTGAAAGCTCAATGGATATAAAGTTGTTTAAAGGAAGACTATCTAAATAATAATAATAATAATACAACTCTAAAACGTAATATAACAATAAAACTGTAAACGAATTATCTGTGTTATTATTCTTTTATGTTAAAAAGACATGGTAATGAGAGTTTAAGTTCATAATTACCAGAAGGTCATATTCCACAGAAGGTCATATTCCACATATTTCATTATATTATAATTAATTCGTTTTTTTTTTGTAGATATGTTAATCAATACTATAATTTTATTATTTTACTTAATTGTAAGACTTCAAGATTTACGAGGGAAAAAAAAGAGAAAAAAAAAACTCTCAAATTATAACAACAAAATAAAATGTTTCTGTTTCAGTAATATGAAAATTAAAACAATAGCTTTTCTAAATTTTTTATTTAATTGAATGGATTTAAAAAATATTTTGAGAGGATGAAAGCACTCAAATAAAATTAAAATTAAAGTAACTTTTAAAAGGAAAAAATGTTCTTTTGCTCAATTTACACTTTCTAATAGTTATTCTTATTTATATAATTATACATTAGTGTTCATAGATTTTCATGTATTTTATATATTAATTTTTTGTTTTAAATATACCGGTGGTCAAAAAATCTTAAAAATTTTACATGCTCTCCCGTATATGTTAGTCTACAAAATAGAGGCCCAAAGGAAACTTGTATGCCCTAACATCTTTTTCTAATGCATATCAATAGAAACGTGTAAATAATATACTTATTATTAATTTGTCTAAAAATAATAATAATAACATTATACCAATATCATTACTTTTATGTTAAGTATAAATTAAATATATTCAATATTATCAACAAAGAAAGTTTTTTTTAAAAAAATTAATAAGCAATAAGAATAGAGTTAATGTAAAACATTATTGTTATAAAATTATTATTATTGCCTTTCAACATGCTACTTTCTTTTCGTTCAAAACAGCCATTGTTAAATGGCAACCGCATAATCCTCCTTATCTTACAAAATAACGAAACAGTAAACTTGAATATCAAGTAGGAACGAATTTTAAGCTAACTTCGCATGTAAGAAGAAAAAAAATCACTCTCCAAAATTATCAAAATTCATATAAGATTTGTAGAAAATGTTAAGGAGTTATGAAAACTATATTTTTAGGTTGATTTTTTTTTTCTTTTTTCATATATAAAACCGATACTGTAAAGCTTTATAAAACTTAATCATATAAAAACGAAAAGATAATTTTTGTAAGGGCGAAAATTACACATGATAATATGAATTTTTATAAGCCCTTGACATTTCGGGCAAAATGATTTCCAATATCTGTAAACATACTGTAAAAAATTTCGCATACGTAATGATTGCGTTACAAGCAAAAAATTTCCTTTCAGCAGTGGCGTAGCTAGCGGGAGTCAAGAGGGGGCATCTGCCCCCGGGAGAAGCCTTATAGGCGTGCCAAATGAATTCCAGATTAAAATTTTTTCTCTTTTAAATATCCCCAGTTTCATTTGCTAATTATGGGTTCTATAACTTCTTCAAATTTTAATCCCATTTACCTAAAAATTGAACTGAATGTCCAGTATTATTGTGATTGATTATGAAGGTTTATCTTAATTTTTTTTAACAAATTGGGGACATATTGATTAAAAAAATGCTTATCAATTAATTAATCAAAACCAATGAACGCCATCGAAAACATCTAAGTGTAATAAAAATATAATGATAACATACACTGTTTAATCGAATCGAATAAAAATTGATGAAGTTATCGAGTTATGTTGTTTTACAAAACATTATTTAAATTTTCAATATCCTATTCACTGTAAAATTTGACTATCCGATGAAAAGTGCGGAGGATTTGTATATTATCTGAAACTTAAACTGGTAACGTAAAACTCTTTAAACTCTCGTTTAAAGAGCATATGTGAAAACTCTTTAAAAACTCTTTGATATACAATAAAGGACGCAAAAACTGTTACCGGCTGTAGTCTACGGCTCTGTTCAGTATTTACAATTTTACCAGCCTATCTATTTTAGTTTGAATCACTTTCAATATTTTATCAATTATCATGCATTTTTTTAACAAAACTAATTGTTATTAAAGAAATTATTAAAAAACACATAATAATTACCTGATGAGGAGCAATTAAAAGCACAATTAAAAATTTATCTGCAAATTGTTGCAGCTAATCACTAACACTCTGTTTTTAGTAAGTATGACATTCACTAATGTTGCCCAACTCTCAGGATGTAGACAACTCGTTTCTTTCAGCCCTAGGCTAACCACACTTATACATCTTGGGTTGCTTTAGGAATTATAATAGACGCAAATGAAATAGAATATTCGAGGAAATTGACCTAATTTATTTTTACTATATGAAGTCATTGACATGAATGCTGCTATCATTAAAATGCTTGTTTACATTGGAATGCTAAAATAAATTAAAAAATGAATGTCAAGGTGTGTCATGAAAATCGGTTTTCAAGCTTATAAAAAGTTGTCCCTGTGGTCACATACAAATATAAAACAAAAACTTAAAATCCGGAACTGCTAATTTGCTTCGCTTTGTGGAAATGTTTATTTTTTTATAGCAAAATTTATGTTTATGTTTCATGGCTCAGTAAATTTGCTTAAAAAAATATATTGCCCACCACTATAAGCGGAAATATTTCAAAAGTTCATATATAGCCATGGTGGCTCAGGGAATAGAGCATCCAACTTCCAATGAGGTGAACTGGATTCGAATCTCAGCGATGGCTGGTCGATACGAATTCCGCACCTGGCTCGCACCGACCACAGTGCTGACGTAAAATATATTCAGTGGTAGACGGTTCATGGGTTACAGCTCCCAGAGATGTTTTCATGATTTTCCTCGTCATGTAACGCATATGCGTTTTAGTTCCACCAAAAAGTTTCCACGAAAACAAATGTCTCCCAATACTTGATCCAGGAGTTCCCTTATCTTCTGGATTGGGTTAAAATTTCAAGGCTACGAATTTGAACAATAGTAGTTGTAAACCCAAAAGAATTAGGTCGACTGTTCAATGACGGTTATTAAATAAAATAAAATTAAATTTCATATAAAATGCCACTTTATGTCATATATCTCGTTTTTAGCCTCTAAAAATGTTAGAAAAAGTAACCAAAGATCCAAAAGTAACCTACGTTTTAGTATTTTATTTCTTATGCCTTATAAAAAATTTTCAGAAAACGAAGCCTAAACAATATACCAGTTTCTTTTGCTTTTCATATTGGCATTTTTCATTTATGGACCAATTATGTAGGCGTTTTCCTACGCCGTCAACCCGTCTTTGCTTGGCGTCTTTTTCAAAGAAGGGTTCCTTTTATCAAAAAAGAAAAGAGTGATAATTTCTATAAAAGGATTTATTTTGCAGAAACTAGATATTTTTGTCTACCAAAATATTTTAATTATATAAATATTTCTAATTGGATGTGAAGTTAAAGTGTGGTACTTTTTGAAAGCTAAAAAGTGGTAGGTAATAGTAAGAAATATTCATTTATTATATACAAATACTTATTATCACCTTTTTCATACGGGTGTTTTACATATATAAATCACTTATTATGGATGGGTATAATTAAGTGAAAGATTTGAATCTTGATGTCACACTAGTTTGGCTTTTAAATTCTGAAGTTATAGCTAGTAGTACATTGTAATTTAAATGATATAATGGCCCGTTTTCTCCTTTAAATAAAGCTATTGTTTCCTTTTGATTCACGCGGGAGAATTGTATCGAAATTAGTTCTGTTTTCTAGCTGACAAACTCTGGATAACACTATACCTTGTTAAGAAAAAAGAGCTACCATATTGACGTGTTTTTGTTGATTAATTCACTGCATTTGTGTGGATAAGTTAGGTTTGCTATGTCAATTCTTTAACGTTCAATGTTTTTAAACTAGTCTTATTTATTGGTTTTCTTCCAAACCATTCTAATTTCTTCAGACCATTTTAGTAACTATAATAATATAAAAATATTAAAAATTTACTCGAATTATGTGTTTCTAATAATCTTGGCTCGCCAGTCACCGGTGACCCCCACGGCATTCAACGTGTTAAATGAAAATTTAAATTTTCAGGTCTAATAGCAACCTTCCCCTATATTAGCTAACGTAAGACATACAAATAATTCCAACGTATGGAATAAAGGAGAATTAGAAATTATGGAGGATTACTTCTCAATACAGGATAAACAAAATATCTGCGAAATTAAATAAATCTAATTGCTATTTCATTACCACTGAAAAATATCTACAGCAAGAAACGTTAAAGTTATGCTAGAAGATATCACGTAAGGTAAGGTGACTAGATTTATAAACCATGATTTGAGAACAAATCAGTGGAACGCCCTTGAGAAATGTTACGATTTGAGGATACCCATATATTTATGGAAAATATTAAGTTATAACTGCAACAAAATTTTTTTTAAAAACAATTATAGTTAATATCAAGTGTAGAACCGTCAACTTCGCTCTTGATTTTAATACTAAGTAATGTTGAAGTATCATATGATATTTTGTATTTGAATTCGGTTAAAATGAATGAGTACATGATAATCAAAATTAGTTTATTTTCTGCTGAAATTATTTTAAAACTATTATGGCATTTTCGTCTATTGATTTTAACATGATGTTGTTTGACTTCTTGTTTGTATTCTTTGTAAAAAAAAAACTATTTTGTTTTAAAAAAAGCATGGCGCATTTCCTTCTCTCTTTTTTTTTTCTGTTTGATATTCACTGCATATAAAAAAGATTATATGTTTTCGGTGAAATTAGAGAACATTTGAGAACACATGTTAAAATGCGTGGATATTTTCTGTCCTCAAGCAGTTTGAAGTTTTGAGGACAATCAATAAAATTCGAGGCTCTGTCCTCAAGTTTTGAGGGTGACTGGTGACCTTAATTATCATTGTGTAGTAACTGGTGTGTGTTTCTTTCTGAAATTAATTCGAAAAAAAAAAGTGAAACCACTTGTACAAACTTGTACTTTATTGAGAGAAATAAAAAAAAGAATTTTTTAAGCAACTAATTTTTTGAAATTGTTTTAGAAACACGAAAATTAAAAGTAAAAAAATAAAAAGACTTCACAAAACAAGTTTCCACAAATAGACAAGATTCAACAACTATTAATTTTTATTCATTTTACAAAATAAATAAAATCACAAAATGTTTTCACACTAATTAATTAAAATTGTTTGATGCTCAGTTATAAATATAATTTTTTCGGCCAATTATATCGGTACATTTAAAGAGAAATAAACATTTTTCATTGAATATACAACATAAATAAAAACACATAGCAACATACAAAAGGTATATAATTTTTTGAGGTATTAGTATTATTATATGAAGTGAAAAATAAATTTTGCATCAGAATGAAATTCTATGGTATTAATAATAATAATAATAATAATAATATATATATATATATATATATATATATATATATATATATATATATATATATAACTAATTCCGCTTGTTCTTATAGACACAAATAGTAACTTTAAGTTAGCTTGACACATAGTTCTCCTTTGGTTTTAATTTGTTTTACTCTTTTTAGAGTTACTTTTACATTTGAATCACTATGCCAAAAGTTAAAACAAAGATATGCCATTTTTTTACAGTAACTAACTCTTTAAAAAAATGAAGTTGATCTACTATGGTTGTTAAATACTGATATAATTGCAATGAAACCACTTTAATGATATAAAATTAGTATTGGTATTGAAACAAACAATGACACTTTGATACTTGCGATCAGCACAGCATATTTTTTTTGAAGATATACATGTGGAATCTGAGAAAATACTAGGACTTTTTTTCCAACCTATTTAAGACCATATGAGAAAAAGCTAAGAAAGAAGAACAAAATGAACTTACAAACTAAACTGTATGCACCAACATATAATTTCAAACAAAATCCAGGCATTTTTTATTTAGATAAAGAAACTTTGATTACTAATTATTATTATTATTTTTATTTTTGAGAACAGTTACCACTAATGTTGTTCATGGCGGACTATATTGATAAGCTGTAGTTTGTCTAAAATAAGAACACCCCTAGCCATTCGTCTGGACCCGTGACTATGGTAACGAGGTATAACTATTTCAAATAAAGGTGAGGGGTCACTGTTTAGGGCAGGATTCGGGTCGAGTCGGTTAGAGAAAGGGAATATTTTTCTTCGGTCTATTGTGTTAGCCTAGAGTAAAGAAAAACTGTCCTCCCTGAAATACGCTATTCTTGGTTCCACAGCAGCAGAAGGCGTCAGACTTATTAGCGGGGGATGTTCTTACCGTAGACAAACTATATGTCCTTTAGATATACACAATAAGAAACCCTTCATCAAGAATATTGTTCCGTGATCCTCCAAAGCAGAGATGTCAAGTGGACCTGAAGGTTGTTTTCACGCTTTACAAGACTTTCATATCAACGGAAAAATCACTACATCTCTAGCAGATAGGTTAACTGGTATTTACAATGATGGCACCTCATTGGAACTGTGTTGAAGCCGAGCAAAGAGAAGCGTAAAGGTCAATCATGAAATGACCATCTAGCAGAACTGGTGGCAATGAGCGTATTTCCAAGATTTCAATTGATATTTTTTTTAGAATTATGTTTAATAAACTAATTTTATTCAATCTTTTTTTCCTCTAGTTCAACAAAAGTTGAAAATATATAAGTAGAAGCTAAAACATGGTAAATTCTACTTTTATTATTTTTTATCGCTATTAAAGGACAACGAAAATCCTGTGTTTAAATGAAAGCTAATTTCAAAAAAGACATTGGTAGCAAAAGTTAGAGAAAACCTTCTCTTATCATGAGCATTATTTTATCACCATATTAATTTTTTTCCAAGAGTTTGATGTCCTTGTCCATAATAGGAATTTAAAAGTTTCTCCTGTACCAAAATAATGATGATAACACTCAAATATATCGATAATGATTTCTTCTCAAAATCCATTCATTGAAATTAGATCTCTTTCTCCTGTACTTTGGTACTTGATTCCAGTAACGACGGTAAAAAACTGTTCGAGAAGGTAAAATAACAGGTCTTACAGTCACACCTATTGATGATGAACTATTTCCAAGATTTGTCAGTCGACTTACTAGTCTAGCTACTCCTACAGGAATAAGTATTGGAAGAGTTAGAGCACCAAGTACTGTTAAACCGATAGGACCCAACTGACGCGACTCCAATTTTGAGTCGTTCTGTTTCACATCTACTGGATATTTGATAACTGGGTCGGCTAAAGATATTGCCGACAAAAGAAAATAAATGTATATGTTTGTCAAGGCTGGCCAGTGCATAATATCGACCTGTAAGAAAGTAAAAAGTATGCTTATTTGATACAACAAACATGTACTATTAAAGCAGGCATAGTCGTAGTTAATTTGAATAAATATATTTAGTATTATCAAGATATTTAAGATTAACAAAGAAACTATATTTTTTTGTGCCATTTCGTAAGTTAATCCGCTCTTTATGTTATTTTATGTTGGTCCGCTATTACAATAACGTTAAATTATTTCGGTTTTTAAGTTTTGCTTTTAAGAAAAATCCCGCTTTTTTACGTTTTTCTAACAGATCATAATAATTTTTTCTCTAAGTCCACAAAAACTTCTCCTACGCTCATTCTTTCTTGGTCCTGCAGTGGACTGATGGTGAAAACACCATTCCCAGAAGAACACCGACGTCAAGCATCACTGGCTGCGGTCAGTAAGAGGGTGGGTGACCACTTTGATCAGCCTGCGTAGGGACCGAGGGTGCATGGTATTGGTCCTCGTTAAACTGTTCTACCTTTAAGTGCTCGACTTCACGCGCAGGTAGTCGGGATACCAAAGCAGGGGAGCCATCCCATCTGCAGAGGATCAAAATTGCGATGGCATGTCTTTGGATCATCTTCAGGAATGTTTCCCAGACCGTCGTCAATAGCCCATTGTGCAGCTCTAGTGTGACGTAAATAAAGTACCTACCTATCTTTCTTTCTTGTCTTTTTCTTTCTTTTTTTTTTTAAAGAAAGAGTTGTTTCTCAGCACTGTAGTTTGACTTCAGCTAAGTTCGATAGAATTATTACTGACCAATCATAAAACAGATATTCTCCGTTTAATGTTGGTGGTTGTGATAAACCAAGGGGATAGGAAGATAAAAACTTGGTTATGTTCTACAAATGTTCTACTCCGTGACAATTTTATGAAAATAATACTCTGATTGAACAATAATATATTATAGTTTTTAATTATGAGATGCAAATATTTCGCATTACTTAATAGCATTTATAAAGCAATATTATAATCCAAAACTATCAGTTAGTAGTCGTTTTTAATCCATGTTTTTTCTTTGCAAATATAATGCAAAAACCACGTCAAAAAATTAGGTGGTTTTGTGGGTAGGGTGTCGGGGAAATTCGAAAGCCAACTATCTTCACATTGTGTGTTCAAGGACTGATCTGATTTAATATAATATCGAAGAGATGCACAGTGAAAATTACGAAAAATTGGAAAAATTTATATTTTTCTTTTAAAGCATTGCGCGAATGTAAAAAATTAAATTATCGATCAGAATTTAATTTATTTAGGACATTCAAGCCGTCAAACAAGCATGAAAAGCTAAAGCGTGTTTATTTCAAAAGTTTTAGCCAACTTGAAAAAAAATTCAAACGGCGAGATTTTTTCAATTAATATATATATATATATATATATATATATATATATATATATATATATATATATATATATATATATATATATATATATATATATATATATATATATATATATATATATATATATATATACATATATATATACATATATATATATATATAATATATATATATATATATATATATATATATATATATACATATATACATATATATACATATATATATATATATATATAATATATATATATATATATATATATATATATATATATATATATATATATATATATATATATATATATATATATATATATATATATATATATATATATATATATATATATATATATATATATATATATATATATATATATATATATATATATATATATGCCAAAAGAATCACCTCATCAACTAATAAAACTTTTATAGGTAACTTAACTAAAATTAGAGAAAAGAGTATGTTTTTTGACTAAAAGGATCATCTAGAACAAAGATCGTATTTTTTTCGAGGAAGGGGACTTTTGTACAGCAGAAATATAACAATATGTAGTCGAAATTAAGAAGAAAAAATTCGGAAATCTTTTATCGGAATATATATTGGTTAATAGGGGCATTTGGTTGATCAAGATTCCACTATACTATAACATTTGGTTAGAGATATAAAATTACTCTTTTAGTTAATTGCTTTTGATCTTATAAACGTAATTTTGTTTCTGAACAGATTTTATTTGAATTTAAAGTCATAAAATTAGGAGAAATTTACAATTAAGAAATTTTTAGTTGAGAAATTTACAGCTTAGATTGTATTATTGTTCTTCCATTCTTTTCAGAAGGCTTAGATACAGGTATCCTTAAATATGAAAGGTTAAAAATACTCCTTAAAATCTGTCCAGTGATTAATCAAGAAAGTGAAAGAAAATAACGAAATGATGAAAGGAAATCTGAATATAAAATAACAATATCAATAATTTAAATGAAAAGATTTGAAAACAAGTTTTCAAAGTTTAACAAATTAATTACATTATTATTTCAATTTTTATATAAACATTGAATTGAGAGGACACGGGGATCTTTAATTAGAAGATTTTAGAAATTTGAAGATTTTATAAATTACTTCGCTAAGCTTTAAAATATTAAATATAAATCTTTCAATTCAATATCAGTTTAAAGAAGTTTCTATTGATTAATTCTGCAAAATATTAAAAAAAAAGTAGCAATGTACAAATATAAAAATCATCCATCGCGTCACAAATATCACTAGAAAACTTTTATATTTTCTCTATTAACACTAATAAGAAATTAACAAAATCTAGCTTTTTTTTTCTTGCTTAACTTTAGTACAGTCCCTGGCCAAATTATTCGACGCACTATAAGATTCTATGCAAAATCTAAATTATCAGGTTATACTATACAGCTTTATTATTTTTACACGGCTGAAACAGGTTTGAACGTGTTTACGTCCGTATATGAATTGGTTAACATTGTAATGTAATACGTTAAAAATAAATGCAAATAGAAAATGTATAAAAAAATCGCCTGAATAAAAACTCATTACATGTATGTTTAAATATAAAACTATTGCATATAAACTCGTGCAAAACATGAAATTATTAAAACACTAAGTGCGTCTAATAGTTTGATCTAATTATTATTACATACTAATATAATACCTAATATTATAAATATTCTAGATTTATATAATATATCGTTTAATTTATTCAATCGTCGAATTTATATTATATATTGTCTAATTTAACCAGTTAATACACGAACGTAAACAAGTGAAACCGGTTTCAGTCGCGTAAAGACAATAAAGCTGTATAGTATCACCTGATAATTAAAATTTTACATAGAATTTTATAGTGAGTCTAATATTTTGGCCAGGGACTGTAGTGAAAATATATATATATATATATATATATATATATATATATATATATATATATATATATATATATATATATATATATATATATATATATTTTTTTTTTTTTTTTTTTTTTTTTTTTTTTTTTTTTTTTTGCATTTTCCTCAAAACTAGGCATTTCCATGCCTAGTATTGACCAAAGTAAAATGGAAAAAAAAATCGGAAAAGCAATAAAGACTTTAATTAACGCAGAAATTACTAAAATAGTTGTTTTAATATCTTCAATAGCTGATTTCTTGGATAAAAATTTTTATTGCTTTTGAGACAAAAAATAATCATCTGAAAATATACGTCTTAAGGATGACGGTAAAAAGAAGCTAGACAATTTGATGAATGGTCATGGAGCAAAATATAATTCATATTTACCTGTTAGAAGCTGCAAGTTGAAGGCAATACCTTGCTCGAAGCCTTATTGAGAGTAAATTCCATTCTTGTCGTGTCTATAACCATCGAAGAACAGGACTCTAAAATGGTGTCATCTGCCGGAAGCATCAAGTTCAGTGGCACCTTCCATTTGATCATCTATAGGAAAACCGCATCTCCATCTTCTTACAGAGAAAAAAAACTTTCGTTACGATATAATTATCTAATTACAAAGAAGAAATATTACACTAACCTGATTTCCAAGCCATTTTCTTTGATAAAATGCTTAAAAAAAAATCGGTTTCGATAAATTGGGTGTTCTTCGAAACTCTTCAACAAACCCGTATATATTTAACTCTACATATATTAAATGTTGCTAAAGCAATTATTAATTTAGAAATTTATTGAGAAAAGGATTAGTAGCCAATTGCTGTGAGAACTACATTTTGCTTACTGTTTAACACAGAAAAATTTTAACACTAAAAGTTTTGGTATCTCTCTCGCTCTCTATTTTTTCTTTTCTTTCTGAACTTTTAACAAATTGTTTTAATATTTTTTCATTCATCATTTACATAATGTTAAAATAGTTTTGGATTCTTAAAATAACCTGTTTAACGCGTTAAAGCCTATAGTGAAGTGGTCTATACATGTAAAAATCCTATGGGGAAAAAAATGGTAGTACATAAGTAATTGTCTGAGCCCTGGTAGCTCAGGGGATAGAGCAGTCACCTTCCAATGAGCTGACCCGGGTTTGAATTTCAGCGATGGCTGGTGATACTAATTCGGCTCTCGGCTCGCACCGACCACAGTGCTGACGTAAAATATCTTCAGTGGTTGACGGATCATGGGTTAGAGTCCCCTTGACGAAAGGCTAATCGCGGGGATTTTGCTTCGTTTTCCTCTCCATGTAACACAAATGCGGAATAGTTCCATGAAAAATCCTCCTCGAAGGCAAAATTTCTTCTAATGTTTGATCGAGGAGTTTCCTTGTCTTCTAGATTGGGTTCAAAATTATAAGGCTACGGAGTTAAACATTGTCACTCGTAAACTCAAAATCAGGTCGCCTGTTCAACGACGGTTATAAAATAAATAAATAAAAACATATTTGTTTATGCCAAGTGGATATTTCATTCTGTTACCTACCACTTAAGCTTTAAAAAAGCCCTGTATGTTGACTGAAGACCTAAACAATATAAATATTAACGTGCCAAATATTTAAACACAGACCGAATTACCTTGTTTCTGTAAAATGTATCTTAAGAATGAAATCCCTGTATTACAATTTCTTTCTCTGAAGAAAGTAACCGTCTTTTTAAAAAGACGCTTGGCACAAATGGGTTAAAAGTTATTTTACACTCAATTTAGAAGTTCGCCACCTTTATAATGTATGGTACTCTTTTCTAATTATAAAGTAACAATAAGACATCCTTATAACATTAACTATGTCTTTAGAAAAACTTCTAAGACAATTTTTTAGCAGTCTTTTAAAGAAGTTATGACTTTTTAAATGCCAAACACCACTGTTTATATCAGCAAGATTTATTGACGCATCAAATTTCAGTGTATTTCCCTGAAAATGTTGTTAATATCGTCTTGTCATTGTCACACGTCTTGATCATATTTATTAATAAGCAAAAATGTCATAAGTGTGTCATTTGACAAAAATGTCATTTTCAATATATAAGGATAAGCGTATACATATTTGCGTAGTTTCAATATATGCTTCATATAATTTAGATAGTGACAACTCAATATTAATTTGTACATTTCTGTGGACATTTCTTTCTAACTTCTCTACAAATCTTTTTTACTAATTAAAATTGCACTAAACGTTAACACGTCTTATTTTTAATATTGAACTTGAGAGAGTTATTCAAACATCAATACCAGTGGTCACATTGTATTGGTGATGGTATTGATGTAATTTCTCATTCCCTTCCTGCCATAAAAGAGGCATTTCTTGCCCTTGAGATAGCTGCAAGACAAATGGGCCTAGTCATAAATGTAGAGAAAACAAAATATATGTCATTCTCAAGAAACAGAGTCCCAGACCCCTATCTTGAAATAGATTCTTATAGATTTGAAACAGTAAGGAGTTTTACTTACTTAGGATAACTTATTACTATTGACAACAGTATGGACTCTTGAAATAAAAAACCCGACTCTATCTGGCAAATGGGGCTGTCTATGGGCTGAGAAGATTTATTAAATCTAGGTTTCTTTCTAGAAAAAAAAAAGTTCTTAATCTACAAAACTCTTGTCAGGCTAGTTTTGACATACGCTTCTGAGGCTTGGACAATCACAAAACTGGAGGAAAATTGTATCGCAATATTTGAGATAAATATTTTGCGGAGTACACTTGGTGGTGTAAATTAAAACAATAACAGGAGAAGGAGATTTAACTTTGAACTGTACAAGTTTTATAAACAACCCGATATTATTAAATACATAAAAATAAATAGAATGAATTGAATGGCTCACGTGATTCGAATGAGTGATGACAATACAATAAAAAAAGATGCTGCTTTTTAAACCCACTGGAACAAGAAAGCGGGGAAGACCGCGGTTGAGATGGGCTGACTCGGTGGAGACTGATTTTCTTGCGATTAATAAAAAGGATTGGAGATTAAAGATAAATCGGAAGTCATTGTGGTGAAATCTTCAGAGGAAGGCATTGGCCCACATTAGGCTGTCTGGCCAACTATGATGATGATGATGAAATTTTAACATGTTGCTATTAATACCAATTTTTTCTGAATATTGCTTAAGTAATTCGATTTTAAATTCGTAACTTTGCAGAATCCACTTAAGAATTATGTAGTATTCCCTTTACAGAATCCTGTCCTTGTGACATTCTTATGAAATAACAAAATTATTTCTGTTCGACTTACATCGAAACGTGGGGCACAATTTCACTTAAACAGCTAGTATATTCTTAGACTTAATTAAACACATATGTTTATTTCAAAAAGAAGGAAAGAAATTTTCATCTTTTAAATATATTTAAAGAATTTAAACTTTCTTCACACTTGAAAAAAAAAATCGAATATTCTGCAGTTAGGTTATAAATTATAACTTCTGAATTGATTATAAAAATGTTTGACCTAAAAATACATGAACCGGAAATATTGAAAGGTCACAGTTTTATCCAATTATATTCATTTTTCTTAAATCTACAAAAAATATGTTGTTTAATATTTAAATTGATAATTGGCTGATTGTTTAATTTTAATGGAAAGTGATACATTGAATTCAGGTCCATGAAAACACTTATAATTGTTACGTTAGAGCTATTTTTAAAAAAATTGCTAAATAAACGTTCAAATATATCATTGGAAGGAATATCAGGATCTCTCAATAAAATAACTATTTGATTAAAAGTGTGTCATATCAAAAATTACATAAAAATGTTCCTTTTCTTTAAGAAATAGTTTAATGAGCTTTTGTTTAAAAAAAAAAATACATAAATAAAACTTTTATATAGGGGGCGTTGAAAGTTTTTGACTTCCAAAGTGGGAGGTGAGCTAAAACATGTTGAGAACCTATGATTTAGACATTTTAAGCCATATCCGTGGGATGGTTTCGTGGTTTTCCTCTCCATGTAGCGCAAAGTTTGTCCCAATGCTTGTTTGCCTCAATGCTTAATCCAGGAGTTCCCAGGAGTAATATATAGGCTATGGAGTTGAACATTGATAGTCGTTAACTCAGGATTGGGTCGACTGTTAAACTCCAGTTATTTAAATAAAAATAAATTAGCATCAAAGGCATTCATTAAAAATTAACAAATTTAACTTAATAGTCTATAATAAATATTACAAATTATGAAGGAAAAAAAACTATTATTCGCTGGAAAACGCTAATACAAATGATGACAAAGCCTTTGAAAAACGACAGCGGGAGAAACTGTACATGGAAAATTCTTCTACATCTCTACTGATATTTAAAACAAAAGTTACTTCATTTTAATCTAGAGTGAAACATTCAGTCAATTGTTTTATCTATAGTAAAACATGCAGTCAATTGTTTTATCTAGAGTAAAACATGCAGTCAATTGTTTTATCTAGAGTAAAACACGCTGTCAATTGTTTTATCTAGAGTAAAACATGCAGTCAATTGTTTTATCTAGAGTAAAACATGCAGTCAATTGTTTTATCTAGAGTAAAACATGCAGTCAATGCTGAAAATTGTTTTATCGAAAAGCAAACAAATTATGCGGGATAACCTCCACCTGTCATATCCTGTGTTTCCATTTTTATATTTATAATTTTTTTTCAGCATTTGAAATTTCAAAGTTTACTTTAAGTTAAACTTAACACACTTTTTTTTAGTACTTACATAACTTCGGAAAGTAAATTCGCCACGAAGGATTTCTCAAGCGATGTATAGTGTCCTCCTTAGCATTTTCGGAAGTTGCATTGTTTTTGATGGAAAAAAGAAGGTAACAAATGCTGAAGAACATGCCCCCAACTTTTATATGTGAAAAACTGATAAAATAATCTATGAACTAATCTATGTAATCTACATAAAAAATGAAGTATGTTTTCAAGAGGACGCCATACCGTGAAAGAAAATGTTTCTCGCAAATTCTCTTTCTTCATCATTACTACTTTAAAATTTGTAGAAAAAGTGAGTCCAGACAAATCTAGACTAAGCCAGGACGTTTCAAAGACTGAAAAGAAAATTTTAAAATATACAAGTGAAAATAAATGATGAGATGATAACTTAGGATTGCGCAGCAGCGGAGAAGTTCTCTTCTAATAATTTGTTTGCATTTCAATATTTTGAAGTATTTTCTTTTAGCAAATAAAACTTATAACTTAATCAAGTTTTGCTTGAACTTACTTTTTCTTTCTTTTAAATTATAGTGATGAAGGAGAAAGAGAATTTTCGATGAAACTTTTCTTCCGCGGTATGGCGTTTTCTTAATCTTAGTTCCTTTAGAATAGAATCCTTTAGAATAGAATCCTTTAGAATACAATCCTTTAGAATAGTCCTTGAATCCTTATATTCCCACTCCCCAGCTTAAACATTGGTAGCCGTACATTCAAGAGTGGTAAGCTTTTCAACGCTGGTTATAAAAAGATTAAAAAAAAATTTTTTTTAAAAACTATCAGGTGCGCATTTTACATAATATTGTAAACATATCGAAAAATGGGCAGTACTCTGTGATCTTAGCAAACACATCAAAATTTTCCGGAAAGGACATTTAAAATCAAAGAGTGGTGACAGAAGTTAAATATATATATATACATCCTTTTTTTAATTGATTGATCCCTGGCACACTATTAAATTTAAATTTATTCAGATTTCTCTTAGCGTTGTTGAAAAAAAAAAAAAAAAAAATTCTCACTACACATTTTTTTTCTTTTCAAAATAAAATATGCTAGCTGGGTATGTAAATGCTCAAAAGATAAAATTTTGTGGTAATAGACTTGAGAAAATCGTGCTTTTTTTGCAATTTTGATCAGATTTCATATTATTCTTAAAATGTTTGAAACCATTTATATTTATTTTTGGTATAAAGTATCATAGAGATGCTAATAAAATATTTTTCATAAATTAAAATTTTATTTATTTAAAAAAAAAAAACTTTTAGAACTTCGATTGCGAGAAAATGATTTTATTTCCATAAATAACCATATCACATTGAGTGAATTTCTTGACTGAATGTTCCCAAATCGTAGTATATTTTTATATTATTATTAAATATACGTTTAAAAGAAACAAAAAATGATATTTAGTGTTCAAACTTGTGTTAATTACTTTGCTCATTAACTATTTTTCTTGATTTTATACAATTAATCTCACAAAAAAAAAAGAAAAAAAAAAAAAAAAAACGCTGGCGTGAGTGTTCTTAACTAATCAAAATATTTATCAACAAATAATAACCATTTAAAGTATGCATAGATTTTTCAGTATATCTAAACTGTTTTTTCCTTTCCTTTTCTACAATTTAATATCAGATTCTCAGCCTATTTTCTCCCACGCCGCTCTTATTAGATTCTCATAGTTTTAGTACATCATAATAACTTGCTAAAAAGTAAATTTTAAAAAAAGATTACTTAAAAACCGTAACTGTAGTCGTTACAAACAAAACAAATTTAAAATGTTTTTATTTTTTCGTGTAACTAAAACCTAGCAGACTGTAAAGTCATTAAAGGATATTCGACAACCATCTGACCTATCATATATTGATGATTTACTATTCTCAAAAACTATTCAAAATGAAAAAAATTTGATTCATTTTCCATATTAACAAGACGATGATTTTACAAAAGATAGATTTTAAAAGAAAGATAGATGGATTTTATAAAATGATTTAACTGAAATGTTAACCTAAACTATAGTGCAAAATTACAAGCAGAAATTTAGAAATTTTTTAATAATTTCATGTTGATACAATCTAACAAATTAAAAATAAAATTGTATATTCTTCATCATACACTGAATTCTTTAATATTTTACTCTCAGAAAAATGAATTAAAAACAAGAAAAAAATATTTTTCTTACTCTAATAAATAAATAGGCATCTATTCTCCAGACTTGGCAAAGCGTAAACTTGCCAGTCTCATTCACGTCTCGCAAGTCTTGGAAATGGACACCTATTTTTGAGCGCATGAAACAATTCGACTTTTTTTTCCATCTGCATATTTTAGAAAGAAATCAAGTAATTACCAATACCTTTTATTGAAGCTAAGTAAAAAAAAAAAAAAAAAAAAAAAAAAAAAAAAGCTGTCATTTCCACTTGACTTATATTTCATATTTTAAAGCTCAACTACTCTTAAAGATTCAAAATAAATAAACTTTAATAATTTTCATTTTAACAGAAATATGAGTACATTTTACGAAATTAATTAGCAAAAAATTTACCTAAAATGCAAGGTAAAATTACAAGCAAAGAATGTGAACATTTTTAAAAAATTTCCAATAATTATATTCCAGCTGAATCAAAAAAGGCTGTGACCTGACATTTCTTTCCTACTTTGATGCTCTACTTCTCTCTGAAATTTATTCAAAAGGAAGAAATCATTTCCCCCTTTTCAAATTTTTCAAAGACCACCCCAAAAGTTTTAAATTCATTACATTTAGGAGCTTTATTTATTTTTAGAGAAATATATAACAGTTTCAACATATCTTTTCAAGATTCTTAAAATGTTTTAAATGATGCGAGATGATCAGATAATAACCCCGGAAATAAAAGGTTACGGGAATTAAAACTGTTCTTGGAAACCGTGAGATGGTTGTCTATAAATTAATCACATCAATAAACAAAATGAATTCTTCATTCTTAAGACATTCTTTCATGCATATCAATGAATAAAGCAATTGAAACGGACATCGGCAAAAAGTTTTAACAATGAGCATGTTTATGAGCATTTAGAGAAATATTTGAATTTAGTGCTAGGTTTTAATAGTTTATTTAACTATATTCTATATTATATGGGTGATTCTCCCGAAATATGACAATTCACTGTCCCTTGCTCCAAGATCTAATACTATTATACTAAAATAACTTTTTAAAAAAAAAATTAATAAATAGCATCGCTGTTAACATTTTAAAATGACTCTGCACTAGCAATGACTGTTTGTATAGTTAAAAAATTTAATTGAACTTCAAAATGTCATTTTCCTGGCATGTCCCAAACAATGTTTCCAATAATAACTAGCTTCAAAACTTCCCATAAATTTTTAAATATCTAATTTTAACCGTTGTAAAATCCCATAATTTTTCTAACCGTTAACCGTTTCCTCCCATAAATTTTTCTAACCGCTGTAAGCATTTCTAGAATATACGCAGAGGGTATTATTTACAAAAACTTCGTTTAAAATAATTTTTGCTGTCAATAATATGTTTGTCCCAAGAAAATCTGTCATTTTCCTGGCTACTTTTATTTAGTGGTTTATAACCAAAATAGATAGAGCCAGCAATCAATATCTTATGTTAATAGATTGATTAGATACCCTCCTATATGAACATGTCTTGTTACATGAATAAAGAACCAATTTTCTGGTTCAAAATCTATTTCAAAAAATTTTTCAAGGTGAGTAAGTTTTTATGTTGTCATTTTCCTGGCTTCTTGAAATCATAAATAACATAAACTACATAGATTTATAGTTATTTTAAGAAATCCTGTTGTTTATTACAGAATATAACCGTCTTAGGCCAAAATATTAAATTAAAGTAAAGATATGTGCTATAAAAAGGTGAATTTGTCATTATCCTGGCTGTCATTTTCCTGGCTTATGAATGACGTGACATTGAAACAGTTACCAGAAAATTTTTTAAACAGATGAATGTAAAGCAAATATTAGCCTAATATCAAGATTATGTAAGATTGTTATATGACTGAATGTAATAAAAGTTTTTTTTATATTTAATGAAAATTGTACGTAGTAATCTAACTACGTACAATTTTATTCTGTACATATCAGCAACAAAAACATTTTTGATTCTTTCTACAGTGGATAAAATAATTAGTTTAGGCAATTCATGGTTCACCTAACATAAAGGCCTAGGTTTTGTTACTTACTAATAGCTTAAAATGACTGCTTTTTCAAATTTATAAGCTAATATGTCATTTTCCTGGCATTCAAGATTTGGTGAATTTCTATTTCATTTTTTTTCTCGAGCAAATGTCAATAAAATACACTGCTGTCTCTAAGGTATTAATAAGTGTAACTAAAGAAGTATACAAAAAAAAAAATTTAAATAATTTTGAAGACTTTAAATTTGAAGAAATTTTTTTGTTCCGAATTGTCATGTTTCGTGAGAATCACCCATATATCTATCTATTCTATAGTCTATTTAAGTATTCTTCCGAGCATATTAGTAAATAAATTACGTTAAAAGTAAAAGAATTCCGTCAAAATCCGTCCGATTGCGGCGTCAAAAAAAAAAAAAAAAAAAAAAATAATAATAATATTTTTGTGTCGCAACTTAAAATATCGACAGCACTAATTAACTAACATGTCTCTGAAACCATTAAGATTGTATCTTAGTTTATGAATATCTTTTAAAAATTCGTAATCTGATTTTTATATGATCATTAGAATTATCATAAATTATCTGATCATTAAGCCAACCAGGTGGCCGAACGGGTAGCGCGCCTGACTGCGAAGCCATTGGCTGCGGGTTCGAATCCCGCTCTGGGTATGGATGTTCCTCTCTCTCTTTGTGCTGTCCTCTGTTGTGTGTGTGTATGATGTGTGAATGTGGCTCACCCTATAAACGGGTTTGTGGCAGTGTGGCGTGGGCAATGTTGCTCGCATCAGTGACTTTGGTTCACAGGTGCCCACTGGGTAACGCGAAATGAGCAACAATTCTGGCATCTTCATAGGCAAAGATTCAAATTCAGTGCCTGCCATTGGAAGAAAAAAAAGAATTATCATTAATTATCTGATCATGTTTATTGTTCGTTTAGAGAAATACTTGAATTTAGGGCTGTATAAAGTCTATTTAGGTTCTATTGTCTATTTAATTATTATATATTTATTCTAACAGTCTAATTAACTATTCTATATTATATGCTTCTATTATATAGCTTATTTTGTTATAGTCTATTTAAATATTCATCCGGGCATATCAGTAAATGAAGTATAATGGAAATAAAGCAGGGTAACAGCAAAAAGTTTTATCAATGCGTGTTTATCTCATAATTATAGTACATTTAATTAAAAAGATATTTGAATCTAAGAATGGAATTAGGGTGAAAAAATATGATATTAAAAACCAGTTCATTTCCTGGAGGAGAAAAATATTAGTGATTACAAAGATTTCATGACAGTTATAATTTATATTTTCATGTTCAATCTCTTGCAGTCTTTTTTTTTTTTAAAAAAAAAGTATAAAGTATTCCGTAAAAATCCGTCCTATTGTTTCAAAAAAAAAAGAAAAAAAAAGCAGAGGAATGTTTTTGTGTTGCAACTTTAAATATCGTCTGCATTAATTAATTAGAATGTCTCTAAAACCATTAAGATTGTATCTTAGCTCATGAATATCTTATCATTATTCGAGTGCATTTTTTATTGACTTTTTCGCGCTCTGTATTGCGCTGAATTAATTGAAGCATACTCTGCCATAACAGTTTGAATGCTTACCTATATGAGTTGTTTACGTTAACAGTAGGAGGCATTTGCGTCAATTTTGTATAATACATGCATAAACTATTGTGATTTTAAAGCTCAGAAATCATTTAACCGATTTCATTCAAATTTTATATATAATCATTCTAGTTACATAAGCTAGATAATAAGTAAAAATTACACAATTAGTCTAAAAAGAAGTAAAAACTTCCCAGTTATATCCCAGTTCAAAAAAATTTTCTGTTGCCATTAAATAAATTAATTTAAAATGATAAATAATAAAATCATTTTTTACTTGGTAAACTTCGTATAAGAAATGTATTATTGTATCATACTTTTTGTTTCACGCAGAAGGCTAAAGTTACATTAAAAGGCCAAAATTTCGACAGCTGTCTTGCCTAAAACTACACTGATAAAAACAATTAAACTAAGAAAAATATATTTTTTTTAAATGAAAGAATAAAATATGTAACGCTTATAAATAAAGAAGGTGTCAGATGGACGGACACTTCTTCACGGACACTTCTGCCATGTAGTGTTCTGTGATGTCGCAAAGCAGTGGTGATCGCGTTTGTGTAGAGGTACCTCATTTGCTCGTCGAAGTTTGAAGCGTAAAGACTGTTTGTAGCGTTTGTAACACATCGTAGCTTAAGGCCTGTTTACACGGTCCAATTTCTTGGACAGAGATTGATTGATATTGATGGAAACTTGTTTTGCTTTGAGCTTGGATCGTGTAAACAAGCATCCAAGAACTTGTCCAACTTCTTGGACGATAGTAGAGCATGTTCTTCTTTCCATCCAAGTTTTTTCTCCCTTAACCAATCAGCGTCTTAGGTTTTGTGACGTCAACATGCAGGCAGCAAATTATGTCATTTTGTTGTCTGTTTTCATATATTTTAGTTCAAATAAATTGATCTGTTGCGGTTTATTTGTGTTATTATGATTTTATTTGAATTTATATAGTAATTTTAAACTTATGTAATTATTATTTCATAATGTTGAATATGAACAATGCGCATGCGCAAGTTTTTCTCTCAACGAATCAGTGACATTCAAGAACTTGGATAGTGTCAACGAATTATCCAATTTCTTGGACAGAGAAATCCGTTCAATTTCTCGGATTCGAGAACTTGGACCGTGTAAACAGGCCTTTAGCCCAATCCTTGTTTTCTGAATTTTATTGTTTACCCGTCATTAGTATGGTCAATCGTCATCGTCTCTAGACGATGCCACAAAATAACGGATAGTTGAAGGACTCGAGGCAGGCCAATCACAGTCTAACTGTTGTAGGGTCCTTGGGGTTTCAGAGACATGCGGTGTCCAATCAGGGAAAACGATCTACAGAGACAGGAACAGTGGTCAAACCCGCGAAAGGGCAACAACGCAGACTCAAGACCGTTATTTAAGACTTCTAGCCAAAAAGAATAGGTCCGTGAGAGTGACACAACTGTCTCGATAGCTATATAATGCAACAGGAACATCCATTTCGCGGATAACAGTCTCTCAGAGACTTAACCCCTTAACGATCTTATTATTTTCAAGACAACGGTCATAAAAATGCTCATTTTTTTATTTAAAAATTTTTCTTTAAAAAAAGTGTATGTACAATATATGTATTCATTTTTGATTTTTGGAAATATTTTAGCTTGAAATTTTAAACTCTATATGATCCATGTAACTCTGTTTTCATAATGTACACAATATTAACAATTATTTCATCGCAGAACGCAGACCACTTGTATTCACAAAGATCTAAAGAGCATAAGTAGCCAAGAGTAAAAAATACATATCGCATATATTTGGATAGTGCTGACATCTAGATTAAAATAAGCTATATCCAGTTACATAAAAAAAATTCTGGTGCTGCCATCTATTGTGTAAAATAAGAAATAAAAAAAAATACGGGCGCGGGAGATAGATATATTTAAACATTTTTAGTGCATTACTTTTGAACGCTCTAGCCTGGAAATATCACGGTTACAAGAAATAGGAGACGAAAGCTCACCCCGTGAGTTTTACGGGAGTGAAAGAGAATGGGTTAATGCAAGTGGCTCGTATGCCAGGTCCCCTGTATTCTGCATCCGTAGACTACGAATCACAAAAATGACCATCTAGCATGATGCCAAGAACACCTTGTCTTGGACAGTGGATGATTGGGGGTCGGTTCTTTTGATTGATAAGTCGCGATTCAGTCAGACAGACTGGACAGAGACTAGAGACGTGGTATCATCTGGAGAGAACCCAGGAATCGATATCGGCTCTCTAGCATTGTCGTAAAAGACCATTATGATCTAGGTGGTCTGATTATTTGGACAGGCATCATGGCAGACGGGCATACTGACCTTCATGAGTTCCATAGAGGTACTCAGACAGGTCAGCGGCACAGGAACAGGATCTGTGCATACTTGAGGCTCAAGAATCCAAACTCTTTGTAGAAAAGGTATGTGTTTCTTCAAAGAAAGTATGTTTTGAATCTTTTTTCGTAACTTAATTAATAACGAATTAAGATTGACTCTTAGTCCTTTAAAACCAGATTATTTGAACAAAAGCTATCCAGAGAGGTATTATATTTTTAAGCTCCCAGTTCAAGAGATAAAAAATCAGTAATAGTTAATTATCAACTTTTTTTAACAGTCCTATATTTGACACAAATAATAATGTTTATTGTTACATTTTTAATAATTCATATTTTTTTATTCATATTTTAATTCATCCATATTTCAATTCAAATTTTAATTCATATTTTTTACAGAAACTAAAATTATTATTGAAAAATAGTATTTTAATTGATACTTTTCTATAGCGAAACCAAAATTATCATTAAAAGATAGTATATTAAATCATATATATCTATAAAAAAGAGAGAGAGAAATTAAAATTATCATTGAAACATAATATATTAATTCATAAATTTTTTTTACAAAAACTAAAATTATTGGAGAGACATAGTAGTTAAACTGATATTTTTCTATACCGAAACTAAAATTATCTTTGAAGCGTAGTATTTTGATTAAAATGTTTTTTTTCAAAAACTATAATTATCATTGAAACATAATATTTTAATTTATATTTTTCTACACAGAAATTAAATTATCATTGAAACATAATATTTTAATTCATATTTTATTTTCTTACACAAACTAAAATTATCTTAGCATTCTATAAAAAAAAAATTTTATTATGAAAACATGAGATAATGTTTATATTTTAATTTCATGTAACCGTAAACTACAAGACTTTCAACCTAATTAAATCACGCGAGTCACAAAACAGGATCAAAATAACTAAACATGCTCATATATTTCACACTTGTTTGAATTTAAACTTGCCCTAAATAGAACATGACGTGCCATGAATATTGTATTCTTAAATAATCATTTATAACTTCTTGGTATATCTCAAGATGACCTTGAAAGCCAAAGTCTTTTGCAAATAATTTATTATTCATTTTATACTTTTGATGGGCTGTGATATCTTCAAAACAAATGCCATTAAAACATAAAAAAAAAGCAAAAATGTTCTTGATTTTGTAATTTGGAGGGAGGGGCCAAACATTTTTTTTCCAAGAGTAGAAACAACATACTATTGCATTTTATGCTTTGTAAACTAGTTTTTATAAAATAAAAAGCTAAGTAATAGGTACAGTGAACCAAACTAAAAAATTACCCCATAATACCTTTTACACTAATGATCGGACTCATAAGTGCCAATGATAACAACGGTTTGTTTCAAATATGCTAATTAACTAAATCCATTTATAAATTAAGTTACAAACCAGGCACAAAAACCAATAATCTAAAGAAGCTAGCCGTGGTGACTTAGAGGATAGAGCATTCACCTTACGCCGAAGTGAACCGGGTTCGAATCCCAACGATTGCTGGTCGATACGAATTCCGCACCCGGCTCGCTTCGACCACAGTGCTGACGTAAAATATCCTCAGTGGTAGACGGATCATGGGTTAGAGTCTCTTTGCCGTCAGGCTAACCGTTGTAGGTTTTCGTGTTTTTCCTCTCCATGTAAGGCAAATTCGGGTTAATTTCATCAAAAAGATCCTTGGCGAAGGCAAATTTCGCCACTATTTGATCCAAGAGTTCCTTTCTTTTCTGGATTGGGTTCAAATTTGCAGGACTGCAGAGTTGGGCTCATACCCAAAAAATTGGGCAGGTTGTTCAAAGACGGTTATAAAATAAAATCAGAGGAAGAAAAATTTTTTTACTCGATTTTTCATTTTAAACTATCTAAATAGGGGGGGGGGGGGTTGCCGCCATATGGAAAAAATTATTTCAGTAGTTTAGTCAGGATGGAAATCAAAATTAATTTCGATGACTTCTTATTTCACTATGTCTCTAAAACTAATTGAGCAAATTAAATTGTTTTGTTTAATTTAAATGAAAACTTGTTCTGTTTAATTGTTTTGTTTCAAAGATTGTTTAATATAAAACATGAAATCGACCAGCTATCGCTGGGATTTAACCCGGATCACCCCAATCGAGATATTGACGAAAATCCATTTTCTCCCTCTTTATTTAAAAAAAAAAAAAAAACAAGTATGAGATTATTTGACATTTTTTATGAAAAAATGTATGCATAATTCTAGTTTTAAGCATTTCTAAATTGTTATATCTTCTTCAACAAATCTTTGGCACTTAAAAGCCCATGTGTCAAACAGTCGTCATGAAACTCATATTTTCTCATTTCAAACAAGCCAGTTTCATCAAAAATTGAGAGATAAGACGCCACTTACGTTTTCTCCCTTTTTTATGAAAAAGAAAACTTCAAACAGTTTAAAACTATTAAAGAAGCAAATACAGTTTGGTTAATAATAGAGGCGTTCAAAAGCGATGAAGCATGAAGTTAAACAAGTAATTAGTAATTTAGTTTTATACTGAAGAAACTTACCTTGATTTTTAAATTAATTAATTCGATAATACAGGTTCTAATTGAATTTTTAAAAAATAATTAGCTATGTATTAAAAAGCAAAATTAATGAAGAAATGTTATTAATTCGGTTAAGAGAAACTTAAAAAATAGCCAAATTATTATTGACGTCAATGTTGCTTATTATTTAGATAACAAGTACTAATTGAAATAATAATTAAGCAGCGTACTAGAAAAGAAAATCAATGGAGAAATGGTACCAAATTATTTAAAAGGTGTGTAAAAAATCGCCATTCTATTATTGACACCAATGATATTAAATTGATTTTGGTAATAGGGAATGGGTGCAGATTTAATAACCTACTAACATAGGTACAATTAATATATTTCGTACCTATCAAAATAGTGCCAATACTGTGCAATTTTAATAGAGATACTGGGGAAATACTATTTTCACGACCTCTCGAAAGGGATAAATAGAGGAGAAAATCGCTTTGTGGAAAATTTTCCTTTCCTGAGTTGGCTTTGAGCAACAGAATCATGCCAATGATGAGTACAGTTGATCTTTAATTTGAAGGAAAGTACAACTAAAAATATTTTGTGCTTAATTTAATAACGTAAAGCGCGAACGCGGGAAGGGCAAAAAATATTAACATAGAAAAAATGGAAATTTTTTAGCCTTATTGATTGCGTTGTCTGCCAGTTTTGCGTCGTAACGTTTTTCAGCACTGATTTATTGATGGTTTATTTTCTTTCTTCAACCCCTATGAAGAACGGGTATTCAGCTAGTTAAGTATAAAAACGTTAAATCTGAAATATACTGGTGGAAAAAAGTAACAAAATTAGAAAATATTAGGAACGAAATAATTTATTTATTTTATCGAAGCTTATTAATTACTTACTTATTTATGAAGCAGTTAAATTAGGAATTTCATTTAACAAAATGGAAATCCCCCCTCCCAAGAATGTAAGTTTGCTGAGCCTTTCTTGTTTCCTCCAAAATTAAATGATTTTGGATTTTCAGACGAAGATGAAGTTTAACTTCAACGCCGTATTTAAAGAATGAGTCATGTAAAATATATTAATTTGCAAAAAATAAAGGTTTCGAAGAACAATTGTGAGTAACTAGTATTTAAAGTTTTGCTTACAAAATTAAAATTCACGTTTGTTTTTATCAAGAATATGACATTTCGTTTACTCTCCTCAGAGAATGTTGAACCTCTTCTTCAATTTATTTAATTTTAAATAAACATGATTAACTCCAAAACACTATTAATCTCTAACTTTTGTTTCATTTTGAATTATATAGAAGCTAAATTTAATGAATACCTTTTTTTGAAAATTTTTTTTAAAATAAACTTTTGATAAATAATAGAAATGTTTACACTAGCCTCATGTCTACACTAGGTCCGCCCTCGTAATACTTTCTTGAACAGGATTTCTGATATTCAAACTTCATATTAAAGTGTACTAAACAGTTAAAAAGTAGTGCCTGCTGTAAATAACTTGACAATAATGGAGGCAACCTAAGGAAGGAGCCTACCCGAATAGATAAAAAAATTTATCAAAAAATTATGAGTATAGTAAACGAACGGATATTTTGCTTTAAATGAAATTCTGTTGGGAAATTAGTCAAATGATTTATTAGTACAAAATATTAAAAATTAAGTTATCAATTCTCCTCCCTCCTAAAGACACAAATTAAAGCTTCACACGAATCAGACAAAAAAAAAAAAAAGGAATTCTTTTGATTTCAAAATTTCTCGTGTCGTGAGTCTCTGTATGATTCAAGCTTTAAAAGTAAAACAAAAAAAAATCTTTTTTTTCTTCAAAAGTATTTAGTGAATGTGTAGAAAATTATAAATTCGTCAGCATAGATGAATAAAATTTTATTTTTACAAAAATTCATAGATAACTTCCTCTCAAAGGTAAATTATTCTTTGCTTATAACACAGAATTTGATGAGCTAACGATAAATAAATTATTCAGAGCAATACAAGTAGATTAAAATACATTTTTACATAAAAATAAAAATTGCACAAATCTCTTTAATATACAAAAATATTAGAGATACAAACAAATAAAAATAAAATAAAAATAGTAACAAATTAAAATAATCAATTTCATCTCAAAGAAACTATTTGATAATACATGGATGAAACCTATATATATTTCGGTTTTAACAATAATTTTTTCAGAGAAATGCTATGGATAAGTACTACCTACTTTAATGGAAAAGTACTACTACCACAATGTAACTTCTCTTATAGCAAAGTATTATAAAAACAAGTTGACCATCAAATTGATGTTCCACAATTTTTCCCAGGTTTCAAAGTATTTACCGTTTTAGTTTCAAAAAGATAATTTAAAACTTCCTGAAGATCTAAAGATATTAAATATATTACTATGAAGGTGTAGATAATTGATTTTTTCCCCCAAAAGATATTTTATAACATAATCGTTTTCAAAAAAATAATTTATAATATATAAAAATAAATCGTTTTCAAGAAAATAATTTCAAATAAATCGTTTTCAAAAAAATAATTTCAAATAAATCTTTTTCAAGAAAATAATTTCAAATAAATCGTTTTCAAAAAAATAATTTCAAATGAATCGTTTTCAAAAAAATAATTTCAAATAAATCGTTTTCAAAAAAATCATTTCGAATAAATCGTTTTCAAAAATTTTTTTTTTTACGCGTTCACATTAAAAACTCTCACTACCCCAAACGACATGACGATTGTGTAAAATAATACTTAAATGAAACATTTATTTTAATTAGTAAATATAAATTGAGCAATATGTATGACAATAATAATCAAACTCGATTGATTAGTGTTGTTTTCTTTGGAAAAGTGTACCTAAAACTTGCATGTTACTAATTAACACTTTGTCATGCTCTCTTGAGTTAGCACATGTTTTTAAGCTCAAATGATGTATCACGAATTAAATTTTCTTTTCAGGCTTAAACGGTGTTGGTATATAACGAGTAAACCCACAATTTCATGCTTAAAAATTATTGATCATCACTAGTAATGCTATGTTTGAATTTCTATTTTATTGTTTCAGCTGTCTAGTTAATAAGACTATATTAATTTAATTAAATAAAAATATGCCACTAACTTAGCGTATACTTTTTAAAACAATTTTTTCAGAATAATTTTTATATAATTTTAAAATGTAACAATGTGTATTTCATTAAAATATCATTAAAATTTAAAAGAATAATAAACTAGCCAGCTTTTATGGAAAAAAATATACTGCTTTATATCTACGCATTTAAAAAGCAATCGCAACATCACATCATGGCCAGTCACATGAAAAAGTAACATTACCGGTTAAGAGAGTGTTGTTAAAAAAATGCGATTAAGGAAAAGAAGAAAGACGATAAGACCTCCTACAACACAATGCCTTTACACGATTTCTTAAGTGGAAGCTATAGTACGAGAGAAATTTTTCATGGCAAATTCTGTTTCACCTCTATTAGTATTTTAAAATTTGAAGTACAGAAAAAGTAAGTTCAGGTAACTCTAGACAAAACAGTGAAGTATAAAATGCTGGAAATTTTTTTTCATGCAAACAAAGTATGCAGGATAACTTCCCTTCTGTGTAATTCTGATTAATCATTCGATAATCTGTTTGCAATTTGGTATTTTGATTTTTTTTTTTAGCATTTAAAACTTCATGGTTTATTTTAAATTTACCTGAACACACTTTTATATTTGATTTTTTTTTTTTTTTTTTTTTTTTTTTTTTTTTTTTAGCATTTAAAACCTCATGGTTTACTTTAATTTTACCTAAACTCACTATTTCTATTTTGATTTGTTAGCATTTAAAACCTCATGGTTTACTTTAAGTTAACCTGAACTCACTTTTTTTATCATTTAAATTTTAAAATATTCATGGAGGAAAATTAGAATTTTCCATGAAGGGTTTCTTCCGCGTCTTCTTAATGGAATCTTTTCAAACTACTTAAAAAATTAACCGGTTTGTTATCAACTTCTGTTATAAGATTTGTGTAAGAAATTCTATTTCTAATAAGCAGCGCCTGATTTGTTACGTAGAAAAATTAACTGTTAACTGATCTTATAGCCAAAAAGTAAATATTTCCCTCACTTTCATTCAACATAAAAAAGGAGCCGTTTTCCACACCTTTGTAAGGGACTGAGGTTTTCTTCCTCGCCCTGGAGCAAGCAAAACAATAATTTCTTTTTTTCAGTGTCACCTTAGAGTTTTTAAAGAAATATAGCATGAAGAACAAATTTACCCCCTCAAGAATAGCATTTAAAGTCCTTAAAAAAGTAAAATGTTCATATGATTCAATTGAAAAACTTCAACTAACTAAATTTTGTTAACAAACATCAAATTTAGCGTCTCCCATTATGATAATGCTGGACTGATTTCACTATGATGAAAGTTTAATACATTTTGATATAGAAATATACTTTTCTAATTAAAATATTTAAGCGACAAACACATTCAATAAATATCTTTTAGAATTGTTTTTGTTGTACATTGAAAAATGTGAGTCTTTAGTCAATATAGCATATTCTTATGAGCTCGCTTAACAAAATATTGATCACCCTTAGAGAAATAAATCATACACCTAAAGTCGGAGGTAGGTCTGAGTTTTATGATTATCTTTCTTATTGCGGATTGAGTCTGTTTACTGAGGTACCCACCAACATGAACCAGCATTTTTATTTTCTGGCGGATCAGGTGCTGTCTTTCTATCAACATCTTCATTAAAAATATATGTTGTTGCTAAGTTTATCAGACCTGGAGAATATGAAACTTGTTTATGAACACTCACACACCCAAATGCATTTCGATTGTCTTGCAAAGACACCCATCTGAACCTCATAGAAAAATCTGTGATGCACAAGAGAACAGCTACGGGTAAAGCTCCAAAATCAACTTGGATCATATCTGTGACGTTTTTTAAACTGGATGTGACAATCTTCTGAACCAGGTGGACTCAATGCCTTATTGAATCCACATGGTAATCAAGTCCAGAGCATGATGGTGTTTACGAATGCTTTTCTTCAGGGGTGACCCATTTTTGTCCGATGAACAAAATTGTCTATGGCTTAGAATTACATTTGTATATTCATTAAATCTGCATAAAGTTTTTTGGCAACTCTTTCTTGTCGCTTAATTGCGGACCTTTGAAGACTCGCTAACACAGGATTCATTATTTTAGGAAAGTTTCTTCGGAATATGTATCTTGGTGGTGTTGCTGGTATACCAAATTCTGAAGCCAGCTCCTTGAAAACTGTAGGTAAGTGTGAAACGAAACTTGCCATACCCAAGGATACAAGAATAGGAAACATAAGAACTCCCAGTGCTGTGAAACCAATTATACCAAGCTGACGAGACTCCGATTCTTCTAGTAATGCTGAGGGAACTTCTGATTCTCCAACTATACACAAGACAGTTGTGCAACACAGAATAAGAAGAAAATATATCTTTTGATGCATCTGTAAATGAGAATAATAATTAACAACAAGAATGGAACTCATTTTCAAAAATTACTTATGTTAAATACATATATCTGACGCTCAAATTATGCAAATTTATGGTTTCATTTCAATCAGAATGGAAGGTATGTATTAATGAGTGCTAATAAGGCCATTGGGGGAAAATTCCAGTGAAATTTTCAGCATATTTTTTCATCTTTACATAATTCGTGGCCTGTGGGCAAAGTCACTGTGATATTTTCAATTTTTCCTTTTTTTTCTTTCTTTTCTTTTCTATTTTTTTTTTATTTTTTTATTTATTTATTTTTTTTAAATCTTGATTCAAATAAAGAAAGATATACATTCAACTTCCAATTAAAGCACAAAATATGAACTTATAAGTAATGAAATGATTAAGAGGAACAGCACTGTGAATTTCAGATTTATTTTTCTTTTTTTGCACACAATTATAACGATGCAAAGTATGAACATTTATGCTAATTTTAATTCAATTAAAACTCAAGGCATAAACTAATAAGTTAAAATCTGATTTAAAAACGCAAAAAACTACTGCAAAATTTTATTTATTTTTAAAAAATTCGACAGAAGACACATGTGACAATATTATTAAGAGTTAATGTTGAAACTCGCATAAATGAGAAAGATAGGGCACTTTTTACATTGCCGTTATTATTATTATTATTTTTTTTTTTGCTTATTTTCTTGCGAAATAAGCTTTTAAAAATTTTTAATGACGTTCTTTTCAAAACAGTGTTTTTCATACTCATAAAAACGATTTGCATATTTGAGGTATTATAGTGCCTACTGTATAAAACATTTAGAATAATCAGTGTTTCTAGGAAAACTGAAAAAAAATTGACACTCCGTTACGCTATTTTTAAGAACTAATCACTGCATTAAAAAGTAATTCGACCAAAAAAAGAGAATAAAAATAAGTTCAACGATATTTATAATGCAATCGTTTGATAGTGTTATGAAACCCTTTAAAAGCACGCAAGATATTAAAAATTATAAAGCTTTAAAAAAAATGCCAAGAAAATTTTTATTATTCATTTGATATATATATATATATACATCAGAACGTGAAAGAAAAAACAAAAACTAGTAAGAAAATAATTTCATTAAAGTTTTTTTCCCAAAAATTTCAATTTTTTTTTCTACCTGGGGAAAACTAAATAGTATAAAAGGATTAGTCTATAATTAAGAATAGTAAGAGTTTACTTTACTCCTTACGAAAACCAGCTATAAATTAAAAGGTTTTAATACTAGTTTTTGCCCCTTACCCGTTTTTCCTTCAGACCCACCAAAGTTAAAGGGAAACTGATACTAGAGTCGGTTTACTTATGGCGTCAGATTTGACATTTGAGACGTGAAATATAGGTTTGTAATTTTTTTTCTTCTGTTTTACATGTTTCCAAATAACATTGCTGGATTTATTGATAGAAATTTCTGTAAATTGTCATATATTTCAAATTTAGACCACGCAATATTTAAAATTTACTAAGAATCTCATGCTGTTTAAATGACAAAAAAAAAAAAAAAAAAAAAAAAAAAAAGAAGAAGATGTTTTTACTTTAAATTCCCCTTAAGATATCAAAACACACCTAATAATAGAAATATCACCGATTAGATCAGTTTAAATTAGATTTAAAAAAAAACAATTGTATCACTGATTTAGTAAAACAATTATACAAAAAGTAAAAAAAAAAAGTTGTGGATAAAAAATAAAATTTAGAGAATTATTTAATATTAAAATTTGAAAAGCATCATTAAATCCAGAGAATTAGTTAAATAAAATTTTAGAAGCGTCTTTTGATTTATAATATTGTATATGATGTATAAAAATGTATTGATTGATATATAAACAGAACTGAATGTGTCAAAAAAATTAGCAGGTGATAAATAAAAATCTAGAGAGTAATTAAATTTTAAAAAGCATCTTTTGTTCTTCAGCGTTAAATCTATCAAAAAAACTATACGAAAAGTTAACAAAAAATTAGTAGAGGATAAATAATTAAATTTAGAGAATTAATTAAAGTTATAATTTCAAAAGCATCATTTGAGAGAAAAAGCGTTAAATCCTAGAAAACAATTATATGAAAAGTCAGCGTTTTTTTATAGTAATAGCGTTAAATCTGTGAAAATAACTATATGACGAAAAAAAAAAAAGATTTAGATAAATAATTAAACCTAGAGAATAACATACAATTAGAAAGCGTTTTTTTTTTTACAGAAACAGTGTTAATTCTATCAAATCAATTACATGAAAAGTCAAATAAATTGGTTGTGTTTTAAATAATAAAAACTAGAGAATAATTTAAAATTTTAAAAGCGTCTCATGATAAGAACAGTGTTAAATTTATCAAAATGATTGCGCGAAAAATAAAATAAACATAGTTGTGGAGTAGTAATTAAACCTAGAGAATTAATTAAAATTATAATTTCAAAAGCATCCTTTGGTAGAAGTAGCGTTATATCCTAGAAAACAATTATACGAAAAGCCAACGTCTTTTGATAGAAACAGCGTTAAATCTATGAAAACAACTATATAGAAAATCAAGAATATTAGATTTAGACAATTGTCTAAACCTTAAGAATAACTTAAAAATAGAAAATATCTTTTGATAGAAACAGTGTTAATTCTATGAAATCAATTATATAAAAAGTCAAGCAAATTAGTTGTATCTTAAATAATAAAAAACTAGAGAATAATTTAAAATTTGAAAAGTGTTTTTTGATAGGAACAGCGTTAAATTAATTAAAATGATAGCACGAAAAAAAAAATAATTGTGGATAAATAATTAAAATTTTGTGGATAAAAAAATAATTACTTAAAATAAAATTTCAAAAGAATCTTTTGATAGAAACAGCGTTAAATCCTGGAAAAAAAATTATATGAATAATCAGCGTCTATAGAAACAGCGTTAAATCTATAAAAACAACTGTAATAAAAATCAAAAAAATTTTATTTAGATAAATAATTAAATCTGGAGAATAAATTAAAACTAGAAAATATCTTTTGATAGAAACAGTGTTAATTCTATCAAATCAATTACATGAAAAATCAAGCGAATTTGTTGTGTCTTAAGTAATAAAAACTAGAGAATAATTTAAAATTTGAATAGCGTCTTATGATAGGAACAGCGTTAAATTCATCAAAATGATTGCATGAAAAATAAAATAAAAATAGTTATAGAGAAATTATTAAACCATTTAAAGTTAAAATTAACAGCGATAAATCTATCAAAACAATTATACAAAAAGTAAAAAAAAAAAAAAATTAGTTGTGGGTAAATAATTTATTCTAGAAAATTATTTGAAGTTAAAATTTGAAAAGCATCTTTTGATAGAAACAGCGTTAAATCTATGAAAACAACACTAAGTAAAATCAAAAAATTAGATTTAGATAAATGACTAAACCTGAAGAATAAATTAAAACTAGAAAATATCCTTTTATAGAAATAGTGTTAATTCTATCAAATCAATTATATGAAAAGTCAAGCAAATTGGTTGTGCCTTAAATAATAAAAACTAGAGAGTAATTTAAAATTTGGGAAGCGTCATAGGAACAACGTTAAATTTACCAAAATGATTGCACGAAAAATAAAATAAAAATAATTGTGGAGAAATTATTAAACCGCTTAAGATTAAAATTAACAGCGTTAAATCTATCAAAACAATTACACAAAAAGTCAAAAAAATGTACTATGTATAAATAATTTAATCTAGAGAATTATTTAAAAAGAGAATTATTTACATCTAGAGAATTATTTACATCTTTTGATAGAAACAGTGTTAAATTACGTAACTTTCACCGGTCACTTAATAAGATGAATGCACAGAGAGAACTTACCTTCACAAGGCCACCACAAAATGTATCAGTAAAGCAGGTAAGTGAGAGGCTTAAATCAAGGTCATCTTATGAAGAGGCTTACGACCTTTGGTTCAATTAACTAGGAATATCATTTCTGAAGCCCATCCTTTACCTTTGGGGGACCACAATATAAAGATCCTGCAACCTTGCTTTTCTTGAATGAATTGGGTTAGTATGACACCTCCGCAGGGTTTTCTATGAAGAAACCCCAAAGATCATCGACTAATAACGATTAATTTTTATTGGTCCAACTGATAGGGTGTATCCCGAAACCCCTTTTATTAAATATTTCAAGTGGTCATTGTGGTCACAGCTTAACGAAAAAAAAAAAAAAAAAAAAAAAAAAAAAAATTAATTGAAAGACATTTAGGTCTCCCGTAATGGGTCTAAAGTTTGATAATTGTTTCGGTCAGAAACGTAAATTTTAATTTATTTTCGAAAATCACAAATAAAAAACAAATTTCATTTTTTAAGTTCAAAAATATGAAATACGAGTTAAAAATTATATATCTTACTGCCAAAGCTCAAAAGCTGTTAATATATGCAATTACCCTAGCTAATCATCAGATTGACTAAGGTAATCCATTAAAGCGAAGAATCAAGAGTTTTCAGTTACTTATTTAGCTAATGTGCTCATTAACGATTTCCGTATCGTTAAGTTCGAAATACATTTTTTTCTCTCATTCTATCAGCTAATTTGTTGATTTTTTTAATGTATTTATAGGTAAGTAGGTACTTTTATTTACGTCGCACTAGAGCTGCACAATGGTCTATTGGCGACAGTCTGTTTAACATCCCTGAGGTTGATCCGAAGACATGCTACCGCAATTTTGATCCTTTACAGAGAGGATGGCTCCCCTGTTTTGGTAGCCAGATAATCGCGCGCGAAGTTGAGCACTATACAGTAGAACAGTTTAACGAGGATCGATACCGCGTACCCTTGGTATCCGTCTTGTTAACTTCAAAAGATTTTTTTTTCTCTCATTCTATCAACTAATTTATTGATTCTTTGATTGTATTTACCGACTTTATTCTTATGATATTAAAAAATAAATAAATAATAATACGTTAACTTCCTTAATTGTAAGAAATAATTTAAACCGTATTATAGTTTTTAAAGAAATTGATAATTGATTCTATCCACTAAATGTTTGATTGTAGTAACTTAATTTTTTAATCAACGGAAAATAAATAAATAACATAATAAATCCTATTGTTCCAGCAAAGATCCTATTTTCAATTTAACGAATTCCTATTAGGTAATAGTCAGATTATCTACATAGTTTGCAAGTCATTTGAAAAGTGAAACTACTTTTTGGCACCTGGGTGATTCTCACGAAATATGACAATTCGGACCAAAACATTTCTTGAAATTTAAAGTCATCAAAATAATCTAAATTTTTTTTTTGTATACTTCTTTAGTTACACTTATTAATATCTTACAGACAGCAGTGTAGTTTATTGACATTTGCTCGGGGAAAAAAAAAAAAAAAAAATAGAAATTCACCAAATCTTGAATGCCAGGAAAATGACATATTAGCTTAGAAGTTTAAAAAACAGTCATTTTAAGTTAATAGTAAGTAACTCAACTTAAGCCTTTATGTTAGATGGATCATAAATTGCTTAAATTAATTATTTTTATCCACTGTAGAAAGAATCAAAAAAAATTTTGTTGCTGATACGTACAGAATAAAATTGTGGATAATAATCAATCATTAAATAAATAAATAACTTTGATTACATCCAAGCATATTACAATCATACATAAACTTGGTACTAGGTTAATATTTGCTTTCCCTCCTTACAGTATTAGCAGTTTAAAAAAAATTTCTGGTATCACTTCAATGTCCTGGCATTCATAAGCCAGGAAAATTACAGCCAGGATAATGACAAATTCGCCATTTTATAGCATATAACTTTACTTTAATTCAATACTTTTACAAAGACGTTTATATTCTGTAGAAAACATCAGGATTTCATAAAATAACTCAGATAAATCTATGTAGTTTATGTTATTAAAGGTTTCAAGAAGCCAGGAAAATGACAACATGAAAACCTACTCACCTTGAAAAATTTTTTGAAATAGATTTTGAACCAGAAAATTGGTTCTTTATTCATGCAACAAGACATGTTCATATAGGAGGGTATCTAATCAATCTATTAACATAAGATATTGATTGCTGGCTCTATCCATTTTGGTTATAAACCACTAAATAAAAGTAGCCTGGAAAATGACAGATTTTCTTGGGACAAACATATTATTGACAGCAAAAATAATTTTAAACGAAGTTTTTGTAAATAATACCCTCTGTGTATATTCTAGAAATGCTTACACCGGTTGAGATAAAAAAAATTAGATATTGAAAAATTTATAGGAAGTTTTGAAGCTAGTTATTATTGGATACATTGTTTGGGACATGCCAGGAAAATGACATTTTGAAGTTGAAATAAATTTTTTAATTATACAAAACAGTCAATGCTAGTGCAAAGTTATTTTAAAATGCTAACAGCAATGCTATTTATTAATTTTTTTTTTTAAAAAGTTCTTTTAGTATTATAGTATTAGATCTTGGAGCAAGGGACAGTGAATTGTCATATTTCGTGAGAATCACCCACCTACATGGATAACCCTTCACTTTAACTCTAAACATACCATAACCGATCAAATGACCGTTTAATAACTTTTACATCGAAAATGCGCTTTTCATCTCATCGTTTTTGCACATTTGACTTCATGACTTTTTCTAACAATTATATACAGTTAATATTCGGTTATTATTTTTTAAAAATTTTTTTTGTTGTTTCGAATGATACTTATCGTATACCTATTTCTACAACAACCGGTCATTTGACCGGGAGAACAATTTATTGCGTTATAAGGCTATCGGATCAGAAATTACGATGTAATGCGTGTTCAACGTATTGCATTCGATAGTTGCACAGTTCTGCAAAGACTGTTGCGTAGTTAGTTCAATCAGAATAACTGTGAATTCAAATTTCAAGGAAGTGCCTAAAATTTTAGATTGGCATTTTTGTGTAAGAAAAAGTGACACAAACTAATTGTTTTGGTAAGTAGCTTATATTTTATTTTGATAGCTTTACTTCATTTCTCACTAACTGTTAGTTTTTACCCAGAAAAATGTCGAAGCAACCAAGACAGCAGAAGTTCTCAGAAGAAATAATATTAATTATAAGAATAATTATAAGAATTATAATTCTTATATATTTTTATAATTATAACAATAATTATAAGAATTATAGAAATAATAATAATAATTAGAAAAAATATGTTTGCGGAAAATGTACAATGGAAACATCCTGTATATGCAAAAAATGCGTTGAGCAATGAATTAAAAATTCTTATTCTTTTTGTTTGTAATACATAAAAATTTATTTTATTTAGTTTATTTCCTTCCTAACATCCATATTTCATACATTCAATCAAGAAACATAAAGTCCGGTCATTTGACCGACTACGGTAGAAATAGGTATACATTAAGTGTTGGTATGTTTAGTTAAAGGGTGTGGTAAAGCTAATTATTGAGAAGGCTTACTTACCAAGATCAGAAAGCTTACACCAAAATTTTTTTCTATACATGAATTATTTTCACTACTTTTGACGTACGTTTGGAAAATGTCAGACCAAAACGGTATTTTGCTTACGATTCGAGCATGAGAATTGCCTCGCACGATGCTGAATCTTCCGCAGAAACAGAAGTAAACAGCTATAAGTCATGTATATTGTTAGTTTTATAATAAAGATAATTATATTCTCATAAGATTTACATAAGATCTCTCAACTGTAGTAAATAATTTTACGATATTTAATTTCTTTTCGCTTCAGTTTTGTAAAATCTACTTCGGATTCAAGTTTAAAAGATTTTTTTCTCTCAATCTATCAACTAATTTGTCGATTCTTTGGTTGTTTTTATAAGTAGATAGGTACTTTTATTTACATCGCACTAGAGCTGCACAATGGGCTATTGGCGACGGTCTGGGAAACATCTCTGAGGTGGATCCGAAGATATGCCATCGCAATTTTGATCCTCTGCAGATGGGATAGCTCCTCTAATTTGATAACCAGACGACATACGCGCGAAGTCGAGCACTTTACGGTAGAACAGTTTAACGAGGACCGATACCACGCACCCTTGGTCGCTGCGCAGGCTGATCAAAGTGGTCATCTACCCTCTTGCTGACCCCAGCTTGACTTCGGTGTTCTACTGGGAACCGTGTCCTTACAATCAATTCTCTGCTGGACGTTTGTGTTTGTAAACTTGATTTCTTAGATTTTAAAAAAATAAATGAATAATATTATGTTAAATTCCTTAAAAGTAAAAATATTTTAAACCATATTATAGTTTTTAAAGTGATTGATAATTGATTCTATCCACTTATGTTTTGATTGTCTTAATTTAATTTTTTAATCAGGAGAAAATAAATAAATAACATTATAAATACTATTGTTGCAGCAAAGATTTTATTAAGATCTTATTCTATACTAACTCGATGTGCAAGATTACTTACATAGTGTAAATTAAGAAGTGTTTCCATATTTTCGCCTGCTGTTTCTCTTTTGAAAGTTTAATTTTTTTTGCAAAACGTTAAGGTTAATTGGAAACCCATTGTTATGATAAAACAATGAGTCACTAACGAGAAAAAACAATAAACGAAAAGGCAATTTATTGCTTAAGTATAATAAGCGCTAAATAAGAAACGGGATATCCTGAATAACTTTTGGTCCGATGATCGGATTGTCACGAATCTTAATTGTTTAAAGAGGTGACCTAAAATTTTCTGATTAATTATACAGAAGCTTTTTTTGAAGAAATTAGACACATAAATGTATTTTCTCTTTACAAACACAATTTTTTTTCAGCGGATTCCGATTTTTTTTTCCAATGCCCATCTGGGGAATAACCTTTCGTCAATGCAGGCATCTGAAGGACAGATTTGCTGACCACTCTTTTAGGGGTACCATATTAGGTGGGCCAACGGGATTCGAATCCAGAACCTTTCTGTTGCATGGCCAGTTCCCTGACCCCTACACAGTCCTGTCGACAGATTCGGAATTTTGATCCCCAAAATATAGGGGGGGGGGGCAGTAGCCTTCTGGAAAATAGGGTCCAAATAGTTGGGTCAGGAGAGCTGTCGAAAGTTTGCACCATTTAATGTTAACTTTCCTCTTTGAGTATTTCGTTACATCCCGCGAACTTTTAAAGCGAATCGAAATGTTTTTGCATTCAATTATAAAATTCAATTATTCAAAAAACATTCTATGCAAAAAAATAATTTTTAATTTCTACTTATTATTTTTCAATATTTTATTTAATAATGGTCTAAAAACTTTGAATCCTAAGGTATACAATTTTTTACATAGCTTAAAAGAATGTATTTTTATTTGGCAAAATACAAATTTGAACGAAATCTGTTGAATTGTTTTAGAGGAATCAAATTTTAACTATACGACTATCTTAAAATTTCCTAGCTCAGAAACTATTCGACCGATTGCATTCAAATTTTGTCATTTGTCATTTAAAATAACATTCATTAAAATCGTGTAAAATTTGTATACCTTAAAATTTAGTTTTTTTAACTAATCACTACTGCTTAATAAAATGTTAAAAAATAATAAATAATTATTAAAAACTATTTTTTGCGTGGAATTATCTTTGAATAAAGGAATTTTATATTTGTGTGCAAAAATGTTTTTGATTCGCTTTAAAATTTCTCGAGACATGGCAAAGTACGCAAAAAGTAAAATTTACATTTGAAGTTGCTAGAGAGTCGATCGCTCTTCTGACCAAACTACTCAAACCATATTGCGGATTGTTTTGAGGATTAAAAAAATCCTAATTCATTGGTATGTTCATTCAATGAAAATATGTTTGTGCCCTAACTATTATTAATTTTTAAAAAAAAGAATTAAATATGAAAGATTTTCTTTTTTATTTTATAACCGTCGTTGAACAGCCAATCCAATTTAGGATTTTACGATTACAAATGTTCAACTCCGTAACCTTGTAATTTTGAACTCAATCCAGAAAACAAGGGAACTCCTGGATCAAGTATTAGGAGAAATTTGCCTTTGCGGAGGACTTTTTGATGAAACTACCCCGCATTTATGTTACACGGAGAGGAAGACCACGAGAACCTCCCACGGTTAGCCTGACGGCAAAGGGACTCCGTCTGCCACTGAGGATATTTCACGTCAGCTAAAGTAATTTGGAATATGGTATGTGAATTTATACATGACCAATGAACATTGATAGAAAAATAGTTTAAATTTATGCTTAAGAAACGCCGTTAATCGTAGTAGAAAACACTGTAGTTAACAATAGCCCACAACTCAAGCAAAAATTTATAAATCAAACAGTTTGGTATAATACAATCATTCATCTTGAATATTTTCTATCAGACCTACAACAAATAATCACGAATGGAAAACTGTCATGAGATGGTTAACGAACAAAACTTTCTTTTCATCACTCCTGACTGAGCTTCTCTTATTTTGATTCCACAAGAAAAATCACAACTGATTGGTTGTCCGGACAGCCAGGATGTTCAGATTGCATTTAAAAAAACTCCCAAATGTGAATCTTCAATCTAGGCGGCATAAAACAATTTTCCAAGTAAAGAAAAAAAGAAAACACGCTGAGTTAAAAGATAAGGGATAATCATAATATATAATAATGAATTGAATATTTATTATTATTTTTTTACAACAAGCCAAAGAAAAAAAATGGGAAGAAATTTAGAATAGATTTTTGTGTGCTTTGAAATAAACATCATAGAAAAAAAAACGTTGAGTTAAAAGATAAGGGATAATCATAATATATAATGATATAATAATAAATTGAATGTTAAAAACTTAAATATAACATTATTTGAAATGTTGGACTAGCATCTGAAATTCCCTTTTTTGACAAGAAGCCAAAGAAAAAAAAGTGGGATGAAATTTAGAATAAATTTTTGTGTGCTTCGAAGTAAACATCATTAAAAAAAATGTCGATTTTTTTAGCGTTAGAGTTAAAAGAATAGAGAGAAACCCTGAGATAGCATAAGAGCAGTCTCAGGTTGTTGATCCGGGGATCAATACCGCACACCCTCGGTCGCTACGCAGAATTATCCGAGTGGTCACGGACCTGCACACTGACAACAGCCAGTGATGCTTCAATGATCTGTTGGGAACCGTGCCTTAACGATCAGTTCACTGCGGGACACATCTGTCCCATCTGTATAGTTATTAACGAAAAAGAAAACTGATCTGCCCGCAATTTATTTTCTATCTTAACTTAACGGTTGTTCCATCTAATCCAGCAGAATTCTTACTCAACCCATATCGCTGGTTCAAAATTAAAACGACACATCTGCAAACATAATAAGTTGCAGATGTGTCGTTTTAGTTTTGAACCAGTGATATATATATTAAGCATGAACACGTGCTGATCAAAGAGACCGCCAAACATTCGAAAATGTGGGAAAGTTAAGGAAAACGAACAGGTAAAAACTGAAATACTTTTAATATCGGTGACTCAATGTCACGTTGGGTCAGATTTTGTACTTTAAATTATTGTCTGCGCTATTTATTTAGGGAAAACAGTATTTTATGTTACGATATCAGATACAAAAACGTACGTTTTCGGAATCGATACATCCTTTTTTCTGCTGGATTTTTTGGATTTTTGATCTTAAAAATATGTGGTTAGCCACAATCCGGAAAATGTGGTTCTAATCAAACCAAGTGTGGCATACAAAAGCGTATAAAAAATATTTTTAATAGTTTTATTACCGGGAAATAGTTTAGGGATATTTTTGAATATTTAGAGTTGATATTTTTCCAATAATTAGAGTTGATATTTTTAAATATTTTGCGAGATAAAGGGACATATATGATAAGTTTATTATATCTTCAGTTCACAAACTTCCAAACAAATTGATTCATAGAAAGAATAATAAGAATGTTTAAAAAAATATCGTTTTTTTTTTTTCAAGAAATTTTCATATAATTCTGCTAAAACTTTGAATATTAACACTTAAAATGACTTAGTTTAATGTAGTATAAAATTATTAAAATATAAATTTAATTTTTATCAAATTATTAAAATTAATAAAAAAATATTTAATTATGTTAAAAATAATATGTTTCTAAAAAAATCTTATTTTTCTTACACTTTTTCGTCTCTAATTCTTTTTAAGTGTACTGTACACTAGTTTAAATATAAAATAAAAGTAAAATTTCAATATTTAAAAAATAAATAAATAAAATTCCAAACACAGACTTGTACCTAGCTCCAAACTTTATTATATGCATCTTTACTTAAAAGAACTAGAAAATTTTGAAGCAAGGGCTGCATTATCGTGACATATTCCTTTTTGCTACTTTTAATACATTCGGAAGTTAAGACATCAGAAAAAAAATTTCCAATGCCAATACTTGTAAGTTTATTTTCAATATTTCTCTGTTAAACGGTGATGTTATATTTATTAAACTGATTAAATTACAAGACCACATGTTTATACATGTAGCCTATGCCTTCTTTAGTTTCATACAAATAGAAACTATTTTATTTCTCGGTTTTTCTTGTACAATTATACTCATTGTATACTTGTGCGTCATTACCAAGTTTATTATGACTGAAATAAATAATTAACAAATTTAAAATTGACCAATGATTTATAAAGAGGACTGAAATTTTATGAATTAGCTTTTATATGTTTTGATTAATTATAAACAAACTTTTTTTCGGCTGGATATGGATCTTTGACTTTTAAAGGGTTCCCCAGAATCCGGAAAATATGGTTCTAATAAAACATTGTAACTATTGCACACAATGAGTAATCGAAGAAAGTAAGTTTCTGTAACCACAGGACACACTTTTTAAAAAAAATATTTGCAATAGTTTTATAAAAGTTTGTGAATTTTTTAACCAAAAAAATATTTTAGGAGATATTTTTTAATATTTAGACTTGGTATTTTTCAATATTTAGCGAGGGAGTTTATTATATCTTCAGTTTATTATATCTTCAGTTCACTAACTTCCCAACACAAAATGATACATAGGTATATTAATAAAAATTTTAAAAAATAAGCGTATTTTTTCAAGAATTTTTCTCCCAATTCTTCTAAAATTTTGGATTTTATCATTCATAGTTACTTAGTTTAATGTAAAGTAAATTTTTTCATACCTTAAATTTCCTTTTATACACTCACAATTAAAATGATTAAAAAAAAACTAATAATGTTAAAAATTATATTTTTTCTAGATATTCTCTTTGAATAAATAAATTTTTTAGTAGTGTGGTAAGAGTCACGAAGGCTCAGGGGTTAGAGCACTCGCTTTCCAATGAGATGTCCCGGGTTCCAATCCCAGACATGGCTGGTCGATACGAATTCCGCATCCGGTTTACACCGACCACGGCGCTGACGTGAAATATCCTCGTGGTAGACTAACTGATGGGATTATAATCTAGGATAGGTTAGAATCTCATTACCGTCAAGCTAACAGTGGGAGGTTCTCGTGGTCTTCTTCACCATGTAAAGCAAGTGTGGGTTAGTTCAACACCTCCTAGAAGAAGGAAGGCCTCAGCACGGAAAAAATTAGTAGCCCGATATGACGAAGTTAACTGCGCAGTTGATGAAAAATAAGAAAGAATGTCATTACGTTCGGGGTACTAAGCTGCGCAGTGGTTGAAAATACGAAATATGTCATTACGTTTGGACTACTAAAGGATATTTATGGTAACCTGTGCTGAAGCCTACTCTTTCTAGGAGGTGTTGGTTAGTTCCCTCAAAAAGTCCTCCACGAAGGCAAATTTCTCCCAATACTTGATCCAGGAGTTCCCTTGTCTTCTGGATTGGGTTCAAAATTACAAGGCTACGGTGTTGAACATTAGTAGTCGTAAACCTAAAGCTTAAATAGTTGTGATACAAGGAGCTAATCATCACGCGTCTGATTACTGGCCTGACTAGGAGTTGTCTTCACACGACAATGCTTGCCTGAAAGCAGACTGTGAGAATCGGCGCTAAAAAATGAGATTTTCGTCCATTGTTCAATTCAACGTAGGTTTCGTGTAAATGGGGAGTAGGGGTTGTTTAAATAAAAAGTGGACGCGAGTGGTAGCGTCAGAAATACAGTAGTGCTATCATATTCCGTCATGAAGGAAGAACTTAGGAAAGCACCACAGACTGCACAAAACTCATTAACAAAACCTCTTATGAGCATGTGATTTATAATCGGGGTAGAACAAGGCGCCGTAGTACAAAACTTAGAAGTAGGAGGTGATTGCTTTGTCCAATTATTTAAATGCTCTATTGATGCCACGAGTCGTAACTCTACGACTACCTCATTTCATTTCATCAACCTTAAGTATTTTTTTTCAGTAGATCTCAACACTGGTATCGATCTAGTGAACGAATGGGTGACCACTTTTATCAAAAGACTGAGGGTGAGCAGTGCCGGTCCTCGTTAATTTATTCAATCGTAGAGTGCTCGATTTTGTGCGTAGATTTTCGGGCTAACAAAGCGGGATGCATCTCCTCCGCAAAGGATCAAAGTTGTGACGGCATATCTTTGGACAATCATCGAGGATGTTTCCCAGACCGACGCCAATAGTTCATTGTAATCCGCGATGACTCAGGGGATAAAGCGTTCGCCTTCCAATGAGGTGAGCCGGGTTCGAATCCCTGATACGAATCCGCATCTGGCTTGCACCGACCACAGTGCTGACGTGAAATATCCTAAGTGATAGACGAATCATGGGTTAGAGTCCCTTTGCCGTCAGGCTAATCGTGGGAGGTTCTCGTGGTCTTACTCTCCATGTAACGCAAATGTAGGTTAGTTCCATCAAAAAAGTCCTCCATGAGGCAAAATTTCCCCCAACGTAGGAGTTTGTCTTCTGGATTGGGTTCAAAATTACAAGGATAAGGAGTAGTTAACCCAAAAATTGGGTTATGAAATAAAATATAGCGACGGTTCATTCAGCGACGGTTATGAAATAAAATAGAATTTAAGGATAATTTAACGCACCAAGTTAACGATAAATATCCGCATTACGCTCAGTTTCAAAAAGTATTTCTAATGTGCTTTGAATAAATTAATAACCCATTGTAGCTAAAAAAAAAAACATCAATAGCTTATTATAGCCCAAAAAATCATGAATCGCCCATTGTAGCAACAACAAAAAAAATCCTCAATAGGTCCATTCATATGTTTTCATTAATATGCATAAGAAGATTTTTTTTGGTATGTATTTAGTAGACTAACATGCCCGTATGGGCATGTAGAAATTTTGGGATTTTTACATCCTGTTTTCTAGATACGGTGTTTTTAATTTGAAGCAAAAGAAAGATAACCAGATATTTTTTTCCTTAAGAACTTCAAAAAAATTGTTTATAGCACTTTTTGCCATCATTGAACCTTCATTCAGGGTTACAAAAGACAGAAAAAGGAATATAAAATCGTGATAATTGAAGAAAGGAATATACGAAATCGATGAAATATACTGAATATATGAAAGAAATATACAAAATAGGGATATACTATAGAAAGAGATTAAACTGGTTTGATTGCATAACGAGCTCTGTTTATCAAGGAAGAAATTCTCAGTATAGTTTGTCTACAGAAGGAACTCCCCTCACCACGAAGTCTAAGACCATCTGTTGCTGTGGAAATGAGAAATAACACATTTCAAAAAGGGAGCTTCTCTTTCTTCTGATTCCCTTCTGTCGCTGACCCGAGCTAAAACTTGTCTTAATTATTGACCTAGCACCCCTTCTTGAAATAGTTAAACCTCGTAACCATTGTCACCACCACTGTACCAGACTAATGTCGAAGGGAGTTCTTTCCATAGACAGACTATACTTGTGGAATAAGGTGGTTTCTTTTTATGTTAAAAGAGGCAAAAATGTAAATTTTTGAGATAAAGCTTATTTCACAAACTTTAGTCACAGAATGAAAAAAAAAATCAGGTATTTGTTATTTTAGTACAATGATTTGATTACCTTATCGAATTAATTTTATTTTAATAATGATATTTTGTTTTATTTTTCATTTATCTAAAACAAAAACTGGAGATCATCATAATACTAATAATTTTAATAGCCTTTGATATAAACATTCAATAATAAATTAATACAATTAACAAATGATAATATTTTAAGGAAAATAAATAATACTTTAGATTTTTACAAATCGTTAAAAGTGAGCAATAAAGCTCACATAACATATACACAATCTACCAATAATTATTTGGACACTCATGCACATCGGTGGTGGTGGAATTTTGGTCTGGAACTGTTTCTACTAGTATGAGCCCTTGGTTCAAATTCATGATAATCTCTCAACTTTGATATTTCCTCTTTCATGTTGGATAACAGTGGGCTTCTACGTTGTGACAGTTAAAAGGTTGGACCCATGTTATTTCTAGCACGGCAACGCTAGCTGTTATAAGGTCTGTAATGGATTCGTATGATACAATGGGATTAACTGATTGAACTACCCTTCCCAAAACCCAGATCCTATCGTGAAACTCTGGGACGAGTTGGATCGCTGAATTAAGGCGTCCGAAATTTGTAAAAAAAAAATCTTATCTCTTCTCCAATCAAATGAAAGAGACTAGTCATCAGGCAAGGATATGTGGAAAGCTTGCCCCTAAAATTGCCTCTCGTAAAGGTTATTTATTAAGGTTAAGGTTATTCATTAACTATTCAATTTTAAGAAGTCGTGTTTTTCTTTTCTAACACAGATGCCCAAACACTTAAAGGTAAATAGTGTATTTGTAATTCTGTTCCTCTTTTTTTCAAGGAGAAACTTTAAAATGGCACTATACATTCGCTCACATTGAATGGCGAAAAAGATTTCTTATTCAGTTAACCCTCATTTTCTCGCAGAGCCTTTAAAATTAATTCAGCAAACTGGTGAATATCTTTGAGATTGTCTACATTTACGAGCCAATCTCTTGGCTGTCTTTGCAAATGATCTGGCCCGATGTTTTGGAAAAAATTTGGTTGGTTTGGAGCAGGGCCTGGTCGTCGGACAGGTAAAATTGTTTGTGCAAAGCTGTTAAGAAATCGGCTCATGTTGCTGAAGAAAGTTAAAAATCCATTAAAAAGCAGCAAAGGAGCCAATACTACACTTATTCCTGCTCCAACTGGTGTCAGTTGCTTCAAGAGTGGTTGCATTATGCTAGACAAAGAAGAGTGTGAATCCTGTGAAGAACTGGGGACACTCTCTGTTTTTTGAGGTCTAGAGCTACTTTGAGAATGTTGTGCCATTATGTGGTGCATTGAAGATGGCAGGGATGAATGCTGTTGATAAATATTTTCCATCGAGTGGCTTTGAGAGTTCTGTTTTGTATGAGAGGAATCTTTAAAAGATTCACTTGAACTGCTGGGGGAAGATTCTGGCTTCTTTTTGTTACTGTGAGAAGAAGCTTGAGCCATCGCCATAGCGTGGAGTCTATAAATATCATCCATGGATGAAGATGAAGGTACTCCTTCTTTTTTCTTTGTTGATGTGGAAGAAGATGAAGGATATGAATGACTCATAGACACTCCATGAGAAGCCATACCGTGCATTTGGTATAGTCTATTCATTACCTCAATGGGGGAGAGAGTAGTTGTTGAAGATTTTTCCCTTTCTGGCTTCTTTTTATTGGATGAAGTGTTGGGTCTTTTAGAAGGAGTTGTAGATTCAACAGTGGATGCTACAGTTGTTGTGGTAGTTGTTTTTCGTTTGGACGTTGCTTTAGGTCTTGTTCGGCTCCCTGTAGGTTTTCGAGTGGATGATTCTACTGAAGCTTCTGTAGAGGCTGTAGTTGAGATTGAAGAGCTGGATGGTGTTTTTGTTGCTGCTCTTTTAGATATTAAAGATCCCTCAGTGCTTCTTAAAACTACAGTGATGAGAAGAAAAGTCCAAAAAAGTGCTTTAAATACCAGTCTGAAAAAAATAATAAAAATTATTATTAGTATTATTAGAATGACCCAAATAAATAAAGGGTGCTAAGTATGAATAAATATGAAAATCATAAAAGAAACGAAAATAGTGCCTATGGTATATTTGTTTTGTGGCATTATTTGTTTTTCATTCGCGTTGTTAGACTTTGTATGATAACTACAATCTTATATATGGAAAAAAAGAAGCAATGTTTCATATTTCATTCATCATCGATTAACACAGGTTATTTTTATTAGGTATTCTGAAATGATCACCCTTAATATATATTAGAGTCTCAAGTCAAAAGAGTTTGTATATTAATGGTCTTAAGTTAATGTTTAAGATAATAAAAAATAAAAGTACTATCAAAACTTAACAAATCATTACCGAAGAAGACGAAGACTGCTAACATCAGAAGATGCTTGATTTCAGGGGAAACAGGGAGAATTAAAAGGCAATTGTTAGAAACATCTCCAAGTTTCATCAGGTATTTAAACTGGTTTTTATGTTTTTAGTTCCACTTACCTTAGTAGTGATTTCTATTAAGTTTTTGATGTTTCCTCGTTTAAAATTACTTATCAATTTCTAATTTATCGTGATTTTTACTACTATTTTGACAAGTTTTGCCTAGTATTCTAGAAATAAATTTTTATGCGTAAGTCATTATGAAAAACATCCTGTCTACAATCTTTCGAAAAATTAGAGGAATTATTGGCAGTTATGCAATACCAATAAAGGAAAAAAAAGCTGCCTTCGAGAAATTTCCGAGATGTTTTTATCGGGAAATAAAAATTCTCGTTTCTTGCTCATTTGAGAAATTTTTAAGTATAAACTTTATTTTACATTTTTTTCTCCCAGATAAGAACAGATGTTTCTATATTTCACACTTCTACTTGCATAAAATAATAGCGTTAAGCTAATTAGCGTTAATACTGGGCTTTTGAAACAGTAAGGCAACATAATAGTAGTTGCGTTTTATCAACGGTAGTCTTAAATGGGTTGCAATAATCATACCAGTCATCTTTTACAATTTTTTACGAAGATTTTTTCCTGTGATAGCGAAGCTCTTTTTTGAAGAAATTTAAATCTTTGTTTATTAAATAAAAATATTTTGACCACCATGACCCACAAACAATAAAAGCTCCTGATATATATGCAGTGATAGTGTTTGAAATACATGAATTTCTGCGAAAAATAATCAAAATAAATTGTTGTTTCAGTACTCGCCTTAAGAAAAATCTTCCGAAAAAAGCGTAAAAGTGTAAATTATGAGGATATTAACACATCTAAGATTGCTATGGTGAAAACGTAACACTATGTACTGATTAAAAAAAGACTTAATGAAAGAAAGCGGTAAGATATTTATGGATTCTCTTGCGTTTTTTACAATATTGCCTAATTTTAGATTTAAATATAGATATTTATTTTTTAATACATTGCGATGAAACGCGAATTCACTGATTAATTTGACAGTAAATTTCAAGAAAGAAATAAATGAGTTATCACTTTTTTTATCATTTTTAATGGGTTAGCTCATTAACCCTTTAACGCCCGGTTATAAATATTGCAATGACTTAAAAAAGTGCCCTTGAGGAAAACCGATAGTACATAGTGGATATTTCTCATTTATTTACTCCTTTGACTTCAGATTCAAACATAAATATTGTATTATTAACAAATTATAGTAGAGAGAACTACCCATTTTCTGTCAAATAAACACTTTTGCTACGACTTTTTTTTTTTTTTTTCGAAAACAAGAACCGTTGTTTGAAAAAGGCTGTAGACACAAAAAAGTTCCCAAGTTCTTTTAACAACAACAAAAAAAATATAATAATAAAGTTTAGTAATTCAATAATTTAATTCTTGAAAAAAAAATTTTTTAAAGACATATTATGTGCTTATAATATATCGAAGACATAAATATCCATATTTTGACTTCAAATTAAATGAAAGATTTTTGAAACTAAAATGATTGTCAACATTAAAAATTATCATTTTAATCTAAACAGGAGTGCCCAATCAATTTTTTTCATGAAAGTAATTCACTACAAAATGTCGCATTTTACCAACGTCCGAAATGCGTTAAACCAATCAGAAAAAGAAGAAAAAAAACTAATAATAAATAAATATCCATTTTGTTTGATCGTAACGACATACGTGCCAAAAACATTTTTTTTAGTAAGAGTAGTCAAGAAATGTTAAAATTACTCTATAGTTATTTAAAAACGGGACTGCTATTTATGGAATGGATCAGTGTGAGGATAAGTGTGAGAATGGATCAGTGTGAGGATACACTCTATTTAATGTCCCTGAAAAGAGGATTTTAATCACTTTTTTGAGGACATAAATAAGCCAATAAAAATATATTTATAAGAATCGAAATACGTGTTCTTAAATTCATTTTTACGCAAATAAAAACAATAATTCTCGTGTAGTCGCTATCTGCAGTTTTCGTAATCTGGGATTGGTCATCTAGTTGATGGGTCATGGATGGTGATCATATCATTCTTTTACCAAATGTTCTCTTGTAAACAGGGGGCATGGATTCATGAACTATCGCTACAACTGCTTCTCTCTTGTTCTCTATGGTTCTTTATATTTTTTGCTGTAGGTTTTTTTAAATCTTGCCATTAAAAATAAAATAATAATAATTCTTTGAGTAAATTATATAATAATTTCCGCTTTCATTTGTATGCAGAAACTTCTTTATATTAAAAATTATTTTTGACAAAATATTTTTACATTTTTCATAGAGTGTAAAGAAGAACTATATTTTAATAACTTGTAACTTTATTATTATTTTTTTTTTAAAATGCATTTAATTCTTCATAAATTACTTTTCTTAATTCAAATGAAGAAAAATTTAATTTATTAAAAATATTAGAAATAGATTTAAAGTTTTAGTGCCATTAGTCGTCGATTGAATGCCCCTTTTGGCTGAATTCCTAAAAGACCGTCTCAACCCCGTCTGTGCAAGACTGGTAGAAGAGCGTGGATGACAGGGGTTGATTTTATTAGATGCCCTGTAAAGAATCGTGTAATCACTGAATTAAGCAAAAAAAAAAAAAAAAAAAAAAAAAAAAAAAAAAAAAAAAAAAGGAGCGGCGAGGGTTACATACTTGAAAACTTGAAAAGTTGCATACATTTATAAAAATCTAAGTCTAATAATCTTTTTTATAGTTATATACGGAAGTTCCAAAAATTTATGATTCTTTGACTTTTCTAAAATGTAAAAAAATGTCCCTTCATGGTCATGACCCCTTTGACTCCTCTCTGCACACCACTGCAATTCAAAAACAAAGTCCGATGGCTTCATAGTAGATAAAAGAAAAAATCAGGACTTTTTTGGAACAGTATACATATGTCATACTACTTTTAAAATATGCAAACGCATAATTTGCTCTACTTGAGTGTAATGAATTTTTCCACAAAAGAATAATAAATTATATTTTTTTTAAATTTCTGAATTACTTTGTTTAGAAGAGAAAGTTTTAAGAGTTTTCAGTATAATTTTATCATTACTGAACGATTCATAATAGTTTGAAATCAGTATATGAAAAAGTTTTAGTATTCCCATAAAAAAATAACCCGTATCAATTAGTTAATAGTTCCTCATACAGATATATAGTTAAAATTTGCAATTGAGATCTCGTTAATCAAATAGTTTTAAAGTTGGGTTTCAATAATTTCAAAATAAAAACAGTGAACATTTTGTTTTGAATAATTTTAATGGACGATTCTTCAATTCACCCTAAAAAGTTATATAAAATGATTACTGTATTGTTGATTGGAAATGATCAAAGATAAAGGGACCGTATTGTGTAAAAACTCAATCCTACAAAAATTTTAACTGTATTTACTAAATATAATAAATAAGCATATGATCTCTACATTTATCACCATAATATTTTATATCATATACATAAACTGAAATTTTTTTTTAAAAAAATTGTTAAGTTTCTTTCGAATAAAACGACTGAATTCCCCAAAAGTTTTAAATATTAAATCCCGATCTATGGGAACACACACACAAATCAGGAATATCAGGACAAAAGGCTAAAAATTAAGACAAGTAATGACAAAATATTTTGCACATGATAATCAGCAGAGCCAGACTAAGGCAGAGGCATGCGGGGCTATTGCCCCAGGCCCCCACATCAGATTGGGGCTCCCAAATCAAATAGAAAGTTTATGTTATGTTTCCATCTATAATGAACTTTTTTTTTTTAACAAAATATCAGTACAGTGTAAAATTCGTCAGTTTTGTGTTAGCTTTTTCATTAATCTATCGTATGAACACAAATAATCTATATTTCGTAAATCCATGGCTTTCCGGGAAAAATTCAGCTAAATTTTTGCAATTACGATGGACAAATTTGACCAATCAAAAGCCTGATTGTTACATATCGCAATAGGCGATATGTTTACAAAAATACGGGCTTCTGATTGGCTAAATTTAGTCATCAAAATTGCGAAAATTTATCTGAATTCCGCCCTAATGTCAGCAAGGATATGAATATTTCACAGCTAATTGTCAAAGTTAACAATCAGTTATCCCATTGTTAACCGTTTTGATCTTTAATTCAGTTAATCGAAAGAAAATAATAAATTAGTTAAAATAACATAGCTTTACACTTTCTAATTATAAAGTTAAATAGCATTTTTGTCAAATTTTGGCTCTTCAGATGTGCTATATCCTTTTAATGATTGACATAGAATTGTCCGAAAATCAATAAAATGGACAGAACTATATTTCGTCTGACCATTGGAGGGGGGGGGGGAGAATTTTATAGGTATTTTAGGTTCTGGTGAATTTTATTGTTACATATCTATAATGAGGTGAAAAATTCAAATACCTCCATAAAGTTCGGTTCTTCATTACTGAAGTAGTGAAGCAAAGGGGAGCCCCCAAAGAAGTTTTTGCCTCATTCCCTAATTAGGCTATGTCGGGCCCGGATAATCAGCACAACCACGAGCCCGGCAATTTCAGGGCTACTCTTCACTTACGTCAGTACGGCATCGTAAAAGTATGATCTAATTCTTTATGTAGATTCATAAACATTCGTCTCCCACAACGCGTAAAATACGTGAACATTTAATATTTTTAAGTAACTTCCTAGACTGTTAGACGGAATGTTTATGAATTATATCTCCCATACATGTTAATGATTCTAGGGCTAAATCAAAATCGATTATTATGTTTTAGGAGAGTTTTATACTTTGCAAATTCGATTCATAAATATTTTTTTGATTTATAAATACATATAGTTGTGTTAAAATATTCAACTTAAATTTTTAATCCATATCTCTACATTTAATTTAGTACAATTCAAAATCTATATTTATGTACGGTATTTTTTAAAATTTTGTTTAAATATAAAAGGAAGTCGTTAAATGTAAATGAGTAGGAAGTAAATTTTTAAGAATTCGCCTTCATCAGATTCCCTACGGTCCACAGTTGGCATATCATTGGGTCAGAATAAGGTCACGAGCCACATGTTGTGTACGCTTCGAACAAGGATACAGATCGAGTTTTTTTTTAAATAAATAAATAATAAGCAGACAAAATGAGAAAATCAGCTCAGTAAGAAAATGCTTTTAAAAAATTCTGATTTGTTTAAAAGATCAATTATAAAAGAATTACGAGTAAAACGATTCCGAAGATCAAACTTATAGTCCAGGCAACAAAGGAATTGCCTGAAAAATTGGCGGGAGTTTTTATTTTTGTACTATTATTGTGTTTTTTAGGGAGCTGAACACGAATCCGCATTTTGTGATCAAAATTTTTCAGGGAAGGATTAAAAAAAAAAAGGAAAAATCCCTTGCAAATAACTGTTTTGTTTGTTTTAGGATTGAAAATTTACTACAAATTCTATACCTACTACATTTCCACAGGATAATAAATCAAATAATTATAACTATGGGAATAATGACTACTATAGCATAGGAATGACGTCTCTCTCAGTACTTCAAAGGAAAAAATATAGAGGAGAATTAATAGAGGTTTGAAATTTAAAGAAAATTCTCTCGTATGCATAAAAGTTATCCACCCCTGAGGGTAGATCGAATCGTTATTTCGCTCAAAATCGTTATTTAATCTTCCTCAAAATCGTAATCGTTCCTTTCATTTATGATTTTTTTCCCTAGCACTTACGCGAGTGTTGTTAGAATCAAAATTAGAGTTTAACAGAGTAAAAAAAATTGGAAACAAATTAATAGATTTATTTAGCATATTTAATATAAAAATTTTTTTTTTTAAATTAATAATATCCAAGGTGTCCTAGGTTGGTCTCAATAAATAACAATATGTGACCCTCTGCCAGGCCTGAAAGCGAGGCGGAAAAGAGAAAAAACAGGTGTAGTAGAACTATTTCAATAATCTATTCTAAACAATAAACAATTCATTGCTATTATTTTTTTTCTCAGAGAAGGAACAATATATAAATTGTATCCGTTAAAAAATTTTTGTAGTTACGGATATTTTATTATTCTCGAACAAAAGCTAAAAATGAAATTTATTTGTTACCAGTTATTACTCTTTTCCGTTTTGATATATATGAACTTTCAGCCCTGCTTTCTGCTAGGAGTTCATTAGTTTTCAACACCACAGTCCAGTGTTTCCATAACTTATGACTTTTGTGTACCCTTTCTAAATTTTCGTAACGCTGTGTACCACTAATAAAAAAATGAATGTATTTTTTATTATGAAAAAATTGCACAAAAGTTAAAAATCACAACTGGCTGTTGACACCACTAATTATTAACTGTTAACTCTGCAAAAAAAAGTCAATAGAAATATACGCAATCGTAAATTTTCATGGCTAGCTTTGTTTTTTAATAAAATTTTTTGAAATTTTCGTTTATTGCAAGAATATTTCGCATAAGAACGCGTACCTCCGCTAAACTGTTCCCGTACCCCTGGGGGTACGCGTACCACACTTTGGGAAACACTGGATAGACGAATGACGAACTGGTTGGTGACTCTACCGAGGCATATATATATATATTATTGATATGATAATGATTTTACAATTTTAATTTTATTCTGCATAGAATTTTATATTTTTTTCTCCCATTCTGGGTTTTGTTTCTTAAATTTTCTAATTGTTACTATTCTTAATGTGTATCCTTCATAGATGGCAGCACCGAACTTTCGATATTTTTACCAATTATTTTATACTACAAAGCTTACACCAAATTATTATGTTTTTATCTCTTTTCTTAATAGAAAATATTTGTTAACTGTAAGATTAATCAATTCAATTTTTACTCCTTTTTAATATATTTTACTTCATTTTGGTATGTTTGTTTTATACTTTTCTTCTTTCATTTTAAATTTATTTAAAATAACATTACACTCTTTTTTTTTCACTGTTTTTTCGAGGCATAGACGCATTATCGAGAGTAATTTTTAGGATAATTATTTTTTATTTTGAAATGTCTCTCGTAAAGAAATGCATCCTAAATATAACTTTTACTTTTTTTTTTTTTTTTTTTTAATTTTATTTTTAAAAATAGAATTAGGGTTAAAATTTAAGAAGTTAGGCAAAAAATCAAAAATGGAGAAGACCCTAAAAATTATGATTTTTGAGAAGGTTTCGGAAAAATTATAAAAGTTTGGGGAGATTAAGGGATTTCTTCCCTAAGTATGTAGAAATATATTTTTATTAGATATTTTAAGATCCACACTACATTACTAGATCCCGCTAATAATAATTCTCCTCTTTTTTGCCATTGAGAGACGTTATTTCATCCAATGCATTTTTAGTCATCATTTCTATACTCATAATTTATTACACTACGATCACATTGTAGATAATGAATTTGTAGGAAACTCTCCAGTATTCAAGTTTTCCATCAAAAATTTTCTCTCTAAAATCGAAAAAAAGTTTTTTTGCTATAAGTTGGATTTTTTCTGAAAAAAAAAAAAATTTGGTCGCAAAATGCGGAATCTCATTCAACACCCTTAAATACATAAATGTACAAAAAACAAATATTCCCGCCAATTTTTGAGTTCTGTTGCAAAAAAAAAAAAAAAAAAAGGGAAAGGATATAGAAACGGGCCACTTTAAATAACTTTTGATCTTCACGTTCTAAGACTAATTCCAATGGTTCGAGGGGGTGACCTCCAAAAATATATTAATTAATTACTCCAGATGATATTTAAAGTTATGAAATCAGAATCAAAAAAATTTTTTCTGACTTATTTCGATCTCAGACCCTTAAACATACGACTTCTTTAAAATTCTAATTCTCAAGAATTATTCAACCAATTTCGCTCAAATTTCGTATTTTGCAATGTAAATAGCATGGAAATCAACATGTAATGATGCACAATTTTATAACCATCTAGTATAGTCAAAATGCTGAATTTCACTCAAAAACACTTTTTATTTTTAATAAGAGGACTGTTGTTGTTAGAGAAAGAGTGCTAATATACAGTAAAATTCCGTTATAACGACAATCTATAATAGCGGATGAAATTGTCGTTATAAGCAAATTCCCATATTAAATGTTTAAAAAAAGAATGCAAAAAAAGACTAAAAAATGAACAATTATTTTGATTTAAAATACATATCTAGCGTAGACGGTTTTTTCCTGCAGAATTTAGGTTGAATTGTGTAGCACTGTACTTTATGAAAAGCGTAAATGCAGGGTTCTAAAGGTCGGCCAAAAATATTGAACTGGTGGCTAACTACACGCCAATGCAAATTTAAATTTTCGTAATTTCGCAACCACTTCAATTTATTAAGATAATATTAATCTGAGTTGAATTTAGATAATATTCATCAAGCATGTTCCAAACTTGTATAGATGCAATAAGTTTTCAAATCAGTGTAATGATCAAGAAAAATTTAAAGATCTATTTTTAAAATCAAGGACTACATTTTATTGTATAGATTTTGCTATCACTTTTAAAGTTTTGCAGGGATGCCAACTGCTCCGCTTTCTGGAAAAGTTTTAATGAAGTGGTAGCAAATTATGTGGTATAATTCGGTAAAGAAGGATAGTTACGCCTACTTTTTAATAGAGCAACCAATAGATTGATACTTAAACGTTGCATTTTAAATGATACTTATAATTTTTGATTTTTAGTGGTGAAACAATAACTTAAAATGAAAAATTCTAAACTAAAAGTAACTTAAATTTCGCTACCACTAGAAAATACTATTATACAGAGCGGAGCAAGTTGGCATCTCTGGTTATAAAAATTTTAAGAAGAAAATAATGTTTATTTTTCGCTTTTCTATATTGATATACCAGAAATATCTAAACATATCTTCCCTTTAAACCTTTTCGTAAAATATTGCTTACTTAAACGGGAAAAAGAAATATATCTTCCAAAATCTTTTTTGCTTTAACAACGGAAAGTTAGTAAATCTTAACTTGTTATAAACTCATAATTTTTTCATATTTAATATTAAAATTTCACAATGACTTGGAAATTTCACGGAATAGTGGATTTCTGGTAATGTGCCGTACTCACATTAAGAAGATAATTTCTTTTATTGACTACCATTTAAAACTTTAAAAAAAAAATCACAGTTACATGATTAAAGATCCAAATTTGAAGTTTTATCTTAGTTAGACATACCTCATGGTGTATAGACATGATTTGCTTTTCCAAGATAAAAAAAATAACATAACTGTACTATCGTTTTCTCTTTATTTGAATAGAATAAAACTGTCCCAAAGGAAGACGTTATGCGTGTGTTACCGGATTGAATTTAGCCAACATTTACAAATCACAGTAAGACTTTTAGATCTTTCGTACACAGAGAGTCCAATAAGTGTGGGAAAGATCAAATATCTCCAAAAAAATATGCATAGAATCGAGTAAATAAAAATACACACATAGAATTTTGCATTAATAGAATTTTGTTAATACACATTTTACAACTGCAATATAAAATTTTAAAAAATGTCTCGGATAACCAATAGTTAAACGTAAAGCATTTTAAAGTATTAGTTTTACATAATAACCGCCGGTGGCTGAGTGGTTATTCTTTGCGTTGTCGTGCCATAAATCCTTGGTACGATCCTCGGGTCGGGCAAGGTTGACTCAGACTTTCATCCCTTCAGAGGGTCGATAAAATGAATACCAAGTATGCTTGGGAACTAAACACTAGGGGTTCCATGTTGGGCTGACCCCCCAAACGAAACATCTGCTCTTGACAGAACCCAAATGTCAAGAAAAGGGAGATGGTCACAGTAGGTCTTGGCCCTCTATGGGCTGTCGCGCCACTGAGTTTAGTTTTTAGTAGTTTTACCAAATTTTTCCGCAGTACAATATCAATCAAATTCAGCAAGAAAAAAAAAATAATAAATTGAGGGAAAAAATTGTAAATAAATGAAATACTTTACATAATTGATCTAATTTTGTAAATGAATATCCTTAAAATTATAGAAAATAACCCACACCCACATTATTGACACGGAATACCTTATATTGATTGTACCATTAGCACACATTAGCTTCCATTAGCGTATGCTCGTTTAAGAACATCATTGGTTAATTTAAAAAGGCAAATCATAAGTGAATATTAAAATATGTAATAAGTATGTATTCTAGAACATGATATCTCTTATTATTAAAAGAAATTAAAACCGTTTAATAGTCCAACAAAATAGATGGAAAGTTTTGTTATGTGAGTCCCTTTTTTTAAAACTCATTTTTAATTTGTTATCTAATAGTAAACTGCGCTGTCATGCCCTTACATAAGAAAGAGCAACATAGTTTTTCCTATCTGCCAAAATTTACAGTGAAATTTTGAGTTATTAAGTAGCAAAAATATTCCAGCTGTCCACATTAGTTCGATATCCTATTAGTCCTACTACTAATGTCACCCCTCCTTTCCCTTTAAAAAAAAAAAAAAAAAAAAAAAAAAAAAAAAAACATTGTTTTAAACTGCGCGAGAAGCAGATAGTTGTGCGCGGAGCTTTTTAAACCCAAAGTAAGTTAGCATTTTTTTTTTTAAATTTTGTGTTTTTGTTTTATTTCTAACAAAATATGTTATTTTATTATCTCTATAATCTATATAAGTTATAATTTTTGACATCTAACTTAAATTTTGATTAGATATCAATAAAATATGTAATACACATCTATTCGTCTCATTCAAGTAGTAAATAAAGTTAAGAATTCATAAACAAACTCGAGATTTGATTTAACAACTCAAGAAGTACAAACTCAAGACGTATTTAAAAACCAGTATATTTTTATATATATATAGTATATTATTGCACTCACTTTTTTTTGTAAAAATTTAAAATAATACTGTACTTTTAACGTTATCATTAAAAAAAAAATTGTGAACGGTTTGTATAAGTTTGTGAGCAACCTTTCGAAATCATATGTTGCCATACACACCGCACGCCTACTACGATAAACTAACTTTGCTAAAATTGATAAACCTAAATTTTACTAAACTAAGATAGATTTAAGCTTTGTTAAGAATGGCGGTTAGATCTCTGTCGAAGAGTAACTTATTTAATATATTGGCGTTTTGAAACATAACACTTTGAAAAACTTAACGATTTGATGTTAATAATCACCCAAAAAAATTTATGGATTCACCTCTATTGTACTAAAATGATGATTATAGTTTGCTATTCTCGTGCAAATCGCACCACTGAATTTCATATTCAGGGTTGAGCAGGAAAAATTTTAAAGTAGCGCATTTATCGCAAATAAAAATATTTTTATTAACCACAAAATGTATGTATGTTTTCATAACATGCACTGGGAGCATCATACCGCAGGAGAAACCCTTCAAGGCAAGTGTTCTGTTTCACTTACAATATGAAAAAAAGTTTCAAAATAACAAAATGCATACAAATTACTTCAGGATAACGCAGAAGAAAAGTAATCCAAGAGCGTGCTTCGGGTTTTCGCTGCTTTGGGCGAAACACTGAGGCATTTTATCTGAGTTGATCACAATCATGTTTTATTTAAAAATATATATATTAAGCATTGGATTTTTTATTCTATTTATTTTTATTGTAATCAGACTTTTTTTTTTTTAAATTCCTCGTTTATCGATTTTCCTTTCTCGTTTATCGATTAAAACTCTGATAAAATGTACTTAATATTATTTAACAACAATACCGCAAACTTAAAATTTTAACACCATTAATAATTAAAAGGTTATATTAGTATTTAATTATGGCAAACTAATCGCTACGAATGAGCACATTAAAATCTGAGAATGAAAGGAAAAGAATAATGAAATATTATCATTTTAAAGGTACAGTCACTAATTAAATTATTAGACGTACTCTAAAATTCTATGTAAAATCTTAATTATCAGGCGATAGCTTTATTGTTTTGACGCAAGTGAAACCGGTTTACACTTGTTTACGCTTGTGTATTAGTTGGATAAATTAGATGATATTTAATGTAAATTCGACGATCGAATAAATTATAAAAATGTAGAATATTTATTATATCATTTATTATATTAGTATATTATAATAATTTGACCAAATTATTAGACACACTGTAGTGTTTTAATAATTGCATATTTTGAACGAGTTTGTATGCAATACTTTTATATTTAAACATACATGGAATGGATTTTTATTCGGGAGATTTTTTATATACTTCCTATTTGTATTTATTTTCAAAGTATTGCACTACAATGTTAACCAATTGATACACGAACATAAAATAGTGCAAACCGGTTTCAGTAGTGTAAAAACAATAAAGCTGTATAAATATCATCTGATAATTGAGATTTTACATAGAATTTTATAGTTAGTCTCATAATTTTGCCAGGGACTGTACATTCTTATTTGCATTTAAATTCTTGGACGGAAAAAAAAGTCTTATTTCCTTTTTTTTTTTTTTTTTTTTTTTTTTTTTTGCTACCCTATTCCTCATTAAAAGAACAAAACATTTATTATTAATGAGATTTGAAATCAGTGATTTATTATTACATATTAATTACATATTAGATAATGTAGTATACTGTATAAATAATATTTTCTACATAAATCTATAATTTTAAAAAATCATGATTTTTTTTAATTAAAAAGTTTTTTAATCATGCCAACCCTGCTTTTTTTTTTCTTGACATTATCCGCGGCTGTTCTTAGGGAATGCATTTCACTCACAAATATAAAATAATTTACATTTTTAAAATAATTAATTTCTATGACATCAAATTTGCATTCATGTTATTATTTTAAAAATTACCCTCATTAACTGAAATTAAATTTGGCAAATTTGGAAATATAAATTAAAATAATTCGTTTGAATAATATGTCCTAGGAATAAGATAAAATATATCTAAAATTTAGCAAATGTAAGGAAAAAAATTACTTACAAATATAATGTTAATATTTAGTTAAATGTTAAGTCAAAATTGTTTACAAATATGGATAAGTTAATCATAATGCAATTTTCTTGTTTTTTGAGCAGCAAAATTGTCTATTAAAACAGAAAAATTCAAAAAAGTTGATAGATCATGACCGAAATCAAGAGAATGTCGACTTTCATCGGTGAATGTCAACAATCTCATAGTCGCTTTGGTGGATGTCCGAAATATTTGTTATATCTGATTTGATATAACTTTATTCGTTGATATTATTATATTTATTCGATATTTCACTATCTACTGAGTATGGATTAGGAGAAACATCAGTATTCGGAGTACCGGTTAAATGCATACTTGGCAATGGCCCTTAACCTTAAAAAACATTGATGTAGGGCATACCGGGCAGAGCGAATGTATGCCTAGTATATATTTCGGGCATTTACTAAATCGACTATGTGGCTGTGAACATTCACCGGTGGAAGTCAACAAGTACCAACTTCGAAGCTGGGACGGCTCAAGGGATATAGCACTCGCCTCCCAATGAGGTGACCCGGGTTCGAACTCCAGAGAAGGCTGCTCAATACGAATTCCGCACCCGGTTCGCACAGACCACAGTCCTGACGAAAAATATCCTCAATGATAGACCAATCATGGGATAGAATCCTTTTGCCGTCAGGTTAACCGTGGGTGGTTTCGGGGTTTCCTCTCCCTGTAACGCAAATGCAGATAAGTTCCAACAAAAAGGCCCCCCACGAAGGCGAAATTTCGCCCAATACTTGATCCAGGAGTTCCCTTGTCTTCTGGATTGGGTTAAAAGTTACAAGGCTACGTAGTTGAACATTAGTAGTCGTAAACCCGAAAAATTGAGTCGGCTGTCCAACTAAGGTTATAAAATTATAACATAAAGTACCAATTTCGGTAATTCACTGTAACAACTATATAAATAAGTTTTGAAATTTTGGGGACCCTGTGGGGTCGCTCAGTTCGTCCACCCCTAAGCACGGCCCTGAGTATTCCTGTAATTATTTGTTTACATTTTATATTGTGAATGCATGTTTTCAGCATTTGAAACTGAATGGTTTACTCTAGGTTGGCCTAACTTTTTTCTTAACTCTCAGTATGTTTTCTCTGTGTAGTAGTCAAAATTAGGGTAACAGAAAAAATTTTAACTTACATACTGTGAGAAATCCACCCAAAATAAAAGTATGAGGCTCCAAAATTTTTCTGATAAGAAAATGTACTGAATAAAATCTCATTTTAAACAGAATTCAAATTTAAAAATGTATCCCAAAAATTCCAAATCGAAGTTATGTAATTTTTCGCTTTGAAGATTTTGCGCCTAGACTTGGACCAAAAACTGACTTAAAAGAAAATTGTCACTATTTTTTTTTTTTTCTTCCAGTTAAACAAGAACACCAAAAACTAACTAAATGGGCTTTTCTCAGCATAAATTATTTTTCAGGTTTCGTACGCACCTGGAAAAAATGAATAGCTGGTATCAATTTTGTGATAAAAAAGCTGAAAATTTCTTAATATCAGCTTCCACTTTCGAATTGAAATTTCTCTATCCTTAAATACGATAAAACAATTAGGGCAGACGATATTTCAAGTTATATAGATGAGTTATATAGATCAAGTTAGATATATCAAGTTATATACAATCAAACACAAAAACGTACTGGCATGATAAACATTTTTGTTGTTGATAAATTTGGATTTCTGACCCTCAAAATATGGGGGATAGACACAATCTGGGAAATAATATATTTTTAATGGTTAGGTTAGGATAGCGGTCGAAAATTTGAACTTCTAATAGTTTATTTTACTTTTTTCGTCATATGTCGAGAACTTAATAACAGAAACGATAGAATTTTGGCAACCATTATAAGTTTTCCAGTGATACTTCCGTTTATCCAATGATAATTTCATGCAAAAAAATAATTTTTAAAAATTATTTTATTTAATAATAGTCAAAAAATATTGCAAAGCATACTAATTTTAATATTCCTTTAAAGAATGTAATTTTATATCGCAAAATATAAAATTTTAGAGCAATCGTACATTCCTCTAGAATTATTCAGTAGATTTCGAAAACATAGCAAAAACAGTTTGTCTCGCAAAACAACACACTCTCACAGTTATTTCAATCTTTTAAGAATTCATTGTATGAGGTCACGTATTGTAAGCCAGCCAAAGAAGAAGAAAAAACATCAGTTCATGATGGAAGGTGATCCGTAACAATCGAAAAAGAACATAAGGGCAAACAAGATATTAATATAAATCAAATTCCATTCAACAGCTTAAACAAGCTACTTAGAGAAAATTTTATAAATTGTACGCATCAGGTTTTGTGCCTTTTCAACAAGACATAAGAAAAATGGTAGTTAAGCCATTTCATTCTTGACTGTTTTTCATGGATTATTTTAAAATAAGCTCTTACAACTCTTAATTATAAGGTATTCATCCCTACTTACTTTTTCTCAGTAAAAAATAAATAAATAAATCAGAGCTGGCAAGGTTTAAGACAGAATAGATTAATCCACGATTTGAACCAGAGTTTAAACCGTCCTTTCCAAAACCTCTTTGTCCAAAACTGTCCAAAACCCTTTTATTCAAATTATGTCACGATTTTTAAAAAAAATATTGTGAAAAATAGAATGTTGATTTTTGAACAAGAAACAAAATGAAGACAAATTTTTGTTTTATTAAAAAAGTAGATTATTATTTTTAACACGTTGAATGCCATGGGGGTCACCGGTGACCGGCTCTGAGTTTGTCTGTAGCGCCACGGGGGTGACCGGCTTAGCCAAGAGTATTAGAAACACATAATTCGAGTAAATTTTTTATTTTTTTAATATTATTATCGCTACTAAAATAGTTTGAAGAAATTAATGCAATATAAAACACACAAAAATAGTTTTATTTATATACACAGAGATGCCAACTTGCTCCAGACAGCGAATAAATATTTTCAAGTGGTAGTTTATTAATTGTGATTCTTGGTTTAATTAACTCAATTTAGTAGATTTTTTACCACCACTATTTCTAAACAATTCGTAGGCTTATATAATTTACCACTTTTTTCCGATACGCCATGCTAAACCTTTTAAAAACTAGCAAAATCTGTCTAATATTCGCAATTTATTTTGTAGTTACTTACCGTTTGGCCAGACGGGCAAGCCATGTAAAATTAGCGTGGCATTCAACGTGTTAATATTGCATTATTTATCCTATGCAAAAATATAATTTATCATTATTAAAAGCATATTTATTCATATTTAAAGGTATTCACTTTTGTTGTTCAATGAATTGTGGAGCTTCAAAAGTTATAAATCTTTTCCTTTATATTACATTATTTTCCTTTAATAAGTTAAAGCAAATTGTATAAAAAGTATAAAATATTTATTAATATATGTAATTATTATGTGTACAATGGTTACACATATAGAACTTTTGCCTTTTACCAATGTTCAAGGTCTTGAACACTTTAAGACAGTAAAACTCACGTGACCTGTACAAAACCAATTTATGACGTCAAAAACCCCAACCCTGAAATACACCTTCTACACACGTCATAAATGTATTAAAATAAATTAATAAAAAATAAAAACTCTAAGCGGTGGTTATGTTTATTTTTATCTTCTCGAAAACAAGCTATAATAAAATGATTTTCCTACCAGTTTTTGCTCTTTTCCGTCTAAACAATTCTTGACATTTATAACTTTCAGGCATGCGTTCTCCACTATCAAAACTCAGGCATTTATTGTTTAGTTATTATAAAAAAAATTTACTATTAACTTATCCATGTTCACTATACATAAGCATAGTCAACTTTTCCGGATTCATCGCGAAAAAAAGTGGTTACAAAATTTATACTTCAATACTTTTTTTATATAATACATTTGATTTAAAATGGTATTGACAACCAACCTATCTAGTTAATTTAATCAAATATAGATAAACACGATGTCTATACTTTTAACTAATTTATTGTACAAAGCGGACACTACGTATAGTTTGTCTACGGTAAGAACTCTCCCCGCTATAAAGTCTGAGGCGGTCTGCTGCTATGGAAACAAGAATAACGCACTTCAAGGGAGCGTAGCTTCTCTTCACTCTAGGACTAACACAACGGACCAGAGGAAAATATTACTTTTCTCTCGCCGATCCCAGCCGCCGAACTTGTCCTAAACAGTGACCCCACAACCGTACTTGAAATAGTTATACATCGTGACCATAGTCCCCACCACGGTTCTAGACGAATGGTTAGGGGAGTTCTTACTTTAGACAAACTATACATGTAAACGGCGAGAATATTGGCAGTAAGCAAAAAATCAAAAAATTCATACTCCACGGTTATATATATGAAAATGAAAAAGTAAGAAAACCATTTAATTTTAGATTGTTTTTGAAAAGCTACTCCCAATAATTTTTTGTGTATATAGGACTGTTTATTACCAACCAGTGAGAAAGTGGTGAATAGTTTATGAAGAAAACAAGCTACAATGAAATGGTTCAGTTTTTTTTTCGTTTCACATGGAGGATTGCTATACTCACGGCAAGGGGTATTCCTGTCCGAACGATTTCGTCGTCCATCAAACTCTATTAGCGGTGAAATAGCGGGCCTGACTTAAAAGTCTTATCGTAAACAATTCATACTTTTCATGATCTTTATAGTAATTTGAATTTTCTTTCACGTGTATAAACGTTGGGCCCGAATCTCTATTGCGGTGCGTTTACTCGTCATGTAAAATAAATAACTCCACTGACTATAAAAGCTTGAAAGAATACAAAAAGAACAATATTTGGTGGTATATTTCCTTTAAATTACTAATTGCTAATATATTATATTACGGATGAAGGGAGGCTCGCTGCCCGATAAAAATTACATCATACGAGACTTGGGCGACAATTTACATACACAATTAGCTTTACGAGCATTTTTTAATTGAATCCTCCTAAGCATTCAATGTAAAAGCTCTTTATTGAAATATCTGAAGCAGGGCTGTAAATAAGACGGAAAAGAAAATTGATAACAAAACCATTTAATTTACAGCTGAAAAAGAAGCTCTTTTTATTGTAGCCTGGTTGGTAGGGCACTGGGTCCATGTCCAAGTGGTCGTGGGTTCGACCCCAGCCGGACGAAGATTCCCCGTGTAGTAAATGGTGACTGATATACGCTAAATCTGTCAAGTCGCAAAGTCCTCCATGTTCCCATAACAAATCAATACCTCTGGGGGTACTGATCCAGGAGTTTCCTTGTCTTCTGGATTGGTTCAAATTTTCAAGGCTACGGAGTTGAACATTAGTAGTTGTAAACCCAAAATTGGGTCGGCTATTCAAAGATGGATATAATATAAAATAAAACTATTTATCAATTAAATATTTATAATTATTATTATATTAATTATATATTACTACCCTCTTGTTACATATGACTTTTTGAGAATTCGTGACCTCCTGGACATGGTCTAGCTTGAAGAGCTAGACATTGAGGAATAAGCCACACCCACACATTACCACTATGGAAGTGTTTTTCAAATAAAGAACAGATCAGAATGCAAATGGTTTAAATATAATCGAAATTTATTTTCTCGTTATTTTAAATAGAATTATAATTCTTATTTTTCAATTTTTAGAATTTCAATCTTTAATTTAATAATTTTGGTTTAGATTAACTTTTACTATTATACCTTACAAACAATTCAAAAAGGCATATATAAATCCGATATTCGTATGATATTTATTTCGTCGTATCAAACAAGAACCATGATGATAACATTTTAAATGTTTCAAATTAAAAAGAATTCTAAGACATTTATACTTTTCAAGAAAATTAGGCGCATCCTATTGATAAACAATCTAAAAAGAGAATGTAGAGTAATGCCATTTCAAGATGAAAAATATTGTTGCTTTTAAAAGCTCATTTATATTGATATTTTATTTCTATAGCATATCAATATTGTTTCGTGTATGTCTGAATCTTATTTCCTAAAAAATAAGAACACATGTAATCATTATTATTGTCATCCTCACAATTGCCATCAAGACGTATAATTAAAGTTTGAAAATAATATCTGTGTGACCTTAACGCCGTGGTTTTTTTTCCTGAGCCGCTAGTACTTGATGTTTATGTAATATAGCGTGACATGTGACAAGAGGGTATAATAATGTGTGACACTTTGTAACAAAGGGCAAGTTAAAAAAATTTGAGAAAAAAAAAAATGTGGCGTCAGTTTTGGTCAGTTCCAAAGTTTTAATATTTAAGTCTTAACTGTTTTGCTGAAAGGGTTAATTGCTGCTAAATTTAAACTATTTTGCTGAATGGAGATGCCTGAAAATTTTTTATTAAAAAAAAAAAAATGACAAAAATCGTAAATATTTAAAAATTATTAAACTTTTCAACATCATGTCAGTTTTGGAAAATTTCATTACTTAAATGAAAATTATTCAATTAAATTTTTAAATGCCAAGTAAAGTAGGACCGAAGTAATATTTCAAATATTGAACAGGGTTTCCATAGGCCTGAGTAGTTTTAATAGTGGTAGTAAATTAGTGTTAAAACTGATAAGGATTTCTTTTTTCAACATACCACAATAACATTTAGAGAGGCCTAATAAGTTTTAATAGTGGTAGTAAATCAGTGCTGAAACTAATAAGGATTTATTTTTTCAACATACCACAATAACATTTAGAGAGGCCTTATAAGTTTTAATAGTGGTAGCAAATTAGTGTTAAAACTGATAAAGATTTCTTTTTTCAACATACCACAATAACATTTAGAGATTTCGTATGTTTTTAGATATATATTATTTAAAAGATTGCGATTATATAATGGTGGTTGCAAATATGTTAAAGGCCCATCTTATTGTTATCCTTTTTTAAAATTTGAAGATCAGTGGGAATTCTTTAAGAAATTGGATCACATTTTTAGAAAATTATTTCTTTCTTCATCTTGATATTTTGCTCCATTTCGAAATTAGCATAGAGTGTTGGCAAAAATGGATACAACTTTTATTCTAACAATCAACAAATTTGCTGATCGAAAGATGCCCCTGAAAAGAGGACTGTAACGCATTGGAAAAGGCAAGGGAGAAAAAAAAAAAAAAACTTGAAAAATGCATAAAAATATATATCTATTTTTTAATATAAATCCTATCCGAAATTAGTCAATATGAAGAAAAAAAATGCTAACAATATTTCAATTACCTAAAACATTATTAATATCCTAATCAGGACCGGTGGTAGAAGAAAGGAGTGCTTTCCCAGGCTTGATCGCTCCTAGTTTACGTCATACTAAAGAGGACGTTTAGTCTATCTTCGGAAAGAACTCCCTCGCCACTCGTTTGGAACGGTGAATATGATTAGGAGGTTAACTATTTAACTACAGGTCAATAAATAAGATAGGTTTTGGCTAACGTTTTTGAGAGAAAGGGAATCAAGGAAGAGAGAATCTCACTTCATTGAAATGAAAATTTCTTGATTCAATAGCATTAGACTGCCTTAGATTTTGTGATCTTGAGCCGCTAGAGTCAGAAAGGCTAATTTCATATACGACACCGTGGGCCATGAAAGGAAACTTGCGCGATCATGCTCCAGAAGGGGTTAATTTGCCGGAAGATCCAGTTTAATTCTTCATAAAATATTTTGATATAGACAAATATTATTCAATAATAGACAAATATATACAAAAAATATTCTTAATAGACGGATAATGGGTTTGAGTCCCCTTGCCGTCAGGTTAACCTTGGAGGTTTCGGGGTTCTCCTCTCCATGTAACGCAAATGGGGATTAGTTCCAACAAAAAAATCCTCCACGAAGGTAAAATTTCTCCCGATACTTGATCCAGGAGCTCCCTTGTCTTCTGAATCGGATTCAAAGTTACAAGGCTATGGAGTTGAACATTGGTAGCCGTAAACTCAAAATTGGGTCTGCTGTTCAACGACGGTTATAGAAATAAAATAAGTTAAAATACATAATTCATAGCAAAAATATTAGTTTTTATAGCTTTAGTCACCTCGGGCTGTTGTCCACATCACCCTTTCTCTACACATCACTGCTCACAACAGTTAAAAAATAGCATAAAATTTTTTATTTAAAAATATAAATAAATAAGTAAGAATCTTGGAGCAACAACCTTCATTTTTGTAAAAGTAAGTTAATTTGCCATCTTAATGAAAGAAGGTGTTTCTGGATATATTTTAAGATGTTTATTTGACAGCTAGAGAGGTTAAATAAATTGCAAAACTTGCATATTTTGTTATCCTTTAAATACAGAGATCCTTTAAAAAAAAAAAAATCTATCCGGTTAGGAAAAAAACTATTCAGCTTAGGAGAGTAACTTTGGAGAAGTTAATCATGAGGTGGTAACTGCCTAAAAAAGTCATTTATCACTAGGATAAGTTCATTTTTATTATCGATGGGTTAGCCTACATGTTGTGGGAACTAGTGCGTTCATTAGTGCGTGCGTAAACTAAAATATTCAAGTTTATTTCAGATTGGTTATTCTAGTTTTATGCCTTTTTATTTTCTTTTTTTACTTTTGATGGAATGAAACTTGTAACTTTTTAAATTCGGTGTCCTATATATTAAGTTCAACTATATTCTTCAGAAAATAATAAATTATCTCTTATATTTAAATGTTAAAGTATTTTTTAAAGAATGTTTTTGTAAAAAGATATTAGAAAAAATGTTATTCTAGTTTCACTCTACTTTTATCTTTGCGATAAAACTTGTGTTATAAATTCGGTGGTGCATTTTAAGTTTAACATTCGGGAGAAAATATAAAATTATTTTTTATATTGAAATGTGAAAGTAACTTAGAAAGGATACTTTAGTGTAAGATATAAACTAAAATATTCTAGATTTACTCTATTTTTATCTGTGCGATAAGACTTATGTTTTAAATTCTGCAGAAAGTTTTAACTATCTCTTATATTTGAATATGAAGGTATTTTCCGAAGAATATTTTGGTAAAAGATATTAACAAAAATATTATTCTAATTTTATTTTTGATGTGATGAAACTAGTCTTTTAAAATCACTGTGTTGCTTATTCAATCCATTAGGCCATACCATCCAACTACTACGAAATTTTCGCAGTTTCAAAAAATGGTTTTCCTAGTGGTAAATTTAATGTGCTAATATTTGAATAAATTCGAATTCTTTTGTTATCTCTATATGTAAATATTTAAAGCAGATATATAAAAAGATCGACTAACAAATGATCATGATTTCTAAAAATTGATTATCTTCGACAGATTAAAATCTAGCTTCTTTTACAAATTGCAGCGTTTAAAGATATTTTGATATGTTATCAAAAATCACTTGCAGCAGCCTACTTTTGTAGTAATGCATCTCTCTCCAAGACACAAGAAAAAAAGGAAAAATTTCATTCATAGTCCAGGCAATAAAGAATTTTACCTGGAAAAGTTGACGGGATTTTTTATTTCTTGTGTAGTTATGTTTTTTTTTCGGTTAAACACGAATCTACATTTCGCAATCAAATTGTTTTCAGGGAAAAATATTTTTCCTGGGAAATTCGAATTTCTTGCTTTTGACATCTCTTTGAATTAAATCAAAAATTCCTGAAGGCATATTTGAAAACTAGAGAAAACCATCTATAAATTCTAAACTACAATGTGTGAGTAAGGTAATAAATAAATCAAATAATTATAAGTATGGGAATAGTTGCAATATTGAAATGTTTTCTCTCTCAGTATTTCAACAAAAATAAATGGAGAAAAACAATTAATAGAGCTTTGAAATTTATAAAAAATTCTCTTATGGGATATAGTAATATCCAAAAAAATATGTATTTCCAATCTCTCAAAACTCCCAATAAATACAATTTTAACACAAAATCATAATTTGTAGGATTTTTTTAATTTTTGTCATTTTCTTTAAGCTTTTATTCAGTTCAGACTTCTAACAACACTCATAGGAGTTCTTCCATCTCCCTCATAAATTTATTCTTAGCCTTTCAATAGAGAGTTAACCCCTTAACCCCTCCTCCCAATTTTCTTAAAAATTTTCCCAGAAGCACGATTTTTAGGCTTTTTTTTTTTTTTTAAATTTTGATGCAAATAAAATTTGGAAAGTGAGTTTTTTTTCTCCCAATTTTATATTTGTTCTAAATAACAAAAATCGTCCGCCCCACCTCAAGTGCTGCCTCCCCTAAAATAAAATTTTTAACGGCGTTTCTCTTTTAATATTTAACGATTCCTTTTTCTTTTCTTTTTTTTTTAATTTTTAAGCAATCAAAATTTAGAATATGACTCTTAATATTTCAATGAGAATGAAAGAGTTCACACAAAACACAAATAACAATCTAAGAAAGTAAAAAAAGAATTATAAACAAAAAAATAAAGTTTTATACTGTATGTTTAATATAAAATGTACACTTCTGTTTTAATAATAATATCCAAGGTATTCTAGGTTCCTAATAATAAATATCAATTACCTTCAGCTAAAAAATTTTCATGAACATTTACCCTCTGTTAAAAAAATTTCAGAGACATTTTAGCTTAATAGATATGATACAAAAAATAAATTTGAAATCATCCTTTAATTAGTACATATTTCCTGAATATGAAATCAATAATCGATGGATTTGTCATTATGAAAAGTAACTGTCATTTTGTTAAGTTAGTCATTCCTACTCTAACATTCATTGTATGTGAAATCAATGTTCACATGGTATGTGTAATATTAAGTAAACACCTTTCTATCTTTCTCTCGTATTTCTGTTAAGTTCTTTTTTAGAAAAAAAAAATAAAAGATTAAAGCAGAAATCTTTTAGAAATCGGCAGAAATAAAAGATTAAAATCTAAATAAACTTGAGAAACAATATAAAATATTTGACTAATTTATAGTTTCATTGCTTAGCAACGAGCAATGAGTCCTTAAAATTTTAATTTAGTGACTCAGAAAGCATATAGTTTTGTTTAAATGTGTAACATCATTCTTATGGAACTGAAAAATAACAGACATTTACCATAAAAAATTATCTGAATGTGTAATCACCATAAAGGAAACTAGAAACTTTGGATATTAATTTTTTTTTCTTCTTTTTTTCAAAGATGAGAATCATAAAACGAGAAATGCACTTAAAAATTATCATTTTAGAAGATTGGACACTCGGGGGAGACACCCTTTCTTATTTAGAAATAACCTAAATTTGAGGGGGGCGGGGACTTACACTCCTGACTATATTTACATAAAGATTAAAAAAAAAAAAGGACAAAAATTGTGGTTTTAGAAAATTTTTCAAGAAATTAACCTTTTCTCAGGGGTTGGGAATAAAATGATAAGGAGAATGGAAAAACTGATATGAGTGTTGTTAGAATGTCTAAATTGAGAAAAAATTTAAGAATATATGAAAAAGATTAAAAATGGAGAAGACCCTAAAAATGATAAAGGTTTATGAAAAATTATGGTTATTGGCATAGAGTTGACTTATCTCAACTCTATGGGTATTGGGAGGAGTTGGGGAGTTCTCCTTGACGGCGGAAAGATTTTTTTTTATATATTGCCATTTTGAGAATGTTTTATAAATTTCAAGCCTCTTTTAATTATTCTCCACTATTTTTCGCCGTTGAAGTAATGAGACACATCATTCTAATGCTAGAATCATCCTTGGAACACATTATAGGCAAATGAATTTGTAACAAATTTTCTCCTGCTTTTAAATATGCAGTCAGAAATTTCTACAGAAGATCTATTTTAAATCAAAGTTATAAACAAAACAAAAAAGAATTTTTCCGGTTTTTCCTTGGAAAAAAATGTTTTCCAGAAAAATTTTGATCAAAGAATTGCAGATATATGTTGCGTACCCCAAGATATATAAACATACAAAAAATAATAGGTCCCGCGAATTTTTATAGATATCATCCTATTATGAGTTCTATTGCCTGGACTATATTAGGCAAAATGCCCCTTTTCTACACCTTTTGCATTCTAACTACCACAATGTTTATCACTACAATCACTAGACTTTACTTATATCTAGGGTGGAATACCTGCCAGCTTCTGTTCTATCCAAGAATGATTTTTTCGAAGTGGCAGTAAAATGAGAATTGAAATGGCAAAAATATTTTATTTCTATGAGAGTGCTTAGAGATACCATCCATCGCATGATATCGTGCATTTATATACAATGTTCAAATTGTTTATTTGTAGAGGTGGTTCATATTCTTTTAAAATAAATTTATAAATTAAAGAAAGGAACGGAAAAGCATGACTTTTACTATCACTTCTAATATAAAAATAAAATCTTCCGGAAAATCCGGAAGAATTGGCAGCTTATGTCTCATTCCAACAATCTCACTACAATGTTAGAAATGAATGAAAATTGGGTAACCAGGTGCCCAGATCGTATTAAAAAAAAAAAAAAAAAAAAAAAAAAAAAAACTTCGTGTTTGACACATATTTTGTCGAAAATGCACAAAAATCTTAACATTTGAAATAAAGTTCAAAAAAATTATTTTGGAAATCTTAGACATCCTGTGAAGTATCAAGTTTTTATAATTTTTATCTCCCTTTTTTTAGAATCCTGAGGGAACTTTGAAAGTGTAAATGACTTTTGAATTAAAAAAAAGTCCACTAAATGTGTTTTTAAAATACTTTAAGTTGAAAATATATTTACATCAAATTAACGTTTCCTATGTTTGTCAAATTCAAAAACGCAGTAGAAACTGAAATGTCTAGAAAAACAAAATAAACTGGTGTCCAAAAGTTTAAGCATAATTGGTGTTAATGTAAATATTTAAGGAAATTTAAGAAAAAATGGCGAGAAATGTGGTATGCATGTGTCAAACAGTTATACAATCAGAAAACAAAGCAAAAGAAGAATATTAATAACTTTTATGACCCAAAGAAGCAATTTGAAAGAAAACGGCTTAAACCCATTGTTTATACTTCAATAAAAATAAGTAGGTTATTTGGCAATTTAATATATTGGATGGTCGCCTCTGGTAGCCAGACACACTGCACAAATATTGCACATATGCGTAATAAGAATATTAAATGAGTTATGATCTTAAAGAGTTCCAAGCGTTAAAGAGAGTTCTTATCAGTTCTGGAGCCGAATTCAGGGGGAGGGGTGCGGAAGGGATGCAATAAGTCTTCCGAGCAAATCCCACACGTGTTCAATAGGATTAAGATCAGGAGAGTAAACGGGCCAGTGCATGAGTTGGATATTTCCACTTTCAGGAAAGTCGTTGACCAGAATCGCATGGTGGCGAGGCACTTTACTATCCATGAATATGTATCCAAAACAAACATCTCGAAACAAACATAAGGCTAAAAGACCATTTAACAGTAACAGAACCCGTGTCATAGACATCGAAGTCTTGTGGCCTTCTGGTATTGTGTTTACTCACACCATAACTACTTTTGAATAAAAATGATGTCTAATGAATCTTCATTTCCAGTAATTTAACTTTTAATGTTTCATGTTACTTATATCTTTTTGTATAAGGATATAATTTTGTATAAGGATTTTGTATAAATAAATAATTAATATAATACTTAAAGTTTTTGTTGTTGTTGTTGTTGCTGCTGTTATTGGAATATTGTTTTTAAAGCAACTTCATAACGATAGATCTTTAAGCAGATCTTTTGTTAGCATAGAGCAATTTATGTTTAAACATTTATGCAATTATTGGGAATTTTTTAAAACTTTTTTTTCTCAACATGTGTTAAATTGTATAAGAAATATTTATTTAACATTTCATTTTAAGCACTGCCTGATTGTGATATGAAGAAGTATATTTATACCAAAACATAAATGCAATTTTTTTAGGTTTTCGATGTGACGATTTTATTCATAGTTAAAGCCGCCTTCAATTACTGACGCACGTCAAAAATATGCCCCACCCCTTCTAAAAATTTGATAGAAGTTAGTCAGTTCTGCTGTGAGTACAATTTTATATTTTTTAAAAATTTTTTTAAAACACATCGATTGAAACTTAAAGATTCAAGTCCCCATAAAGATTTTTTTTTTTTTTTTAAGTTTAAAAATCACAGAGACATTTTGGTTAAAGCAATATATGGCTTATGAAGTAAGGCAAAAGTATTACAATTGGTTAAAAGCAAAAAGACCCAACATAGGTGCCGGCAGGGAGGGTACAGAGTGAGCACTTGCGACCCCTGAAAATTCAATAAATTAAAAAATATATTTTGATTTTAACTGTTATTAATTTTTAAAAATTAGAAATAATGCTTATTGCTTGTCATATTAAATCGATTCAAAATCATAAACTGGAAGTAAAATTTGTATTTTTAAATTCATTATTAATCACTAATTAGTTTTTGTATATTGTTTTAGTAAATTTAAAAATTATATGAAACACTAGAACTTGTTGTTTTGCTTATGCTCATCACGCAGTAAATAAATAATTTAAATAGAGCATTGCTTTTTATAATTTTTTGAAATTATAATATTTGCACACGATTTTCGATATACTTTAATAAATATTTTTTCTGGTTGCAACTTAAAAGAAAATATTTGCTGGTACCCTCACAACCAAATAAAAAGTCACATATGTAATTAATTTAATGAATTTGACATCACTGCGAGGGAAGTTTTCAACACATCCTTTACATTTTTAAGCATAAATAATTATAGTCTAATTCTAAAACACAAAAAAAAAATCCAAATTCGTTAGCATAAAACAATTTTTTCTTTACAGGGATTGACGTCTTGCATTGATCAAAAAATTATTTTAGTACTGAAACATTTTTTTTTATCTATTTCATAATATTGATGAAGTAAAAAGAAAGCAGTAGATACAGACTTCCTAGCACCTCCAAACAAGAAAGAAAGAAAAAAGAAACTTCTTATAAATCAAAACTGTATAGAGTTAGAAAATAAAATTGATTAAAACAACTTTTAAAGATGATTAAACGGTACTCTTAAGCAAAATTTTTTAACTTCAAAGGGCAACTAGTGTTGTGTACATAAAAATTAAATTATTGTATAAAATTGTAAAAAGAAAAAAGTAAAAAGAAAAATGGAAAGCTGTTGTTTTTTAGGAATGCAATTCGAAAGAGAAAAACATATTTTTATCAATAACATCCGGGCAGAAATCGGCTCTTAAGTGATTCATTTCTCTGGAACACCACAGAAAAGAGAATAATTAAAGAGCCCCGCAAAGTCTGAGCGCTAATATAAAAACTTAACTAAATTATAAATTAGCATGTAATCAAATTTAATAAACATAACAGTAACTCCATTCATTCAAAAGATATAAACATTTTTGATGATAAACACGATTAATTTATTCACTTTCTCATTTTAGTAATGGATCGAATTTAACAAATATACAATGTAGATGATAAAATGAAGATTATTTACCTCCTCATGGTGAAGGATTGTGACAATCGAAAATTCTGAAGAGAGAATGATGATCAGTAACTGAGTGATGCCGTCAAAAGAGTGTTTCTTCGGTAGAAAAGAAGAGCATCGGCATCTTGAAGAGTCCGAGTCTCTTTTTGCCCTCCTTTTTTGCCCGTTCTGCTTAAGCAAGCTTCAATTACGGCAAACGATACTACCCCCAGGCTGTGACCGAGATGAAGATCGGACAGGTAGAACCGGATGCACTCCTGCTGTAAACACACTGCAGGCGAATGTCAAGGGGAAGGTCACCTGCGACATTTACCTTTTCTATATGTTAATAAATATCCCATTAATACATCTTAATGCCGGCGCTTCTCTTAACGCAAGGAAATGTAACAGTTAGAGCTTCAAAATATAAAAATTCAAAAATCGTTTGGCGGTAAGAAAAAAAAAATCGTTTGCGTTGTCGATACCAATATTGATTCTTTTTTCTCCAGGGGAAACGTAACAATTATGGTTTCTGAATATAAATGAATTAAAAAATCGTTATGCGTTTTTTGATGCCGTTAACTTACTATTAAATTGTATTCGTTTTATTTTTTCTTCCGTTATTCTCGCACGCAAATTATAATTGTATGTGTGAAAGAAGTGTCATTTTCAATCGCTTGTCTATCAGACAGAGAAATGAAATAGCAAAAAAAGAAGAATGAAATCAATTATTAAATAAACTAGATCACAGTAGTCATCATAATCATTATATAACTCTACATAATTATTACATTTTTTAACGTAATTTATAATTATGAAATCTTCATTACTCTAAATATTCATTCCATGCAAGGTAATGTATTCAAAAGTTGATGGAAAATATGTTCCAATATTATTTTTACTTATAACTTCTGATTAATTAGCCTAGTTAATGAGCTCAAAAATATACATGCACTTAAATGAGATTAGTCATATATGTCGTGCCATATGTGTTAGTCATATATGTCATGTTTTTGCATTTGAAAAGTTTTTGTTCCATTGATAACAAAATTCATTCTTTATTCACTGCATAATAAGTTTGATTTATGAATATTTTGCTAGAGGTATGACTGATAAAAAAGTGATGATGATAATTTTAGATCTTACTTTCTACCACTGATATTGTAAAATTTGACAGCTGACAGAAAGAAGAAAAAAAGTAGTAGCAAAAACATTCAATAATAAATTTATTTTTTACCACAAAAAGCGTAATATTTGGTAGATGGCTACCACTGTAAAATGATTTTAAAAAAAAAAAGTAGTAGCCAAATTATTTCGTTGTCAATTAATTTTCTTCGACAAAAAGCGTAAAATTTGGCTGAAAACAATTGTTAAAAAAAAAAAAAGTGGTAGTTAAAATATTACGTTAGGTATCGATTTATTTTGAGTTGGTATACAGAGACGTCGCATGCGAGGGGCAATAGGGTTCTTCAAAAGAGACCCGAATTTCTAAGACTTATGGGGATTTCATAAAGTAAAAACATTTCTTGTCATAATTATAAGAACTTTGATTGGTTTTAAAAGAATTTTTGATATTGTATATTTTAAAACTTTGCATTCTATTGCAAGCATATGTGATAATCTAGGTATAGCTCCCAAAAACATTGTATATTAATTAGAAATTAAAATCATAAAATAAGATATATTTAAACATTTTTTCATGATCATTTAAACAGGACTCTTCTAAATCTTCCATGCTTGATATCATTCACAAAAATTAAACGATATTCCAAAAATTTAAAATCGAACTAAAAATAATAATAATTACAAAAAAAAAAAATTTAAATATATATATATATAAGTCGGAAACACACTAAAATCAAAAGTATGCAGAATCTTATAGCTTTGAATTGATATCTTCCGCCTCCTCAATATATTAAAACATGTGATTTAAAAAATTTAAAAATTTAAAAATAAATAATAAAAAATTTAAAATCGTAAAATAAATATGTTTAAAAGAGCAATAGTAACAGAAACTAACTTTTCGCAATTCATGAAAACATAGAATAACAGTTTCCTTCAATCAAATCAGGTGACGAACGAATTTAAAAGTCGACCTTTAAATCAGAAAATAACTTCTAACCTACGCGCGCACGTGTAATCGACTGTTACCTGCTATCTGCAATAAAAGTTAAGGAATATTGCTATAAAGAAAATGTTTAGTTTTCTTTGAGTTGGAACTACTCAAGTATAATAATACGTAAACTTCAACTAATTTAGCACCAATTGTTAGACTTAAAACAAATTTTGTGTTGGAATATATATATATATATATATATATATATATATATATATATATATATATATATATATATATATATATATATATATATATTTGTATATTTATTTAGTTACATTTATTAATATCTTACAGACATCAGTGTAGTTTATTGACATTTACTCAAGAAAAAAAAATTTAAAAAAATATAGAAATTCACAAACTTTTGAATGTCAGGAAAATTACATATTAGCTTAGATGTTAAAAAAACAGTCATTTTAAGCTAATAGTAAGAAACTCAACGTTAAGCCTTTGCTTTAGATGGAACTTGAATTGCTTAAATTAATTCTTTTATCCACTGTAGAAAGAATCAAAAGTTTTTTGTTGCTGATATGTACAGAATAAAATTGTGTACAATAATCAATTATTAAATTAAAAAAAAAAAACTTTGATTACATTCAAGCATATTACAATCTTACATAAACTTGGTATTAGGTTAATAATTGCTTTCTCTCTTTACATTCAACTATTTAAAAAAATTTCTGGTAACTGTTTCAATGTCCTGGCATTCATAAGCCATGAAAACGACAGCCAGAATAATGGCAATTTGCCATTATATAGCATTTAACTTTACTTTAACATTTCGGTCTAAGATGTTTAAATTCCGCAGAAAACAACAGGATTTCTTGAAATAACTCAGATAAATCTATGTAGTTTATGTTATTCATGATTTCAAGAAGACAAGAAAATGACAACATAAAAACCTACCCACCTTGAAAAAATTTTTTAAATAGGTTTTGAACCAGAAAGTTGGTTCTTTATTCATGCAATAAGACATGTTCAGACAAAATTTACGGGAAGTTTTGAAGCTAGTTACTATTGGAAATATTGTTCGCGACATACCAGGAAAATGACTTTTTGAAATTCAATTAATTTTTTTAAATATGCAAAATAGTCAATGATAGTACAAGGTTATTTTAAATTACTAACAGCAATGCTATTTATTAAAATTTTCTAAAAAAAAGTTCTTTTAGAAGTATAGTATTAGATCTTGGAGCATGAGACTGTAAATTGTCATATTTCGTGAGAATCATATATATATATATATATATATATATATATATATATATATGTAGGAGTAGGCCGAATTGCATCGTCCGTCATCATTTAAATCAACAACTTCCTCGTTGAAGGGCTCAGCATCTCCAGAAGGGAAACCCACGGTATCCCCGGTGCCATCTAGTCTAGACGGGAAAAGTTCCGAATTGATAATTAACTCTAACTCTTTTCCATAGAACAATCTACTTTAGCGTTTATATTCGATCCGGCAACCCTGCGAGTAGGCAGCTCTCACCGGTCATGATATCGCTGTTAAACTTATTTTCTTTTCTATTAAATGTTAAGTTTAATTATTAAACCATTGTCTTTATTTCCTCTTATATATGCTCCACAAACTCCAACATATATATATATATATATATATATATATATATATATATATATATATATATATATATATATATATATATATATATATATATATATATATATATATATATATATATATATATATATGGGTGATTCTCACGAAATAAGACAATTCGGACCAAAAAAATTCTTGAAATTTAAAGTCGTCAAAATAATCTAAATTTTTTTTTGTATACTTCTTTAGTTACACTTATTAATATCTTACAGACAGCAGTGTAGTTTATTGACATTTGCTCGGGGAAAAAAAATAAAATAGAAATTCACCAAATCTTGAATGCCAGGAAAATGACATATTAGCTTAGAAGTTTAAAAAACAGTCATTTTAAGTTAATAGTAAGTAACTCAACTTAAGCCTTTATGTTAGATGGACCATAAATTGCTTAAATTAATTCTTTTTACCCACTGTAGAAAGAATCAAAAAAATTTTTGTTGCTGATATGTACAGAATAAAATTGTGGATAATAATCAATCATTAAATAAATAAATAACTTTGATTACATCCAAGCATATTGCAATCATACATAAACATTGGTATAAGGTTAATATTTGCTTTCCCTCCTTACAGTATTAGCAGTTAAAAAATAATTTCTGGTAACACTTCAATGTCCTGGCATTCATGAGCCAGGAAAATGACAGCCAGGATTATGACAAATTCGCCATTTTATAACACATAACTTTACTTTAATTAAATACTTTGGTCTAAGACGTTTATACTCTGTAGAAAACAACAGGATTTCTTAAAATAACTCAGATAAATCTATGTAGTTTATGTTATCAAGGGTTTCAAGAAGCCAGGAAAAGGACAACACAAAAACCTACTTACCTTGAAAAAATTTTTGAAATAGATTTTGAACCAAGAAATTGGTTCTTTATTCATGCAACAAGACATGTCCATATAGGAGGGTATCTAATCAATCTATTAACATAAGATATTGATTGCTGACTCTATCCATTTTGGTTATAAACCACTAAATAAAAGTAGCCAGGAAAATGACAGATTTTCTTGGGACAAACAAATTATTGACAGAAAAAATTAATTTAAACGAAGTTTTTGTAAATAATACCCTCTGCGTATATTCTAGAAATGCTTACACCGGTTGAGATAAAAAAAATTAGATATTGAAAAATTTATAAGAAGTTTATATATATATATATATATAATAACAGAGCTTCATCTCTGTTATCAGTGGTGTATTTAGCTTTAATAATGCAGTCGTAAGCCATGTTACACACAAAAAATCTTTATTAATGGTAGTAGGCTGGTATCGATAATACTTCACATCCACACTCCGCAAGGGAGGGGGTGGACAAGACTTTGGACAATTCCGGAACAACTTTTCAGGATCACAACATGATGGAAAAAGCCATGCGAAAAGCATTGCTCTCGCTTTTATACTAACACAGATTTGAGTAAACAGGCACAGTCGTTGGCATTCTTGTATCCTTACGCATTAAGGAAAATCATTTCATGCTTCCTTATATGGAAGTAAAAGGGGGAGAGATTCAATAAATAACTCAATCGTATGTTTATTAGCCTTGACTTCCCAAAATAGAATCTCTCTACGCTTATTCTTTAACAAAGACATTTTATTAAAACGAAAGAGATTTCATTCTTTTATTAATACAAAAGTATTATAATTTTTGTATTACATCCCCCCCAAAAAAGATTTTTGGCAAGCCAAAAAGAAATCATAATAAAATTTAGAATTCCCTGAACTTTTAAAATTTATGTTGGTACGACTGTTCCTTTTCACTACTACAAATAACATTTTTTCAATTATCTGTAAAGAAAACAACTATATACAATAATAACACTAAAAACATGATAATACAATTTATCTGTTTAGGCAACTAAACAGAAAGAAAAATAAAGCATATTTTTATAACTAATCTACTAAATATTTCAAAAATGTTTCACACAAAAATATACATAATTTTTATGGAAACGAACTGGACAACAAGTGTCTTTAATCAGAATTTAAGATTCTGTATGGTTAAAGGGGTTATTTACTTTATGAAAATTTGTATTCCCCGTTAAAATGGAGGAAAACAGAATTTCATGAAGCACAGTGATATTGAGAGATCCAGACGGGTCAATCCAAAAATATTTTATAATACTTTTCTCAACTTGTTGAGAAAAAAAAAGTTCAACTTTCATCGCCCTCACATCCAATTGATGTTGAGGTAAATCTCCACACGCGATTCGGATCTCCCAAAAAAATATAGGGTGTACTTCTTCCATTGAAGAAAGTAACATATTTTGTTTTGTTTTGTACACTATTCATGATTTAATTTCAACATTTGTGGGTTGTTATATTTCCTAAGATTTGATACATGTACTATTTCAAAATTTTGTTTACTTAAACAATTCTTTTTATTTATTTTGTAATTAGCTTCTGAAATTTTTTGAAGAATTTTATACGGTCCACTAAAAGGAGGTGACAACTTCCTCGTATTAGGATAAGTAAATTCTTCAAACATAACTAATTCGTCAGTTTTAAAGTCTATATCTAAAAATCTAGCATCATAGTAAATTTTATTTCTTTCATGATATTCTTTAGTTCTTTGAATTGCTATTTTTTTAGCTTCCTCAACAGGTGGATAGATTTCTTCATTTAAAGGATTTTCATAGGGGAGTCTACCATGCATGAGGTATGCAGGTGGAAATTTTGTCACAGAATGGGGAGTTAAGTTATAAGTATTAACTATATCTTTTAACAAAGTAGGCCATGGAGTTTTAGTAGGTTTCTCATTGATTTTACATTTTAATCGTGTAATTATTGTTTGACCAAGGCGTTCTACCTTGCCATTTGACTGCGGATGATGTGCAGTTGTCAATAATTGTTGAATCTTATTATGTTTCAAAAATTTTTTAAAATGAGAAGACGTAAAGGCGGCGTTTCGATCACTCAACAAGGATTTAGGTATTTGATTTTGAAAAATTTGATGTAAAAAATTTGTGTATGTTTCTGAACTAATGGATTTTGATGCAAAAGCCCAAATGTATCTTGTTAGGTGGTCAATAATTAAAGTTAAATATTTTTTGTTGAATTATAATAATTCAATCCACCAACACTATCTATTGCTATTAAGTCAAAAGACTGATTCACAGGGGGTAAGGATTGTAATAATCCAAATCTTTTTTGTCGAGGTTTTTTATTTAATTGACACGTATGACAATGTTTACAAAATTTTGTTATATCTGATGTTATGTTATTCCAATAATAAACAGGGGTTATTAAGTTAATCATTTTCTGCACTCCTGGATGGTTAAATTTATCATGAGTAATTTGCAGAAGTTTTAATCTCAACGAAAATGGAACAACTATTTTAGTAAAATTTTTCTTACGTATACATAAAACATCATTGATATCAACAAAATTACCTTGTAAGTTATCTTTCCTTTGAGCTTCAATTATTTCATTCAATTTTAACAAATGTGAAACATGAACATTATTTTTACTATTACATTTGACAAGTGAATGTGTTGCATCTCTTGAAAGCCAATCTGCTTCAAAATTAGTAGAACCTTTTGTGTATTTAATATCATATTCATACATACTTAACAATAATGACCATCTAAACAATCTACCTTTTAAATTTTTAACATTTTTTAGCCAAACCAAAGCAGCATGGTCAGTATGTATGGTGAATTTCTGGCCAAACAGGTAATGATGGAATTTATTTAGAGAATCGACTATAGCAAGACATTCAAGTTCTGTAATTGCATAATTTTTTTCATAGTCTCTTAAGGAGCGAGAATGAAAAGCTACAGGATGCAATACACCACATTCATCTGTCTGTTTTAACACAGCTCCAATTCCAATTAACGATGCATCAACAAAAAGATGACATTCATGAATAGGATTAAAAATTTTCAAAATTGGTTTACAAATAATAGCATTTTTTAACAGTTCAAAAGATTGTTGACAATTTTCTGACCACACCCATTTTACATCTTTCTTTAACAAGTTGTTTAAAGGATGTCGAATATTTGCATAACCATCAATAAATTTATTGTAAACATTTATTGATCCAAGAAATCTTTGCAATGATTTTACATTTTTAGGGGGCATTAATTTTTTAATCACCTCAATATTATGGTTATCGGGTGATACAATCCCATTGCTTATTTCATATCCTAAAAATTCTATTTGTTTTTGCAAAAATGAACATTTTGAAAGTTTTAATTTCAAGTTTTCTTGTTTACAAATATCGAAAATCTTTTTAAGGTGGGTTAAATGTTCATCATAAGAATTAGAAAATATAATAATATCATCAAAATAGTTCGTAGCAAATTTAATTTTATGTTTATTTAAAATTCTACGAATTGTACGTTGAAAAATGCTTGGTGCATTCTTCCAGCCAAAAGGTAATCTTAAGTATTCAAATAGACCGTTGTGAGTAGCGAATGCTAATTTCTCAGTGTCATCAGAATGAATACGAACATGATGATATCCCTGTGATAAATCTATTTTAGAAAAATAACTACTATTAGACAATTTTTCAATTAAAGACTGTATTAAAGGTAGAGGTTCAGAATCTGTTTTTGTAATTTGGTTTAATTTCCTAAAGTCAATACATAAACGACTCTTTTTATTTTCATCTTTTTTAAAGACTAAAGTTACAGGGGCAGCATAAGGGGATGAACTTTCTTTTATAATGTTATTTTTTAACAATTCCTCTATCTGTAAATCAATTTCCTGTTGTTGTTTTGGGGATGTTTTGTACGGCCTTAGAGATATAGGTAAATCTGAGGTTAACCTGACTCTTTGTGGTTCCATTCTGATTTCTCCCACGTCGTGTTTATGTTTTGCAAAAATATCATCATAACTTTTTAAAATTTCTTTTAAGTCCACATTTTGTATTTTGTTCTCATTTTTTATTCTTTCGTCGATATTGACCTGATAATGTGTGCACACATTACCTAGTACTATATTCGAATTATTTGAAATTTTTGGACCTTCTTTCTTTTTCCTATTTTTCCTTTTCTTTTTATTTTTGTTATCCTTAACATTATCTTTTTCAATGTTTACTTTTACTGAAACATCTTTAACTTTTATTTTTTCAAAATGTTTACTTTTATTGAAACATCTTAAACTTCTATTTTTTTCAAAATGTTTACTTTTATTGAAACATCTTAAACTTTTATTTTTTTCACCATTTTTAACCCTAACACTTTGAAAATTTTGCTGTCTAATGTGCAAAGATAAGTTGTCACTGTTAGAATTAGCAGAGGTGATCAATCTCTTACCAAATTGAGTAACAACTGGCCCGACACAGTCAATAGACAAACAAAAATCCTTGCAAGTCTGCAACCCTAGTAAAGCATATGGTAAATCAGTATCAATTATAAAAAACTTAGCTGATTTAATAATTTCGCCTATCTTAAGGGGAAACTCACAAATTTTGTTAAGTGTTAATTGTCCTTTCGTTTGGATAACATTTAATTCCTCACATTTTTTAATAGGAATTTTTAGTTTTGACACAAGGTCTTTTGGTATTATATTCAATGTTGACCCGGTATCAACATTCAATAATATCTCTTTTTTTACCTTTTCATTTTGTTTTGGTTTTGGACGTCCATTTAAGTATTTATTTTCCACTTTATATCCATTTAGGTATTTATTTTCCACTTGATATCCATTTAGGTATTTATTTTCCACTTGATATCCATTTAGGTATTTATTTTCCACTTGATATCCGGATATTATTAATTGCTATTGTTTATTTGTCATATTTTGAACGTTCATTTCAACAACATTAGGGTTGTTTACACACGAGGAGCCCATGTGAAACTGATTCAAAAATCCTTTCTTCGAACAGTATTTACACTGATTTATTGGGATCTCCTGTGTTGTATGATGTATTTTGGGTTTTGTCACATTCGGGGTTACACTTTTATTTTTAGGACAAGCCGGAGCTTTATGTCCTGGTGCATTACATTTAAAGCACCTAATGTCATATTTAGGGTTTTCCATTTTCTTCATGTATGGTCCCTTGTTATTTTGAAATTTATTTTTATCTAAGTCACTTTTAATTTTTTCATAGATTTTAAGTTTTTGTTTAAATTCAAAAAGATTATTGGCTCCATAAAGAATTGATTTATTATTTGTTTGGTCTGGTATTCCTTGAATCATGTAAGTGATTAGAGCTAAGTCATCAATATCACTTTGAGTGGCAATTTCTTTCATTTTAAGGAAATACTCTTGAAGAGTTTCATTATATCTTTGCTTTCTTTTTTGCAACATTGCATGTATTTCTGCACTATTACAATCAAATCCAAACTCTTCAAGCAAAAGATTTTTTAATTTTTCATATGAATTTAAACAACTTTCACTTCTTATTAATGTTAAGGCATTACCCTTTAAACATCTTTTCGCAAATAAAAATTTTTGCATATCAGATAATTTAAATAAATTGGAATGAGTTTCAAAATTTTCAAACCAAGAATTAATATTTTCGTGTTTTTCTCCTTTAAACATAGGAGTAACTGCTTCAATATCCGAAAAATTTACTATTAATTTAGTTTCTGTTTCTCTATTCTTTATATCCTTGCTAGAATTTTGACTATAGGATGCCATATCTTTATCAGTATAAACATGAGTTTGTATTTCTTTATCAACATATATTTTAGTATTTAAACTAACTTGCGTAAATTGACTTACACAAGTTTTAATTGGTAAATGTGATTCAAAATCAGTTTGAGTTTGTTTACATTGAAACTGATTAGTTTCATCCTCATCTTCAGAGGGATTTTCCATTACTATCGAATTTTTTAACTTATCAAAATCACATAAACAAGTTAAAATGTGCTTTGCAATTTCATCTTTATTTCCTTCACTGGAAATATTTAAAATGTCTGAAATTTTAACTAATTCCGAAAATTTGAAAGTATTACAAATTTCTTGTAATTTGTTTGAAAATTCTTCATCGCTAGGTTCAAAAGAAAATTCTGAAAAATTTAAAATTTTGTTACGGTTTAATCTAGAAAAATCATTAGGAAACAAAAGTTTAAATAATAACTTAATTTTGTTTGCCGTCACTAATTTAATTGACGTTTGAATCACATTTATTTCTTTCAAAAACATTTTAAATGCACGATAAAAAACAATATTATATCATCATTTTAAAGAAAAGCAATATAAATACAAGAAATGCAATCTAACTATTCATAATAAAATATACTCAGTTATTCATAATGAAAATTTTAAAACACTTCTCATCTCCGATATCGATAAACTATTCAATCATGCTAGTGAGAAAGAAACATAAGAGGATAAAAAAAAAAATATATCTACAGTACTTTCTTTCCATTTTCCACACAGTGTCCTTTGACCTTCATGACTGTGAAGAGAAGAAGTAAACAATTTTATTATTGCACTTCATGAATATTCATGATTAAGATTCGCGCACATTCACTTTTGTTTTCACAATTTGAGCACTACGGAATTGTAGGGTCATCGGTCATTTCTAGATTGGACACTGTAGGGTCATCTCGATCAACACTATGGGTTTCAGAGAGGCATGTGACGAGCTCGAGCCAACGTCAGCATTCTCACAGCGATGAAAGTACGGGTAGTTAAAGATGGAGTGGTAAAACAGACCTTCCTTCATTCGTTTTTCACCGCGGACTAGGCACTTCTTTCTTTCGTCCTTCGTCCCCCGGGATGAGGTTTTATCAACGTTGTAGTCAGCCGGAAAATAGATAACAATGGTTTCCTCAGCAAGTAAAATCCTGGCGTCTTATAATAACAGAGCTTCATCTCTGTTATCAGTGGTGTATTTAGCTTTAATAATGCAGTCGTAAGCCATGTTACACACAAAAAATCTTTATTAATGGTAGTAGGCTGGTATCGATAATACTTCACATCCACACTCCGCAAGGGAGGGGGTGGACAAGACTTTGGACAATTCCGGAACAACTTTTCAGGATCACAACATGATGGAAAAAGCCATGCGAAAAGCATTGCTCTCGCTTTTATACTAACACAGATTTGAGTAAACAGGCACAGTCGTTGGCATTCTTGTATCCTTACGCATTAAGGAAAATCATTTCATGCTTCCTTATATGGAAGTAAAAGGGGGAGAGATTCAATAAATAACTCAATCGTATGTTTATTAGCCTTGACTTCCCAAAATAGAATCTCTCTACGCTTATTCTTTAACAAAGACATTTTATTAAAACGAAAGAGATTTCATTCTTTTATTAATACAAAAGTATTATAATTTTTGTATTACATATATATATATATATATATATATATATATATATATATATATATATATATATATATATATATATATATATATATATATATATATATATAGTCGGACATCTATTTAACGAACTTTTTTTTTGAGATACACTTTTCCTTTTTCCCAAAATATTTCAAAACATTTCAAACTTGTTAACGCATTTCATGGGGGTAATGACCAAAGCCACTCAACTTTTAAAGAAAGCAGTTAAGTCCCTTACCCTTTCTGTTTGCATTTCAAACGAAAAACACAGACAAAATAAACGAACTTTATCTGCAGCAATTCAACTTAACAAAGAATGAGGCAATGTATGTTTAAAATTACTTTTATAATAATTTTATACGTAAAATTAGCTCTTTTTTAGTTGAAAATGTATGATAGCGTAACACTGGATAATGTTTTGCTCTATTCTTGCTTTCCATGCTGATTTCTTTTATGGTTAAGATTTATAAAATAAATAGTAAAAACTAGTTTACAAGATTAAGGTGTATCAAGTGCTATTTTAATTATGTCTAGGGTTTATAAATTTAAAACCTGTTTTGTGTTGTTTAAGTATTTCAAAAGGAAATTTTCTATATAACGAATTTTTCATACAACGAACTTATTATCGGGATTTAGCAACTTCGTTAAATAGAGGTCCGACTGTATATATATATATATATATATATATATATATATATATATATATATGTAGAGAGAGAGAAAGAGACATCGTTGATTTTGCATTTAAATTTGATGATCATGTGAGTTTTAAAATGAAATTTACATTTACTAGTATTCTTACTGTACCCATTTTCATATCAGAATACATTTGATAAAATTAACACTATTCTTAATTTATAGTCATCATTCATTAGCCCTTGAATCATCAACATATCTTTTAGGGCAAGTGAATTAAAATATAGAAATTTTGTGTTTTCAACAAGCAATATCAAAAGTTATATAGATTTGTTTACTGTCAAAAACATAGATTTGTATAAGAGTTACATCGGTATACAAGGCTGTAATCAAGGAGGGGAACATAGGGACAATTGTCCAGTTGCCCGGGACTGCTGAGGTCCGGGTTAAAATTCTTTTCAAACGTTCCAAAAATCGTGCAAAAATTTTAATTCAATCATTCAGGAGAGACGTTTGAAAAATGGAATCTTTTCATTGATGTCCTATTGTTTCCATGCCAACTAGCCATTGTTTTAAATTTAACTATAATTGATTCTGTTTCATCAAATATTTTTAAAAAATAACATCATTGACATTTGCTAGCTTATGGCTCTCATTAATAAAAAGAAGAAGTTTACTGCACGTTCTTTTATATTTTATTATATTCGTAGTGCCAGATAAACTTAAGTGAAAGTATAGGTGAGCTACATCACAAAATTTGTATTTCTTCAGTTATGTGATAAAACGTGTTTATTTTGCTATTAGTTATGCGTTAAAAACGTGTCTCTGTGAAACTAAATTATTAGATATTAACTGAAAATAAAATAATAAAAAATGAACTAAAAAGAAAAATGTATGAAGAAATGGCATTAATTCATTTGAGAAAAGAATAAAAATTCACCGAATAAAAATACTGTTATTGACGACTATGATGCTTAATTAATTTTTATAGGAAGTTTTAACAGAAATAAAAACAAAATAATGTATGCTCTAAAAACAAAATTAACGGTGAAAAGGAACTAATTCGTTTTGAGAAACCGTCGCTACACTAGGGCTAAAGAGAATAGAAGGGCTAGTTCACTCCGCTCTTAGAGCTGAAGCTACGATTTCCCTCCTCATGACGTCACTATGTCCACAGATCTCGAAGATGGCAAGCAAAGATATTATGATAACTTTGCATCTTTCTCTTTGTAAAAATAAGTTAGACTTTTTCATAATTTGACATTAGCTTTCATACTTTACGTAATTAACACATTATTTCCGTTCATAAACATAGTTCAAAAAAACTTTCTTAGCCATTATATTAAAAAAATACCATTTTAAACTTATAAAAATATTTTACTAGTTGGCAAAAATGACACTATAAATACTTTTTTTAAAAAGTTCAGTTTTATCTTTAATTATTAAGAAAATTGAAAGCATATATCGACGCTTTTTTATCTACATATTCTTTATAACAATAATTTGAGTTAAATTTAGAATTCCTGATTTTAAAATATGCCGTTAATAGCAATTTGTTCATACTTAATCATTAGGAAACATCAACCTTAAACACTAATTACTGAAACAAAATAATAATTTAGGTTCATAATGACTTTAGAAATTTTACAATTGTTTATAGATATTTAAATTTAAGATGATATAATTTATAGATATTAAAATTTAAGAGAATATAATTTTTAAAAAAATCATAAATATTTAGAATAACTACATTAAAAATATGTTATGAAATTAAAAGAATTTCAACTATACACTATATATTTTATTTATACTTTTTACTTACGTTTTAATTTTTTTTTACTTTATCAATTTTTTAATTTTTTTCGCCTGCCTTTCTTTTTGATGTAACGAGGCGGTTTCTATTTAGATAACGAATTTTTATAAAAGTTCTTAACTATAGAAAAAACGTATTGCTGTTTTATATTAACTGTGTCATTTAGGAATCCATTCTTTTCATAGTTGTTCATTTACTTTCAGGAACACGCGGAAGATTATATTTTTTCCTTTTGCGTTTCTATCAGAATTTTTGCAAGTTGCAATCGCGCAAACTGGCATTTCGTTAATAGTTTTAAATTTTTGTAAATTCACTACAAAAACTGAGGAAAGTCACTATAGAAAATAACAAATGTCTTAGAATATGTCACAAAAAGAAATGCTCCAGTATTAGTTAGAGCTAGTAAGGCCGAACGCTCTGTTCTTGAAATAAAAGTGCGAGCTTTGCGCCAAAGTGACGACACTAGAGAAAATCGGAGGATTGGCGCGGCGAGAGTTTCTTCAAAGGAGTGAACCAGCCCTTCTATTCTCTTTTTCCCTGTCGCTACACTATTATTGACGCCAATGTTGTTTAATTAATTTTGGTAATAAATACTAATTGAAACAACAAAAAAAAGCTATGCAATAAAATGAAAAATTAATGGAGAAATAGTACTAATTCGTTGAGGAGAAACGTAAAAAATTGCCATATTATTTCTTTTGCCAATATTGCTTAATTAATTTTGGTAATAGGCACTACTGGTATTATGGTAATTGGCTCAGTTTTAATAGGTACCAAATATACTAATACAGATACGAAGTATTATATTTGTATGTTTGGTACCTATTAAAACTGCGCCAATAATCTTAAGTTTCAATACAGATATTGTTAAGAGGTTTTTCACGAGATGTATAAGAACACGAAAAAATCGTTGGATCGTGGTAAATTTTGACTATAGTATGTTGGCCTCAAGCAGGAGTATCGTGCCAAATGATACTGAATACAGTTAATCTTTATTTTGATGGGATGAACTATTGAAAATGTGTTTGGTTTAATGTATTAACGCAAAAACACCGCGAAAAGAGAAAAAAAATTCTGGAAAAAAATTGAAATTATTTTAGCTTTTTTTTTATTGTTTTGGTATGTTTTGAAAAGCTAAAGGTTCAGCAGTGGACTGATCGTAAAGACACGGTTCCCAGTAGAACACCGAAGCCAAGCATCACTGGCTGCAGTCAGTGAGAGGGTGGGTTACCATTTTGATCAGCATACGTAGGGACTGAGGGTGCACGGTATAGGTCCTCGTTAAACTGTTCTACAGTAAAGTGTTCGACTTCCCGCGCAGGTCGTCGGGCTACCAATGCGGATCCCCTCTGCAGAAGATCAAAATTGTGATGGCGTGTCTTCGGATCATCCTCTGGGATGTTTCCTAAACCGTCGCCAATAGCCCATTGTGCAGCTCTAGTGCAACGTAAATAAAATACCTACTTACCTAAAAAGTTAAAGTCTTTCAGTTTAGGACATAAATTTCGTAGTGTTTTTCAGTATTGATTTTTTGATTAGTTACTTTTTATTTTCACCCAGTACAAAGAACAGGTTTTCAGCTTATATCTATATAAAACTACAATTTTGAATGAAGGTCCCAAAAATTCCAGAAAACATGAATATAAGATTTTTTGTGCTTTGAGGAAGGGGCTCGCAATAAATTTCATCCTGAAAACCTACGCCCAGCCTAGGATATACATGATTAAAATTAAAGATGGAATACCTTAACTTGAAAATAAATTACATTTTACACGATAATAAGAAAATCTTCTAAGAACAGCAAAATGCAACTTCATTCAAAAAGCTTAGCATGGCTTCTTTTTTCACTTTTGAAAATGCTTCAAGAATAAATAAGAATATCTTCTTATAGTTTAAGATCAGAAATATCGAGTTATAGGGATGTGAATAAAACAAATTTTTTAGTTGTTCAATACATAAAAAAGAAATCGGTACTGAAAATTTTGTAGAATTTTTTGAACTTTCCAAAATTTGTAGAATCAAGCATATGTATTATGGAATGCATACTTATTCTTTTCAATCAAGATGCAATGCTTGAAAAAATGATCACTTTGCACTTTAAAAGTTTTTGCTAAAATGGTTTTCTTTACTGGGGATTACAAATATTTGGAAATTTTTTTACACTGCTTATGATCTTTACATAGAATGTAAAATTTAAAAAAATATTTTTTTTTTCAAATTAAGTATGTATTGCTAAAGCGTTAATCACAGCTATGTAATTGTATTCACCAAAATTATTTTAAATATATTTGTACAAGTTTGTATTGATTATCTCACCTTCTGTCAAAATATACATCGAAGCCGTAGTGGCTTAGGGGATAGAGTACTCTTTTCCCAATAAGGTGAACTGGGTTCGAATCCCAGCGACGGCTGGTTGAAACGAATTCCGCACCCGGAATTCGTTTCGTTAGCGCTGTGACCGGTTCACACCGATCATAGCGCTAACGTAAAATATTCTCAGTAGTAGACAGATCATGGGTTAAAGTCCCCTTTCCGTCAGGATAACGGTGGGAAGTTTCGGGGTTTTCCACGCTATTTAACGCAAATGTGGGTTAGTTCCTTCAAAAAGTCCTCCAGGAAGGCGAATTTCTCCCAATACTTGATCCAGGAGTTCCCTTGTCTTCAGGATTAAGTTCAAAATTACAAGGCTATGGAGTTGGTACAGTGATAGTCGTAAGTCAAACTTTAGTCGGTTGTTTAACGACGGTTATGAAATACAGTATACAAAATAACGAAAGAGAATTTGTAACATTCACGGATTGACACAAGTCATAAGTGTCATAAGAGTCATTAATAGGTTTGTTTCAAATGAGAGAAAGCGATACTTAATGTATTAATGAATTAACTTTTATATTTTACTAAAATTTTTTATATAAAATGTCGGTAAGTATTTAGTGATATAAATGATTTTTAGCGGTTTTTTAGTGATTTTTTGTTGACCATTCGAAACTCAACAAAACCTAGTAACGCATCTGTTTAATAATATAACTTTTTTCGGGCATTGATTGAAAAATTTTAATGAGGCAATTTATTATTCCAAATATTAAATGTTTCCTTATCGAATTACATTTTAGTGAAGCGAAAAAACTCTTCAAAATGTCAACAAGTAACAGCAACTTTCATTATGTTTACCAATGTCATTGTTGAAATATAATTTTATTAAACCTCTTATTAGTCAATTTTACGCAAAATTTTTATTGAACATATTTTTCATACTTCTTTCATTATTTTGTATAAATTTACGTCAAAATAAAAATTATATTTAGCATTTTAATTATTTATGGGTATGAAATACAGCTTGAGACACCGGTGTCTTTTTCTGTGTTTAAGTTATCTTGCAAACACAGCTCACAACAATAACTTTTCAAATTTTCATTTAATTGTAGTTATTTAGCTCTAAGTAAAACAGTTATTCATCATTATAATTTCTTTAATTTACTAAATCAGTTATTGATAAATTTTCAATGAAATTTTTTATTTTGTCAAAATACTTTCTTTTTGGATTTTATATTTTAGTACAAATGTAATTTCCATGATCTAACACAGTGTTTCCCAAACTAATGACTTTTGTGTACCCTTTCTAAATTTTTCGTAACGCTGTGTACCCCTAATACAGGGTGCGTAGCGTTTTTAAACAGTGCTTATTTTCGATTTGAGTTTTTGATTTACTTTTTTATTCGGGATTTGTAAAAAATGCTTAATTTTCTATCTTTTAAAAAGAAATTTTTTCTATGCCGTGTCGATTGTCCTTCTAAATTACAAAAAATGCATGATTTTCACAATTTTCTTTGCAATATTTATCAGAAACTACTTATTTTATGATGATTATGTAAAGGTTTCGAAAATATTTTTGATTTTTAATGATTTTATATTTTTAAATTAAGAACTTTAAACGATAGAAAATAGGGATTTTTATTACTGCACAGATCCTAATTATGATTTTTTTTTTTTGGATTAAAAATGTTTTTTGAGTGTTTAAGTACTTTACATTAAAGTACTTAAAAGGTGCTTATTTTTTGTTGAAAAATCTGGCTACGCACCCTGTAATAAAAAAAAATCAATGTATCTTTCACTATAAAAAAATTGCATAAAAGTTAGAAATCACAACTGGTTGTCGAAACCACTAATTATTAACTGCTAACTCTGCAAAAAAATAGCCAATAGAAAAATACGTAATTGTGAATTTTCCTGGCTAGCTTTGTTATTAAATAAAATTCTTTGAAATTTTCGTTTGTTGCAAGATATTTCGCATAAGAACGCGTACCCCCGCTATACTGTTCCCGTACCCCTAGGGGTACGCGACCACACTTTGGGAAACACTGATCTAACAGATGTTTTGCAATTATTAGACGTTTTTTATAAATAAAAAATACCAAAATATATTTTTACTAGTAATTAGAACGTCAGAAAAAAAAAAATATTTATATCAAAGGAACACCGGTATCTCATCTGCGTCAAAGGGTTAAGAGCTAGTTTTACTATTTTGTTATTTTTTCTCTTTAATTTAAAAAAAAAGGCAATTTTTAGGTTGTCTCTTTTGAGCAAATTAAAAAAAAAAAAAAAAAAAACACGTATATTTATTTCCACATCCATATTAACTGTTAGGGCATAAATAACCAAGGTTGATCTTTTACAAAAGGCAAAGATCATTCAAAATCTTTGAAAAACTTTTTTTATAGGCTTAGAACATCAAAATCTACTTCTGTCAACAGTGAACTATTTAGAAACTTAATTTTCTTTTATTAAACTTTGCGAGCTTAACGAAATAAATGCATAAAAAATAATGCCTAAATAGAAATATAAAAAAGAAAGAAAGAAATTAGTTAAAAAATTTTAACATTAAAGTTTTATTACTCCTATAATTTCTAAATTACTAATTGCATCGACCTATTTTTGATCTCATTCGATTTAATGTAAAGCAGACGTAAGACAAGGATCTAATACTTTCCCTGTCTATAACATAAAGGTATGTTAAACGGGTAAACAAGTATGAGTACAAAACTGTACTTTTGGTGCATAAAAACTTTTAAAGCTTTTGAACTATTAGTTCTATAGACTTAAGGTTGGTTTCATTTGATTCAACGTAAAATGTGCAACGGAAACACTCTTTCACTTGTGCAGATAAAGATCTGTACTTTTTGCCCCCCCCCCCCCCCCTCAGTAAATTTAAAATGACGACTAAAGCTCACATTGGGTTAAAATGTAAACATCAGATATCCATATTGAAGATATTTCTCAGATTCAACTTTCCTCTAATAATTTTTGCATTCAGGGACTCAAGAAAGGGTAATTAAGTTTAGGATCGCAATAAAAACTGAATAAGTTTAGGATATGTTTGTGCAATTATGACCGCTTTGACTTTTTTTAATTATTATTTTGAACTTAATTTATATCATCTTAAATAATAAAATTAAATGTTATAATGATTAGGATGATCTGCTGAAAATCAAAGTAAGCTACAAAAAATTTTTAACTGAGAATTTTTTATACTTGGCATTTTTATATAGTAAGCTACCTATTGCAAAGATTTCTTTTTTCAAAAATAATTTTTGTCTTTTCAGTTTTTGAAATTCTAAATTTATTATCAATAGGAAGAAAATAATTAATTTGTCAAGCGACTTTTCTCAAAATCTACTGCGAAGCACTTACATTGTTTTTTTCAATTCCACAGCAGTGATCATTTCACTTTTTAAGATTGTAGGGGGGAAAAATCAACATTCGAAGTTGCTTATTAAAGCTCTTAAAGGGGCTTTAAGCGTTTTTTTTTTTTTTTTTTCATACTATCGTATTAAAAAATGACATTTAGGGTAATTCTGATAAGATACGGCACGTGGAGGAATCATGGCCATCAACTGATAGACATCCTAGAACTGTTGTTCACTCATGGTCAAACCCTCCAGAAGCCCAAAGCATTTTTTTATTTTTTATTCCATGCACACAGGAAGGGTCGTGATTGAACATTCACTCATTTGTATTGCCATGTCTGTTTTCCATCTTCAAAAACATAACAAATAAAATTTTCTTTAGCATAATGACCCAACAATATGTAAAAGTTCCAGCCTTTCACAAGCATAACCAAATCTTACTCTAGCTGAAAAACATTTAACAAGTTCCTGTTCTTCTTCAATTGTTAAATAAATTTAATTCAGATGTTCTGACATCCAGATTCTCGGTTCTTTGAACTAACTTTTCAGCTAACCCACAGTTGGATAACCAATTTAAGTATTTCATATATTTTAGCTTCTTTCTGAACCTGTTTCCTCTTCTTTTCTACCATAACAGCTTCCTTCAGGTTTTTAGAAAATAAAAAAGTAGGAAGCTATTTTTGGCTCATGTCCTAGGCAGTTTTCCGCAACCAAAAAGTACAAAATCATTTATTTTAAGTTAATATAAGACATGGTCATAATTAACCCATTCTAGCAACAAAAAAAGGGGGGAATTATGACTATATGTTTTTAGATAATAATTAATGTAGACAGAAAATACTAATCAAAAGTAGAAAAATAAAACACCATGAGCTTAGTCAAAACCATTTTGCCCTTACCAGAAAAATTTTCTTTGGATATATTGCATATGAATGTAGACTTAAGTAAAACAATTGTTATTTGTCTGTCAGTCTAACGGCAATGCATTGAGTCAAAATTATTGTCTTAGGCAGCAGGCCATGTGCAAATGAAAGAAAATAAATAGTTTGTTAAAATGTTATCTGTCCCCATTATGTTATTGTATTTCAGATAATATATTTTGATAACTGCACGTGAGAATCCAGTTGAAATTAGATTCTTCTAAAATATAATTTATAGAACGTGTATGAATCTAGTTAGTTATAGAAAGCAAATCAATTACATTCTAATTGAATTGTTGTCGATCAATAACACACAGCTTGCACTGTTACAGACCATTTTTAATTGTTATAATTAATTTCCTTTCATTTGCAATTAATTTGGCACATCTTAAAATTATATAAAAATTTTTTATATGACTTGGAATGCACCACAGTTAGACCCACATAATAACAATTATCTAACTAGCTTAAAGATTATTAAAATAACCAACATTTTGTGACGGTGTCGCTCGATTTGCATGAAAAATTTTCTTTTAATTGTTTTGAGGATCCTGGATACTTCCATTAGAATGGATAAAACAGAATTATAGAATCAATTTTCTAAAATTATATTTTAGCATTGAAAATATTAGCAAGAGAAAGAAAAGAATTGTCAAGCTGCTTTTCTCAAAATTGATTGTGAAGCACTTAAATGTTTTAATCTCAGCTCATGATATCATATTTACAAACTAAGTATTTAGAAAGATTCAATTAAAATCTAATGTCTTTAAAATTTTGGAATATGTGCAGAAGGTACTTGAATTTAATTTTTTAAATCAGTAATTATCTTAAAAGATATAATTGGTATGTAGATCAGAATTTAATGATGAACAAGACTCTTCATTATACTATAACATGAAAAAGGCATTGCATTTCATGAAGGTGAAGAATAATTCGTGTCTAAACTTTAAATAAAAATAGTTTGGAATTTTTTTAAAAAAAGAATGCCTCTAACTTCCTAGCATTAGCTTGTGTTGAACTGCAAGCAAAGTAAGAGTGTTTTCATTTTAAAATTAATAAAAAAAAAATTTTACTCTATAAATTCACTGCATTAATATTTTTTTTTACTCCCTAAATTTACTCATTAATAATTTGCTTTATGACATGCAGAGTAAATATGCAATATTTTGTTGAAGTGAGAAAAAAAAGAATTAATTTTGAAGTATACTTAAAATGTAATGAAAATTTCTTCCACAAGTTGTGATGATCCTCTATAAGTCCCTAATATCCCCCTAGAAAATTTTAATGGGAAAACCTATGTTATATAATAAATATTATCTAAAAAAGTTTGAATTGTATGGTACAAAAATTTTTACACCCTTTTAAACTAAGTAATGATAAAAATTAAATGATAAAATCCCAAAAATTGAAGTGCATTGGTTGAATAATTCTTCAGAAAAATTTAAAAATAAAACTTTTTTGAGATGGTGAAATATGCAAAAAGTGAAATTAATATTTAAATGTCCAAACATTAAAATACTAAGTCCATATTTTTCCGACTGAAGCTAGTCTGATATTTTGAGTGTCAAGAATCTAAATTTGTTGCAAGAGGTATGTTTATTTTAAAAAAATAAATTTTTTAGTCTGATTTCATAAATATCATCTGATAATATTGTAGCCTTTAATATAGTCTACCCTAATTAATTGGTATAATTAAAGTGAGATCCTCAAACCATTAAATCTCACAATTTTGCACTCAATGCTTTGGACTAAAATATGATTCTGCTACAATTACTAAATACTTGCACTATATTAAATACCTCATAGTCAAACAAATTTATAAAAAATTTGAAAATCAACAATATTTATTTCTTTTTAAACTACACAACTATGGTTATAAATATTATACATTATGCAAGTTAATGTAATATATTTTTATTTTGAAGCACTAGCTAACTTTTGAAGAACCTCAAATATCTTGTCACTTCCCAAATTTTTCACAGAAACTGATGTTTCTTTTCCAAATTCTAGAAAATAGAAAATATATAAATATTTTTACATAACTCTAAAAACAACAATGATCATGCAAAATAAAAATAATCAAGCCTTATTTTTAAATAAACCTTTATAATAAAAAATTAGATTGAAATAGTATTGAAATTGAAAATAAAGTGTCGTTTTAAAACTTTAAAAAAAAGTTTTATTAACAGTGCAAGCTCCCTTAATATAAAAATTACGAAAAAAGAAGATTAAAAAAAAATATGACACAAAATATAGTTTATAGCTCAAGGTATCAATGTTAGAGATAATAGGTCTAAAAGCAAGTTGAAGCTTGTGAAATTTAGGAAGGGTAAAGAAACTGAAACAATTTGAAATAGTAGAAATGACAATAATAAGTTTTTAGTGTAGTCTAAAAATTACAAGAACTTTCTATTTTATTTCTAATAGCAGTGGAATAAGAATGGTCAGACTTTAAAATTGTGTAATGGCAAGAGGCTAATATATTTTTAATATGATTATAGTAATCTGATTTGTTGAGAATAACAGTCTACCCACCTTTTTCTACTTTGGTATGAAAATGTTAGAACGAGACTTGAGTTCATTAATAGCTTGTTTTTGAAGGTAGGTGAGATTAGATTTATTCAAGTGTTTATTCAGAGAAACAGTGTCAGAAATTAAATGTCAGAGAGTAACAATTTGACCAGGAGAAACTTTGTACCACCTAAATGTTGTTTCTAATGGGTAAATAATATTGGGAACAGAAAATTTGAAAGTAGCAGGGAAATGTAAACAAAAATTAAGGACCTTTTCTTTGTCTTGCTAAGATTAATAGAAGGTAAATTAACAAAAGAATGGTTAATGATAATGATAGTTAATGAAGGGTTAATGATTTGATAATAGGTTGCTATTGCTTATTAACCAAATTCAGATTATAAATTTTTTTTGCTAAGATTATCCCTATGTTAACAGGATAAAAAGTCAACATAAGCATGGTTTTGTTTTTCTCAAGTACTAAACTGTGGAAAAGAATTGATAAGGAAAAAAAAGATTAAAAAGCTTTCTCTTAATATCAGATAAATATTTACAAGTATCTTGAATGACAGCATGTAGAATAGTCAATTTGTACCTGTTAACAACCCAATCAACACAATAAGAATTATTAATGCTATATTTGGTTTGAACAAAATTAGGAATGACGGATAAAAGCTTGCATTTATGCAAAAAACCCAAATGATTAAGAAAACATGATTGTTAAGAAAGTGTTTAAAAAGATTGATATTAGAACAATCCATAAATTAAAAGAGGGAAGAAAAACCAAGAAAATATCAAAAAATAAATAACATTTGTCTATTTTGGTTAACTATGTTTAAAAGCAGTAAAGTTAATAAAAATTTTATCATCGCCCAAAACCTTCTTTCAGTTAAACTTTTCCGAGGCTGCGCCCATCCCATCTCTATCTTTCATATACGAATTTTAACCAATAGAATATAATTACAAGAGTATTGTAAAGTTTTGTTTCGTACTGAGAAGCACTTTTGATTCAAGCTGTTTTCAGTGAACTATATAGCAGCACCTGCTTTTGATTTCTTAAGGAAGGTAAGTAAATATAATATTACTAATATTATAATACAGTATTTATCTGCATTATATTTTGAGTTTCTTAATGTTTGATACACATGGGATTTAAGTATTTTTCTTTTTCTTTTGTGTCATATATTTAAATTTTTAACTTAAAATTATTAATCTTTATAAAGTAAAAAAATAAAGCATTTCAACTTGAAGCGATTACAAAAATAATAAATCATTTTGGTGTTGGTCACAAACTTTAAAATTGTGCAAACACTGTGCCATATCACCATTTTCCATAATTTTATTATATTGTGCTTGTGTTCAAAGAGGTAATTTATTTAATATGTTTGTTTAAAAACAGAAATCATTGATAATTCAAAACAAGTAAAAGTCTCAACTTTCTGAAACTATGGCACGTGCAGATATATGAATGAAGCAATCAAAAAAATTAATATATGCAAAAAGATTTGATTCTTTGTAGTCTCAAAATTATACTCAGATTAAAGATTATACTCAGATTCAGATTAGGAATAAAATTATTAGGAATTATACTCAGTATTTCTACATAATTTTATTTAAATCATCTATTACTTAGGAAGAAGCATAACACAAATTAAGACTTCAGACTTGATATTAAATCAGTTGTTACACGTTTTTCCATCAATCATTACCATATATAAAGCATGATTTACTAAAAGTAATTACATATAATAAATTGTGGTAGCTTTCATTTTTTCAAGTTATTTATGCATTTTCTTTCTTTGTTTGTAGTTTGGCTTTAATTGCTGCATTTATAAATTTTAATATTAATAGTCTGACCAGGGTTTGCTGGTTTAAACCAAGTGGTTTTATTGAAAAAATACAAAGTCTGTTCTTTTTTTTAAAAAAAATAATATATATAATTAAATTTCTATTACCCATATAAATTCTTTCAGTTTGATTGTAACAAAATGAAAAAAGATTCACAATTTTGAGTTTAATTCCTAGAAGGAATATGTATTATTTCGAATAAACATAAATCTGCATTTTTAAATGTTTAGTCAAAAATGCCTTTTCATAAAAATATCTATATTAAACAGGTTGGCATTTGGCTCAGAAGAAACCTATTCTTTTCCAAGACAGAGGAAGAAACTTCGAAAAAATCAGAAGAAACTTGAGAGAATGGTAGAAACTAAAATCTCACATTTAAACAAATTAAATTTAATATAGTAAGAAAAAGTTTAACGTTTTTTACTCACTTTTTTTTAAAAAAAAATCTTTATTTACTAAATAGTTTTTATGAGAAATTTAAAATCTATAAATCATAATATTTAAGAGTTGGTTTGAGTATTCATACTTTATATTATTTGATTATAAAAATCAGTATGCTATTTATTATTAAGAATTCCATAGGTGTTTTTAGTAGTACTTATGTTTAGTATATATGCTAATTTAGTGATATTAATAAAATTTGATTGTTATTTTAATAGTTCTTTATATAATTATAAAATTAAGTTTTACAATATTTAACATAAATTATTGATAATCCAGTTATTTTAATTTTTGTATTATTATGCTGACTGAAAAAGAAAATTTTGTGTCAGGAACATGGTTCATATAAAAAATAACATAATTGTTACTTGGCATGAGAAATTTCCTTAATCCTCTACAATATAAGTAATCCTTAACCTCAAAAGCTATGCCCCTCAACAATAATTTAAAAATTAGTGATTTCCATGAATTGTTGCAAAATTTTTCTGGTTTAAGCAAAAATATTTAATAATTTTCTAACTTATCTTGCCCAAGCAGACCGTGAGGTTGATCTATATTTTGAGCTATCATGAGCTATACGAATCCACATTTTGTGAACAAATTTTTTCTGAGAAACATATTTTTCAGGCAAAACCTGCTCAGTTTTTTTGCATATCAGGTTATATGCAAAAAAAATTAGTTTTTTTGCATACAACCTTTACTTGGCTTAAGATAGAAAATTTTTGGTGACATTTAAAAACTGGAGAAAATTTCCTACAAATTCTATGCTTTCAATGTGTCTGTAGATAATAAATCAAAGAATTATGAGTCTGAGAATAATGAATATAACAGGGGAATGATGCCTTTCTCAGTACTACCACTGAAAAAAATAGAGAATAATTAATAGAGGTTTGAAATTTATAAAAAAAAAAAAAAAAATTGTGGGACCAACTGATATATATATATATATATATATATATATATATATATAATATTTCCATTCTGTTAAGGGGGAAAACTTCACCCCTTCCCAATAACCATAAGTTTTCCAAAGTCAAAATTTTTAGGATCTTTTCAATTTTTGATTTTCTCCTTATCTCCTTAAATTTTTACTTAATTTAGACTTATGACAACACTTATTTCCGAGCTCCAATCCAACTAATCAATTTATTCTCAGCCCCGGAGAAGAGAATTGACTCCTTAATCCCCCCTTCTGAATAACTATATTTTTCTTTAAAATGTTTCTAATAACACCACCATTTTCTCTATTTTTCAATTTTCCTGCAAATAAAGTTTGAAATGTAAAGCTCTTTCTCCAATTTTTTATTTGTTCTAAAAAATAAAAACAGCCCCCTCCCGACAGCCCCATCCCCAAAAACCAGAACATTTTTAAGGACATTTCTCACAAATTTTTAAATTATTAAGCAATCAAAATTAAGAATAAGACTTTTAACATTTCAATGCAAATGAAAAATTTACATAATACCAAAATACCAATCTAACAAAGTAAATAAAACAGGAAACAAAAATAACTTTTATTCAGCAAGTTTTGTGTAAATCCACCCTTTTGTAATATCCAAGGGATCCTAAGTTGGTGGGTATAAATATCAATATGTTGCCCTCCTCAGTTATGTAGCTTTTAAGGATATGAAGCTTAAATCATTGCACAGATAAATGCATCAAGATAAAAAAATTCCTAAATTTTCTTCATTTTTTACATGTTTCTTGAACATGAAATCAATGATAGATGAGAATGTCATTTTGAAAAGATCATCAATAGCATTAATTATCCTTATTTATTTAAAACAATTAAACTCCAAAAAAATATATAATAAATTTAGATTTGTTACTTGCAGTACTGGATGTTATTCTGTTTTTGGAAGAAATTTGTTTTAAATATTTGAACATCATTTTAAATAAAATTATTACTAATAATAAGCATTTTATCAAAAATAACAGCCAAGACATTATTAAATATTTAAATTACAATAAAATTAATAATATTCTTACATGTGATTTTGAAAATTTATTTACGAGTATACCTCACAATAATTTAAAGAAGTTCAGAAATTTTTGATAAATATATTTGATTAATGAAGATATTATTAGGGAAGGTGGGATTAATTTATGTAATGCAAACATTTTTGAAAATTATCTATTTAATGGTATATGTTTTTACAGACAAATTCAAGGTATCTCAATGGGAAATTTTTATTCAAGTGCATTTGCTAATATTTTCTAACATTTTAGGAACATAAATTTTTACAACATTATTTATTAATTGGGTTTAGATTTATTGATGATTAAATTAATTTTGATTGTAATGATTTTGATTTAATTAAAGATATTTATCCAAAAGAACTTAATTTCATAAAGACTAATTCAGATGCTAAAGGCACCAATTTTTTAGATCTTGAAATTAAACTTTATAACAAAAAAATTTTATTGGATTATATGATAAAAAAAAGAGAGTTTAAGTTTAATGTTATTAGTTTAACACATTTTAAGTCCAACTTATACTTTAAAAATTTTCATGTATCAATGGACAATTAAAATGTGTTATATTAAGTATATCCCTTCCTGTCTCTCTCTCTATCCTTTTCATTATGTACTTCGATAGGAAAACTCATTTAAGTGTTGCTAGAATTTCAAATTGAGTAAAAATTTGAGATATGCAAAAAAAAAAAAAAAATTATAATTTTGAAAAAGGTACAGAAAAAATTATCATTATTTGGGGATGAGTTCACTCAAGGGGGTGGATGTCACTCTTATGCTATAATAGTCATTACTACCATAGTCACAATTCTCTGACTTATTAACCTACGGATACATTGTAGGGATAAATTTTGTATGAATTTTCTCTAGTTTTCAAATATACAACCAGAAATACTTTTTTTTTTCAAGCCAAACAAAAGTTTTGTGCATAAAACTGGATTTAGTTTTTTCAAGTAAAGTTTCAAGCAGTTAAGTTTCTTCAAGAAAAAAATTTTGGTTGCAAAAGGCAGATTGATGTTGAGCACTTTAAAGTGACAAAAATATACAAAAAATAACAACTCCTGCCAATTTTTTCAGGTAACCTCCATTTTTGAGCTCTTGCCTGGACTACTGGTAAAAATGTTTAGAACGAAAAAACTTACCATATCTAGCATATATTTTAGGTTCTACATTTCTACATTCACGAACCAGCATTGGAAACTGTGGATTACTTTTCTTCAAAGGAACATAGTGCTTTTTTATAAATTCCCTAAAATGAAATTTCAATAAAAAGTATTTAATTTGCAGTTTCAATTAAACATCAAATCAAATAATTAAAAAAAAACCAATGATTTAAATTAAAGAAGAATAAAGTAATCTAAATCATTACTGTAACAACAAAATACAGCGTGACAGCTATTCTAAAATGTTATATGCAATTTAAAATGCATTTTTTCCTAACAATCAAAAATCTTACTTTTAAATATAAATCCCCGAAACCTTTTTCTGAAAATAGGGAATAATTTAAATCTTCATACTTTATTATTAATTAAAATAACTTTTTTGAAATTATTGACGAATAATTTAAAAATATTATTATTTATTCACTTTTGAAGTGAAAATGTTTTTCAAACCTTTTTTATTAAAAATCATTAAAACATTTTCCGTGTAATTATAAATGCTTCAGAATAAACAAAATTCTCTTCTTCTTCTTTTTTTTAATTGCTACTTTAAACACTAAGTCAAACAACTAAAAAGGCAATTATAGAAATAAAAACATTTTCTTACATGAAAAAGATCCACGCAGATTTGTTTCGAACGGTCTGAACAAGATATACTTTTTTCCCAGTCAGTAAATTATGTTAAAAGTTTTAACAAAAAAAGCATTATTTTCCATTGGAAATACAAATTTAATATGTTTTTCCAATAAATTTAATAATAGATCTTAAATTTGAAACCTTAGAAATAATGATGGAAAAATAGTTAATCCTCACCACCCAGTTTATTGCTTAAGAAGACTTTTCATGTCCTCATGCTTAAGAAGACTCTTCATTAAAATGTTAAAGTGATGTGGACGGAGAGAGGAAAAAGTAATTATGCTGTCATAGTTATACCAATATAATTCTGAAATCAGTATTCAAATTATTAGAAATCAGCATTTAAATTTTTAGAAATCAGCATTTAAATTATTAGAAATCAGCATTTAAATTATTAGAAATCAGCATTTAAATTATTAGAAATCAGCATTTAGTAAATTATTAGAAATCAGCATTTAAATTATTAGAAATCAGCATTTAAATTATTAGAAATCAGCACTAATTATTGGGAAAAAAATTTAGTTATCATCAAAAGTTTGTTAAGAATAGAAAACATCAAATTAACTTAAAATCCAACATGAAGAGAACTTCTAAATAGAAGTGCATAAATGATGGCATATGTGTGAAGTAATTACTCGTTAGGTAGCACAGTGGTCTGGTTAAACAAAAGAAAGTAGTCAAAAAGATAGTGCAAAATTTCTGATTGATTAAAAAAATTTGACTATACTTTAATTATAAAAAAATAAATACAATGTTGCAGACTCTGTATAAAATTTCCTTAAAAAATTAAATGGAATTTAGCCTAATTTAAACCGAATTTACACTGTTTGAAATTAAAAATTTGCATATTTTGTTGAATTTCCTGAAAACAACTGAGAGAAATGTAAAACTACTACTTCAAAACAAAAATGTAAATCTTGTTTGACAAATATGTAAGGGTATACAAATGTTTTGGTAGAGCTAGAAGAGGAATAGACTTGGTAAACTTGCAGCAATCAGATTATTTTAATTTCAAGCAACAAAAATGAGTAACCACCAAATCTTGTTTTGGTATGGATGCCGAAAATAGAAATTTTTTTAAAATCAAAATAAGTAACATTTGGACACAGATACTCAGTTATTTAAATTAGGTGTTAATTAAAATGTAGCCATTTTAACACAAAGCCACCACCATGTGTTTTGAACACAAAATTTTAAACAAAAGAAAGACAAATTTGAAAATAATAATTAATCTTAAGTCATATATTTTAATCATATCAACTTATTTTGATTATTTCTTTTTATCAACAAAATATGAAATATGTTTCATGAAAATGAGTAACCTTGGACATCGAAACAAAGTGACAGTGATTAGGTTTGTCAATTATTTTATGCATTTTAGCAAATTTATTATCAAGGAAGAATAGTTACTTGTGCAACAAATAAATAGGTTAAAAACCATCAATATTACTATTTAAAATAAGTGTTTTCAATACATAAGTCTGTAAATTAAGCAGTGATTGAAAACCATCAGAACATAACAATTAGAGGGAAATTATCAGTTTTCATGAGGATGCCTATTTAAATATTAACAATAGTTAAAACCAACAAAGGAAAGAGAGCATTGAACCAAAATAACAATTAAAATTACTGATTTAAAAACTGCTGTGGCTCTGCTTTTTTTTTTTTAAAGATCAAACTTATTCTTAGGAGCTGATTGAGATGCTTTAGCTACAACTGGTTCTTTTATCACTTTCTTCCAAGTTGCTTGAGATTTTAAATTCCTCTGCAATAGATGAACTTGCATGCTGCAACAGTTGAATTTTATCACAACTAAAAATGGCAACATCCTTTTTACAAAAATTGCAATACCCATAATATTCATATCTTCTATGAGAACACCATATGCATAATTTCTTTCCAGAATCATTCTTTTGATTTAACCAATTGTCATAAAATTTTAATTGCCACAGCATTTCGTACAGAAAAAGAATCCCATTCTTATCAATAAGTGTTTTAAAAACAAAAACATGTGCTGATAAGTAAAGATTAAAAACTACTCACTACTCGTTCAACTGCACATTAAAATAGAAACATAAGAACTGCGAAATAATAAATCTCACCAAACATAAATAATAAATATGCATGAAGAAAGATCATTTGCATTTCTTGCTTTTACAACCATGGAAACAAGCAAGCAAAATAGCAGCCTATTTTCAGGGTGAAAGCTGAAAGGCAATCCATTATAATAAGTAGCCAAGATCATGGAATGAAAGAAAACACAACCTTCTTCCCTTTGGAAAGTGGTTGATTCAGTTTCTTATCTACAAGAATGGGTTTTTACCAAGAAAATCAGCAGTTTTGCTTATTTTGTTTTTCACAACTTCCCGTTTAGAATTACTCTTTTCTGTGCAGCATTTCAAGGAAGTCCTAAAAAATGGCTAAATTGAGACTTTATTTTAAGAAAAAATATAAGATAAAACACTATTTTTTTTCTTTAAATACACATACAACAACTGTGAAGCCTGATATAACTTCTTAAAACAAGTAGGAACTTTCTGCTCATTGAAGAGGTGCCCTCATATCCTCTCCATTTTAAAAATTTCAAATCCTTGCCATTTTAAAAATATAATTTGTGCAAGGATTGATTACCTTATCTGATAATCCTTTTCCAGTAATGTCTTTAACTAGTACAAAAGTTTTAAAAAAATTTCACAAGGTTTATTCCCTTAAAAGGTTTATTCTAAATATTGAACTCACAGGGATAATTATTCAAGTCTGCTAATGTCCAAAGTTTCATAAACTAATGTGCTGAAAAATTCGAATTTATTGATATTTTTTCCCCACAAGTGTTTTTAAAATAACACTTCCACAAATTTAGTAAGCTTATTTTGAATTTGAGGACTAATTTAGTGGTTTTTATAAGTTGCTTCAATTTATTAAAAATTTATTAGGAGGTTTTTTTTACATGAGAATTCTGTATCCCATGGCTTCCCTTACTTACTTCTGACAACAGAAGAAAAAACAGAATAGACAAAATGCACCATATGAATTTTATAAATATTTTAACAAAGAGAATTCTTTGAAATTTTGATTTTCTCTTTCCATTGGTAGGAAACTTCACTGATTCATTTGGCATGCCCATTTTTTTTTTCATCAGTGTATTTTTTACCATGCTCTAGTCGTTCAATATTTTTTAGCACTGAATCACTTCCGATAACTGATTCATTTAAGAATGGAATGAAGAAATTATCTCTATTGAATTTAAAGTAGCAAAGCTGCAAAAACAAATAAAAAAATCTACAATGTTCTAAAATGTTTTCAACAAAAGTGAGAAACAAAGGAGTTTCAAAGACAAAAAGCAAAAACTTAAAAAGTAATTATTGAATAACAAATATTAACTAGTATTGAATAACATATAAAAAAAAGCTGTTCATACAATTCACATTCAAAATAAATAATCTTTGAAATAAAGCAGATCTGCAAGAAATTGAACAAAAAAAAAAAAAAAAAAAAAAAAAAAAACATTCATATTCATATAAAAAAAAAAGACATTAATTCAAACTTATAATTGGGAAGAAAAAAAAGTTTAAAATAAGAAAAGGAGATTTCCAATTTTGTTCAAATTCGACATATTTAAGTTTATAGTTGAAGGAATCTACACATATTTATAAAAACAAATTAATTAATATATATATATATATATATATATATGTATATATATATATATTGTCTCAGCTGAATTTCTTTTAAAAGAAATCTGAAAATCAGCTGAATTTTTTTTAAAATTCTTTTAAAAGAGAATAAATATTTCCTTAAGTATACAAGATTATTTAGTTACTTATATAACTCCCAACATACTCACTATAAATTCCATTAACATTTGGGCATGAACAAAGAAATAATTTTAAATCAAACAGAATATTCTATTCATGTTGTTGTCTTTTTATGTTGGTTTTCTTATGCAAGCAATGATTGAGAGAAGGGGGGGGGATTTTTAAGTAATTAGAAAACTCACTTTCCAAGAAATATTTTATTGGCAAATAGTAGAAAGAGTAAAACTAGAAAAATAAATTAGCACAACAAAATATACATTATTACCTGCAGTTTAACAGTTATTTCCTGAATTTGTACAATATTCCATACTTGTGGAAAATTTTTTTATGATGTTGGAATTAGTTGGAATTTACATCAGCATTATTTAACCCACTGGCGGTTAAGGAAATGGGCGAAATTGGGAGAAAGTTTCTCCCCTACACACAGTTCCCCTATCTATTAACATTGGAAAACCGGTTTTGCTATGCAGTGAAGACTGCAGGTTAAAATACGACTTTCTACGTGCAGAACCGTCAGTGGGTTAAACTAGTTCCAATTTTTTTGCCTTTTTATCAGCCAACAATTCATAATTATAATCAAAACAATCAACCACCTCCACTGCTAATATATTTTCCAATCATACTTACAAAAATTTAATTTTTTAATTTGGAATGAACGAAAAAAACTTGCTTTTTTTTTTTTTTTTACAGCGTTACCATTTATATTTTATCCCTTGCCCCAAAACTGAAGATTGGCTTAGACAGCAGCTTTGAATTTGATCTCATCAGCAATACTACTTAATTGGTCACATGTGGTGAAAAGAAAAAATAATTTACTCCTTACATAAATGCAAAAAATTTGATTCTACAAAATCGTTATTTAAAAAAATAGTAATGACTTTGTAAAGTAAAACAAGTGCCTACACAGAGATTTCATCTATTTTGATTAATCAAGTAATGCATTTATTTCGGAAGAAGTTCTTGTTCCCCAAACCGCCCAAAAATATTGTGTTTCAATATGGACTACATTTACATATGATCTACATTTTGTTACATATTTTTCTTTTAAAAAAAGGTTAGATATTCTACATGGAATTATAATGTAAAGCAATAAATGTCGAGTCAAAAAACTTTGTTATATCCAGCTAATATACCAGCCAGATAATCCGCATTAACTCGACGTAAAAATTATTAGACAGTATATCCCATCAGGAATTATACTATTCTATAATCTAAAATAAGAGAAATATAACAAAAAAAATTTATATTAAGCAATGAGCAAAATATATTGCACTTATTTTTAATAGTTTTAGAAGATATTTCGATCATTTAAAGAAAGTTGTAAAACAATTAATTTGATTAATTTATTATGGTAAATTATGATGCAAAAATAATAATTGTTGAGCTTTCTTCAGCAGAGTTGTATAACACTTCTTTTCATAAATAACCTTACTATCCAGATTAGTCTCTCAATGTATATACCAATTTCAGAAAAGAAAAATGCTTTTTTAACTAGTTTCAATAAAGTATTAAAATAAAGAGAAAAAAATCGATAAATAACAATAAAGGTAAATTGAAAAGCTATTTAGCTTTAATGTTTGTTTAGAAAAGTGTACATTCACAATTATTATACCAACTCAAATGCTAACATGACACAGGTGACAAGTGGTTCAAAAATTTTTTTAAAATTAATTTTCAAATTAAAGAAATGAGCACACATAATTAAATTTATAAAGATAAACTAATCTAATCAAAGAATGAAACTGATTTACACAAATTAATGATAAACTAGTCTAATCAAAGAATAACAGTTAAAAAATAAACTAATCTAATCAAAGAATGAAACTGATTTACACAAATTCAAAAAAAGACAAAATAAGTAAATAACATTTAAAATAATAAATCAAAACAGAAAAGCGCTAAAACCCAAATTTGTCTTACTTTAATTTAAAAAGTCAGAAATACGAATAATATTTTAAGACATGTGTTAGCAAGACAGCAATTCATCAGGGGACACACTGCCTCCCAACACACAGGAGCCTTTCTGTTGTCAGTGGTAATACCAAAAACTGACAGTGCCCAGAGGCCCCATAATGGATAAACAAATAAGAAAAAACAGTTAGAAAAATTAATGACAAATAAACACAATTTAAAAGTAAACAAAGTAAGACTAAATAATGAAAAGCCCACTTATAAGAAAAATAAATAAATATATGGTTAGAATAAATAGCTAAATCAAAATAAAATATAAATTGCTAAATCATTAAGAAAACTTTAGAAATAAATCAAGTGCTGACCCCTTTTGAAAGTATTGAAAAATTAATCAATAAACATTCAATGAGTAAAATTTTTAAAAAAGGGCTGCCATCTTTATGCTTCAGGAACAAGAAAGCTCTGGAGGTAGTTTAAAAAATAAAAAATTAACAAGAACAAAAAAATCTTTGATTAATTGATAGCTTGGTTTAAGCAGAAACTCGGATAATCAGAACTTCACATTAAATTTTATATAAATATTTCCAGTTTTTTTTAAATCGTTTTAATTAATACAAATTTTAATACAAAATATTTAAAGCAATATCTCATATTATTTTATATAAATAATTTGTTAAAAAAAATGTGAATATAGTGGAATGATGAAAAGGAAAAATATGGCAAATAGAATTTCATATATAAAACAGTAAAAGTAAGCTTTAGTACTAATGGTTTAATAAAGAACAAACTGCTTTTCATCATTCATTGAAACATACAACTATAAGTTTAATAATATAAGGGTTTGTAGTGTCAAGGTTTAAGATATACATTATTGGCTTTGAGAGTTGGTTCCTTCCTGTTATGCTTTTTTTAGTTTTTCGTGGGATGCTGCCCAGAAGCTACCAAAACTTGGAGATTATCCTGCTACAGACAACAATATGGAAATCTCCCTGTGAAAACATTACATTTAGCATAAATTTTAAAAATTTATGGCTATTATTTTGAATAATTTATGGCCATAACATGAAAGGCTGGCGCCTTTTCCTGCGTTAAAGGTACAATCATCCAAAAGCAGCTCACTTTTATACTGTAATTTTTTTAATTTTCACTTATTTGCAGATATTTAGATCTAAGAGAAACAGTTATTCATTATTGAAAATTCTTCGATTGACAAAATCAATTATTGATACATTTTTGAAAATGAATCCCTCCCTTTTTTCTAGCTACTTTTGGGGATTATATGTTTTAGAGCAAATATAATTCTTATGATCTTACAGATGCTTTGACTGCTTTAAAATATTAAAAATACCAAAATATATTTTTGCTTGTATTTAGTGCGTCTGAAAAAATATAATTATAAAGAGACACCTGTGCAGTGGCCTGGTTTTTTTCTCGCGCACCACTTTCCGGTTGTCGTCTAAGAAAATCTCTATTGCTTTTCAATAGTATGTATCATGTGAACATAAGAAATGTTAAATAAGTTCCTGCAAATGATCTAAATAAACAAATATTATACCTGAAACCTAAACTTTCGTTAGAATTCTGACATAAATGGAAACGGAATTCTTTTAAATAAGGACCTAACTTCAAAGCTTTTGACATCTTTGAACTTGTCTTTGCTTAACACCTATTTTTGTTTATTGTTTAGTTTCGTGACAAATTTTAAGACGCTTTTGGCTGATTACTACTGCTCTTTAAAATATTAAAAATGCTAAAACCGAGATTGAACCTCAGGTTAAGGGACTATTCTTACTGCATACGGTTCACGCATTTCCAAACACCACCTAATGGATTGTTCATGGAGTCTAGTTGTTGACTGAATGTAAACAATAACATGCATCCTAAAGCTGGAAGAAATTTATACTTCCGGTGAACTCCTCCGCATTTGTTATGCTTACGAGGCGAGGAGAAAGTTTTATTATTGTGACTTGAGTTTAAATTTGCGAGTACTATTCATAAGAGTTTTCCGTAATTTATAAATTCTAACAGGTCGTGAACCTTAAATAAATTTAACAAAATTAATATCGCAGCATAAATAAAGTGTAAGGTTTGCCATGTTTTGAGTGTTATCCCTTATTTGGCTATATTGCCAAAAATAGTGATGTTTGTTTTATTTTTGGTGAAGCATCATAGCAAGATTGAGAAGTCTTCCAAATTAATTTGTTTGTTTCGTTGAAAGTTAAATTAAAAGAAAGCCTTACAATTATAATAATATTGGGTGGAACGTTTTTTCAAGCTAAGGCGTAAAAATCAATCGGAAGTAGTAAGCAGGAAGTTTTACAGCGAATTTTGTCCCTGTGGCGTATCTACCACTAAAAATATTGAATACCAATTCACTAGTATATAAGACATGTTAACTTGATTTCATGACCAGACCGAGACCAGACCAGGTGGAGTAAAGTTGTGTTGCGACCGAGCTCCCCAGCTACAATGTCTAATGCGCATAGATTCGGACGTGGAGGCAAAAGGATGTTTAATCATGAGTTTCCTCCCGACTACAACTCAGACTCCGATTACGATGGTCTAACAGGACACAACCGCGAAGTTGCAGAACAGGGCTATGTGGACTATGCTGATAAAACGGCCACTCTTGAAGACATCGACAATCTGATTAGCGACGAAGAGCGCAAACTTAAATTCTTCGAATGGAGATTCAACAGAAATGGAAAGATGATACACTATGACAACCATCGCAGAATTAGAATACTCCGTGATAGATACCGAGAGATCAAAGAGGAAGGATTCACCAGGGAGACAACTAAGCTTGAGACTACTGAAAAGACCAGTAAATCCACTAAGACTGAAACACTCCTGCAGTCCGATACCTCGGAGACTTCGGTTGAACTCATGGATACCCAAACCCCAGATCCTGAAACAACAGTGCCCAGTAAAGAGCCGGAGATACAACCACAGACCACCTTAGAGATGGATACTTCAGAAATTCTTGATCTCCCTGAGAAAAGGAAAAAGCTCAAGGCTGGTGTCAACTTGGCGACACAAGCAGACATAGTTATAGAGGGCGAATCCACCCGCCCAAACCCAGATCCCGCTACCCCAGCGAACCCAGTCAATACCTCCTTCTCTAAAAGGTATTGACCCAGTACCGGCAGAGTGTGTGGAGAATGCCGTTCCGGTTGAACCCACTACTTCTAACACTACAACAATAGACATTACTCCTAACAAAAAGCTGAAAACCCTCATCAGAGGACTCCAAACTGATGCGTAAACTTTTGCCATAAAAAAATATGTCATAGATCTTCGACTTAAGCTTGAGAAAATAGTGCAGCTCAAAAGAAGAAGTGGGCAGGAGCTTAGGCCCCTCCCACTTTTCCTCATCATACAAACGGACACGCCCACCAGCAGAAACATCTTCAACATTAGTTGTAAATGTAGTTAATTTACGTCGCACTGGAGCTGCACAATGGGCTATTGGCGACGGTCTGGGAAACATCACTGAGGATGATCCGAAGACATGCCATCACAGTTTTGATCCTCTGCAGAGGGGATGGCACCCCTGCTTCGGTAGCCCAACGACCTGCACGCGAAGTCGAGCACTTTACGGTAGAACAGTTTAACGAGGACCAATACCGCACACCCTCGGTCCCTACGCAGACTGATACAAGTGGTCACCCACCCGCACACTGACCGCAGCCAGTGATGCTTGACTTCGGTGATCTGCTGGGAACCGTGTCTTAACGATCAGTCCATTGCGGGACTCAACATTAGTTCAATGCTCGAGAAAACAGTTAAAGTAGAAAGATTTAGAACAGGACGTTTTCAAATACAGTGTTTCCGGTGTCAAAAATACGGCCATACCCAGCGCAGCTATCCAGTAACCGAACCAGCCTGTTTGAAATGTGCCGAAGCTCACAATTCGTACTTATGTACGAAACCTAGATCCTCTCCTGCGAAGTGCATCAACTGTGATGGTGAGCACCCGGTCTTGTTTTTCGGGCTGTGGTGCAAGACCCAGAAAATCTACTAAAGGAAGAAGAGCTCAACCTAAAACAATTACAGTTGCAGCCAGCAGATTCTTATCCCTCCTCAAAGAAATGAAAGAACTCTTACAAAACGAAGAGCTTGGTAAGCTGCTTCGTTCCCTCCTCCCTGAGACACAGAACTAGAGTGGTTTTCCACTGCCTACAAGACTTCTCCTCACATGACTTCCACAGCGATAGGCTGTGGTGAACTTTTACATTTATTTCTTTCAGTATCTTATGACTATTCAACGTAGGACTCTTTAGATTCGACGAATCAGTAAGCGGCGCTTCGCGCCGAACACTGAGATACAATTCCATTTCCAACGTTCCTACTTGATTTCATCTTGAGGTATCTTTTGACAGATAAAGATTGACATAGTCGATAATTAAATCTCCTCAAACCCAAGCGAAATCTGCGCTTAGCTTTCTTTACACGGTCAACCATGCATTGTAAAATCAATCTTTTTTTTATTATTTCTTTCTTTATTATTTTTTCGTATTAGATATTTACATATAATGTTTAAATTTTGCTAAATTTATTGATTATAATTAAGGTAGGAAAATTATTTATGTCGCGCTAGAGCTGCACAACGGGCTATTGGCGACTTATAATTAAGGCATACCATGGTTCGTTGACTGAATGTAAATATTGGCGATCGTAGTAAGCTACAGGTGGCGCCGAGCAGAAACTCTTTATTTCTGGCAACATTTCGAATGTGTGTGTGTGTAGTTAATTTACGTCGCACTAGAGCTGCACAATGGGCTATTGGCGACACATTTCGAATCCAATCCTAGTGAGAGTCAACGTTTCCTCAGTACAAATCAAAATCAGGGCGATATCTACTGTATATTATGTACACTAATTTCAGTTCAATAGAACAGAAACGTCATAATTTTCATTAATGTAGTTTAATTTTTGTAATAATACCGTAATAGTTTTGAATTTACTATTTAATCAAAAATAGAGCTGTGTGAAGCTAGCCTCCGAAGAAGAGGAAATTCAAATATATAAACTGCATTCATTTGACCACTTTTAGACTATAAATGAGCAATTTTTAATTTTTTTTTTTTTTACCACCGTCATTTCGGACATAATCCTAAAACTTAAATTCGAGGGCTAACTTCACATTCTAACACCAATTTAATAAAAATAAAATTTTTATGTTGTATTCCTTTGACCACAAATGATCAATTTTAGTTGTAATCATAAAAATAAGGTTTGAGAGAAGCGTGAAGTTAGCCTTCGAAAATAAGGAAAATAAAAAAATTTGAACAGCTTGACCACCTTATAGTTTTTTTTAGACCACTCTTATTTTAGCCGTAATCCTAAAAATTAGGCTTGGGGGAAGTGATAATTAAATAAAGAACTTCCTATTAACTTATATATTTGTAAATTTCTTTATGTGTTGGTTTAGTATTTATCATTAGAATATTTTCATTTATTAGATTCGCGGTTTTGCCATCTTATTTTCTATCTATTTATCCATCTTATATATTATTCCTTTTTTTAAATAAACAATCTTAATTAGTTTTTTTCTTCTACTAAAAAAACGTTCATCAGTTGAGTAAATAAGATTTCATTTCAATTAAATATAGATTATTTGTATGCTGGCCAGGTGGTCGAGCAGTTAGCGCGCCTGACTGCGGGTTCGAATCCCGCTCTGGGCATGGGTGTTTCTCTCTCTCTTTGTGCTGTTCTCTGTTGTGTGAATGTGGCCCACCCTATAAACGGGTTTGTGGCAGTGTGCCTTTGGTTCACAGGTGCCCACTGGGTAACACTAAATGAGTAACAATTCCGGCATCTTCATAGGCAAAAAAAAAGATTATTTGTATAATATTTTTATTAATTTAGTTTTTATTATTTTCTCTTTAGAATGACTTAGTTGCTGTAAGGTTCTTTTATTTTATTGATTAATAAGTTCTCCATTTATTTTTCATTTTCTTGCAGCTTTGTTTAATATTTTAAGATAGTTTATTTATGTATGTTATAGCTAAGGATTAAAAATATTACGTTTTCATTGTTTATTCATCTATTTTTTGATTGTCTGTTGATAAAAAGCATTTTTTAGTTATTTATTATATTTGATTTAACCTAATAAATATAGATAAACTTTATTTAAATTTGGATTGTTTATATATTTGTTAGTTTCTTTTTAGGATGGTTTGATATTCGGCCTTAAAAATGTTTTCTTTTTTTTTAAATTAATCTTTTCCGTAATATATTGGGTTTTAATTGTTTCTTGTGCTTCAGTTTTCAAAATTTTTCTTACTTTGATTACATGTGATTTAACTTCAATTATACACATATTATTTATATACTTTTTTGCAACATCTGAGTACTTTTCAGTCAAAAAAATTTCTTTTCAGTCTTATTTTCCCTATCAGTCATGAATATAGTTCTCAAAATTTATTATTTCTAATCAGAAATGGCATAATTTAAATCACCTGATTTTTTTTTTAAATAAAAATAATTTATAAATGCTTTTTTAGTATTGTGATTTTGTTTATAATTCTAATTTACATTTTTATTAAATTATAAAGTTTGCTGAATTTTTTAAATCCTGGCATTTTATGTAAAGTTATATACATTGTACATAGTACCTGGAAAATGAAAGGAAAAAATTTCGTCTTTTTGAATATGAACCTTGTGGGATGTTTAACAACAGCACCATCATTCGTACTTGGAAGCCGGCTAGTACAAAAATTATTGACCAACCATTGCCAATATTTTAACCTCAATTGACTTATACTCTCTTTCTCAGATATCTCAGTTTCCGAAATATATTACATAAATATATTTTATTTTGTGTCCTGACTGATAAAACTTTTAGACTGACAACCGTCCTCTTAAATTATTTTGAGGCACAGTTTGTCACATTTTACAGTTAATTTCAAAATAGTTACACACTGCATTTCACAAAATGCTCATCAAGTTCTCCTTGAACTGGTATTTTAAAACAAGTATTTCCATAATTAGTTAATAAAGAAAAATATTGCTGTTCATGTGCATGAATTTTTTTCTTAGAATGAAGCACGCCATATTTAAAAATATTGAATAATCAAATGTTTAAAAATTTGTTTTAAATTGAGCATAAAAAAATAATTTTTTTTATCAATGCATTGCTTGACAAACTTAGTGCACTATTAAAAGCAAGCTCTAAAAAAAAAAAGAAAGGTTGTTTTTACTTCAAATAGCTTTCTTGTTTACAAAGGGGGGAAAAAATCCTTAAATTAACTTCTGATCTTAAGTTAAAACTTTCACGCATAAATTGCAATCTTTGTAGTTTAAAGTAAAAAACTGTAAAAAAAAGAATTAAATCAATAGTTTTCAAAATTTTATTTGGAAGAAAATAAATAAATACATCTTCAGCGCATGCATTATGGCTGGAAATCTAAAGTTTTAAAAATAGTCTTTACATTTAAAGTAAACAAATGTGAACTTAATATCAGCATTTAAACATACTGCACAAAGAATTAAAAAGGGTGAAGCGATAAGTTTATAATAAGGAATTAACTTAATGATTACTATTGAAAACTAATACAAAAATAAGTATTTTACACCAATATGTAAAGTTGGTAAAAACTAAATTAACTAATAGACCCAACCTTTTTTTAAAACTAAACATGTAGGTTAGAACAGAATATCTTCCAAAGATCAAAATAGCATGTTTCACTAAAACCCATTTTCTATGCATTTAAAAGGAACATAGTTCATGACACTAATCAAAACAATTACAATAATCATAACATACAGTCCAACATTTAAGAGTTTAGTAAAATATACTTTTATTTAAAACCAAAACTGAAATTTTTAAAACTAACAGAATCTTTATAAATCTTTTATCAAAACTTAAAAGCATATCCATTTATCTATCTGACCAGTTAATGTATCTGCTTAGATTATCATTATATAGCGGTGCGAAACGGTCTTTGATTTTCAATTTATTGAAAAATTAATGCATAATCTTTGCTACCACTAAGAAAAATATTTCTAAAACTACAGAATTTCTATAGTAATTAGAGGGTATGTAATGTTTCGGCAAAGGTTTTCTTAATTATAGTTGTTTTAGTTTCAAGCATGGTTTTAGTTTTAAAGTGATTTCTCTCAGAACTATATAAAAGGATATTACAGTATGTAATTTTGAAAGTATTGATCTTGGTATATTTTGTCTACTAAGACTCTTTATGGAGAAGAAATACTTCATTAATTTTTGTGGTATAAATACAAAATTATTTTTAAAGGGCTGTAGGGGACATAATGCTCTTATTCAGAATTTTCTTACTCATAACTTTTTTAACATCAGCTACTTAAAATATTAGTATCAAAAATCATATCATTCCTACTGAGTAATCAAAAAGTTTACTTTTGTGTACAATATTTTTTCTCTTTGAAAAGGCTAATGTTTCAGAATTATCAAAAATTGCAAGGACATCCTTTATATTACGAAAATATAGTACATTTTGAGTTTATTTTATTTGTAAAAAAAACTGTTATGCTAGGTGATGTTAAAAAACAAAAATACTTGATTTCTAAAAAGGGGTGCCTAAATAAATAAATACACATTTCAATTTTTAAAGCAATGAAAATTTGTTTAAAATATTTGGGGCATCAAATTTTCTATAACCCTTTTACTTTTTTCAGCTTGTGATGGCTTTGCCTTTATAAAGTTAAATTATAGTTAATTTCGAGTCTATATCTTAATATTAATTCTACAAATATACTAATTATTATATATTTAAAGCATTGAAAAAAGTAATTTAATGCATATAATCACAAAAATATAAAACTTTAACGTTTGAAATTAAAGAATACAGTATTTTTGACAAATCAGGATGAACAAAAACTGCATGATTCAGGTTAAGCAAATTTTTTGATAATCTAATAAAAAATTTTAAAATTCTAAGAAAATTTTAAAATTTTTATACAATAGATCATTAACAATTTGATTATTACAAAAAAAAAAAAAAAAGAGAATAAACAGGAATTTTAATGTCATATTTAGATTACATTTACTACTATTACGGTCTTTGTTGAAGACAGACATAATAAGAGTCTGTTTTCATCTTTTTTTAAATGTATATAGTAAATTATTTATAAACAAATACTATACATAGAATATTTTTATAAAATGACATGCAATTGATGACAACAAATAATGAAATTTATTGAGCTAAAAAATAATTTTTGAACGTATTGAAAAAGAAATTATTAAAATAAATGAAGTAATATATACAAAGTCTATGACAAAATGTAAATCTTGGAATAAAAATTTTAAGACTAATTTATTTTATAGTACTAATATTAAGAGTAACATATTTTATTTTAATTAAAGATAGCTGTGTTAATATATTACAAGAGTTAAAATGAATATGTTATTGACACACTTAAGAATAGTTTTAGTTAAACTGTTATTCATATTTTTAAAATATTGAAAACATTTTATATTAAAAAAAGAAATTGTGCAAATAAGCACAAAAATATAAATTCTCATTGTTTTACATAATATGATACATCAGACTATAGACAAAGTGGGTCGTATAAATTCATACAAATTTTTAATTTTTTTTTTAAATTATAGAAAATATAAAATTATTGTACAATAGGTAATCTATAATTTCATTAAAATAAAAGGAAGAGAATTGGCAGAAATTGCTTTGTCACTCCATTTACTGTTTTTTGACAAATTCCATTTACTGTTTTTTAACAGAAGTCCGTCTTTATTTTTTATTTACTCTTTAACAAATTTTACTGTGAAAATTTCTCAACATCATTTTTATGCAAGTTTTTAGCAATCCTTGCAAACTTTTTCTTTGTTCCCATATAATTCACAACCAGGATAATCCAATCACAATTATTTTAAAGTCTACTGTAATTATACACAGAAAGATTTTTCATGTGAGAGCTTATTTTAAGAAACAAACTTAAGAGTTATTATAAACTTAGACTTCTTATATAAAAGAACTATATCAGATGACTTCTTTTACTTTGGAGAAACTAAAAAAGAAATGAATGAAATATAAACAATAGTAAATTTACTAAGCCAGCATACAATTTTAAATTGCTATATAAGTGGTGCAAAACATAGGTAAAAAGAATAAGAAATACACATCACAAGCTTTTTAAAAACTGTAGCTGATTTATGTTATTTTTAGTAAAATTAGACTACGTCATGTTTTCTGGTCTAAGAACTGTTACATCAAGGCTAGTAAACTTGGTGATATGACTGGTCTGTTTAACATAAATGCAACTTAAAAAACGTTTTTAACTTAATAAAATATATCTAAGACATTTTTGTTTTTATCGTTGAAGAAAAATTAAAATCAGCTACTCAACTGAAGTAAAGCTTCTTTTTTAGTGACAGATTTGAATTCATTCTGAAAAATATGAGTGTTATTCCATTTCTGACAGTTTAGGCAGGAGACTAATAAAAAATTTGTATTTCTTATGGTTTTTCTTATACACAACACTGGAATGACTGCACGAGTTACAAAATATTTTTTATTCATTTAAAAATTTGTTCAACGATAAATAATTTGGTGCAAAAATTAATTTATTGAGGGATTATACTTTTTTTTTTCACATCAAAATTTATCCAGAAAATATGTCAGTATAGCTTTATTACATATAAAATCACCATTTATGAAAATTAATAAAATGCATTTTACAGCGCATTAACAGTTAAGATATAATTTTTGGATGTTGTTTTAAAATAATTATGTAGTATAGTTTTTGTAATATATCTGGATTATTAGCAAAATCCCAATATATTAAAAAATATTTGTATACTGTGCAAATAGATTTTAATATAAAATTTTGTCATTCTTAGTGATAATGATAAATTTCAATTATAAACAACGTTTAAGTGGAGTTTAAAAAAAAAATTAAAATTGGGCAAATCAGGGAAACTTAGATATTTGAAATTTTTGTTTTTCTTGAAATTTTCGGGCTGTGTTCCATATGTAAAACTGTTAGGTACGTGTTTTTTATTTTTGTGAAAAAACATTTTCCTTGAAGTTTTGGAGTCAGGTGAAAAGAAACATATATTTGGAGTCATATCTTTTGTTAAAACGAGTGAATCATGGCACTAAACATTGTTTTATATTTTATAACGTTTACACGAAATATTAAGACATAAATATTTTCAGGTAACCTTAGCATCAAAGGTTATTCAAAAATCTTCAAAAAAAAGGCAATCTTGTTACACTTTGACTGTCAGAAACTACTAGTACCAACAGTGAAACCAAAAGGTATATATTTATGCGAAAACATATCATTACTTAGAAAAATCTACATTCAGTAAAAGTTTTTAGACAATATGTTTTTCTGTTCTTTTTCTATAAGCAAAATTTCTGAATGATGTAAATAAATTATTTGTAACTTTAGTCGTCCTACACAGGGAGCAATTAATAATAAACTCAGAAATTTTTAATTCAACAAATAAATGAGAATTTGAAAAATTGAAATCATAAGTTTTAGGATGGATCAGTTCTTCTGAATTTTTATTGAAATTAATCATCTCAAGCTCAGAAAACATAACAAATTTTTAATACTTCTTTGAATATCTTTTTGCTTTGATGACTGTAGCACACTATTTGAGCATGGAAATAATGAGGCGCTTGAGAGTGGACTTGGAAATTTTTGCCCGTTTTGAATAATGACCATGAAGGAATTCTGCCTTTGAAGAATGCTTCCATGTCCCGTTTTCTCTTACAATGAATTCCTAAAGGTTTTTTTATTGAATTCAGGTCAAGTGAGTGATTAGGCCAGTTCAAAGTTTAAACCTACTCAGCTGTAAACCAAATTGTCACAAGGTGTACTTAAGATCCTTATCCTACCAAAACATCCATCCCTTATTATAAGTATAAGGTGGAACGTGAACTTCTTAAGCAGGGTTGGCAAGGTTTAGGACAGAATGGATTAATCCACGGTTTAAACCGTCCAGTCCAAAACCTCTTTGTCCAAAACCCTTTAACTCAAATTATGTCACAATTTTATCTGAACAATATTTAAAAGGTAAAATAAACATAGAACTAATAACATATTGATAATTAAATCTACTAGAGAATATTTGTTTTTAAATGTATAATGTTTTATTAATATTGTTTGACTCTTCAATTTCAACATTAAACAAAGGAAGATTAATCAGTAATCAAGTTCAATTGGTCCTCTCATTCAATAGTACATAACTGAAGTTTGACCTTGCCATACAGGTCAAGCTATTAGGGACCAAGTGCTTGATTAGTCATAAACAGGTTTATTTATCTATAGTACTATTCAAGAATACTTTTATTTCATTCATGTTTGATTCTTTTAGCATAGTGGTGATACATGACCAGTGTCAGTAACTGAAACTGATGTTATGCCCTTCAAAACTGTTAATGCATTTTTCATATATTTTGTATTTCCAATTTAAACTAATATATTTATATTTAAAAACATTTTTTTTTAATATTGCATTATTTATCCTTATCCAAAAACATTATTTATCAGTATTAGGACTGGGCGATAAATCAATGTATTGTGAAATATAGACTTCGCACATATTTCGGCAAGCCGATATAACGACTTTTGTTTTAGGCGATGCATCAGAAATCTGATTTAAGCAGCAGATAGTGAGTTTCGTTTTAGGCGGTGCATCAGAAATCTGATTTAAGCAGCAGATAGTGAGCTTCGTTTTAGGCGATGCATCAGCAATCTGATTTAAGCCGCTGGCATAAGACAACGTTCGCGGTTTAACGATATAACATGCGAGGATCCTCACCTGCGCTAAACGCTGCCACCGTGCTGACGAAGACGATATTAGTTTCGTGATGTTGAATGACTAGGAGCGAATTGAATCTGAAATATAGAACGTTTCTGATGAAAATGCATAGTTTCTTAATGCGCCATTTTTGTCTTTGGGTTTTTACGTTTCATGAAGATTATTTTCAGCAGGACTTACGTTGTTTTGTGATTGCAGTGGGATTTAACGTTTCTTGTTGATTATTTTCAAAAAAAAATTTGGCTATTAGTTAAAATAATTTTTTTTTTCATTAAATAAAAAGTTAAGAAACGTTTTGAAGCTTTTTAATAATTTAATAATAATACTTAAAGTTTTTTTTTTTTAATTTTCTTAAAATTCTTTCAATATTTGTTTGTTTCATAATTTGTTAGATAGTCAGTATCATTTTTAAACAAATAAATCTCTAGTCGATTTTATTTTCAAAAAAAGAAAATAATAAATAAATAAAAAACTTAAATTTATTTTTACAAGTATAGAATTTGACTATTAGTTAATACAACTTTATTATTTTAAATAAATAATAAAAGAAGGCCTAAAGATATTTCAAAAGCACGTTTTTTTTTCAACAAATAATTTAAAAAATGTTTTACTAAAGTGAAAATTTCTTTGGTTTGTTTTTTACTTTTGTTACAGTTTTTTTTACTTTTGTTACAGTTTTTTTTAATTATTTTTAAACCAATAAATCTTAAGTCATTTTTAATTTTAAAAAAAATTAAATAACGCTTAAGAATAATTGCTTAACGAATAAGAATTTTTTACCTTCATGTTTCTTTATTGTTCATTATTCTCAAATGAAAATAGGACCACGGAAAAATCACAAGCATTTTTTCCACTCAGATGTGCGAGAAAGGCATCCGTATAACTATTTCCGTTGAATATAGTTCCGTAGAAAAGATAAATTCTTACTAAAATTTTTGCAGAAAAACAAATTTTTTTTACTTCCCAAAAAAATCTTTCCGCAGGAACTCGGTAACTTTCTGTGACAATTTGGCCGTGTCGCCACGATTCTGCCACAGGCCAAAGATGCATGTAATATATGAAATGCAATAGAAAATAAAACTGCGTTCCAAACAGAAGTTGTAGAAAACTAAAACAAAGTAATGAAAAAATTGAGATAAAGTTTACCTTTAATCACTGGTTGAGTTTTTCTGTTAGGTACAGAGAGAGGAGCAGAAGGTACAGTTGCAGATATACTTTCTTTTAAGTCTTCAATTTCAGAATTATCTTTAGTAACAGGTATTTTTATATCATTTGGTTTAGAAATAACAGCATTTCTGATATTTGTCATTTGATAAATTCTTCCACACACATTTAATGAAGCTGGAGCAGCTTCCTTTGTATTAACTTGATTTTTCAGTTGGATTACAGGAAACCTGCAATCAAATAAAAAAGCAAAAATTAAGTCACACAGTTTACTGCACAGAAGCAAAACAAATGTTTTGTAAAAAAAGAAAAAGTAACTGCCTTTGGGACAACAATTAAGTTAGGAAAGGCTTAGACAATGAAGTGATAAGCCACATTTTCATGGAGGAAATAAAATGTTTAGAGTATTGTGTTGTTATCTAGTAGAAATTTCACAAACTTGTAAAATACCCACATGGAAATAATACTAAGGAATAGTCCACTTTGAAGTCAAAATATGAGTTTTGGAAGGAAAAAAAAGTGTAGCTTATCACTTATATTGCCCCCAAATTGCTTTAAATATTTTGAGAATCCTTGTAAAAAATGAAATTAAAAAAATTCCATACATTGGTGGGTTTCAATTTAATATTATTTAGTATTCTGACATGAAAACAAAAAATTAAAAATTGAGTTTTTTTATACATTTAGCATCTTAGTTCGCTAAGATACATATTCCAAACAAAATGTTAAAAAATATATATATATATATATATATATATATATATATAAATAAATAAAATTAAATTATATAAAATAAATTTATTTAAACAGTTTTCTGAAATTCTATTTTAGTGTTCATAACATTAGTAATAAAAAATAGTGTTTAAGTTACTTTTCTTGAAATCCATTGTGAAGCAATTAAAATGTTCTTTCAATTGCACAGCAGTTTTCTTCTAATTAAGTACATTCAATGTGAATTATTTAAAAAGCTCCCAAATTCACTGTTTACAGTGTTATTTGCCAAAACCATTAGAAAATAGTAACAGGCTGTCATAGCTTTGGTAATACCATGAAGTTAGTTTTGCTGCAAGTATAATAGTTTAATATAAATTCCTTGAAATAATAGTAAATTTAGCACAGCCATGAGATAAAAATTTTCAAACTTGCATCACCCAACATCATAACTTGTTTATAATATAGAATTGAGGTATTCACTGAAACTAAAAGAAAATGAAGCAGGATTGCCAATTTTACTTTATACAAGTTGCAAATTTACACTTAAAATATTTGGGTGATTATGAACATGTTAAAATTGTTTTATTGCTTTTAAATTTTGATACTTTTTAAAGTTTTTAATCACTGTTTTATTTTTACAATAGAATAGGGTGCAATGCAAAATTTTTTTCCTACTTAAGTTTTAAACAAATTAAAAAATCATGTTCTTTAACTTGAACTTTGCATAATTCAAATATTTTCATGATTCATTTTGGGACTGAAATAAAGAGTTGACATTATTGAAAAATGGCATTATTAAGCTCCCATGAATAAGGGGTCATTCAAATATTATGTAAGCATTTAAGAGGGGAAATAGGTTTAAGATTTGCTTACTTTTGATGACGACAAGGGGGAAGGGCTTATAACCAAAGCTTACATAAAGCACGAAATCCACTTATTTTCAATTTTAATTAAAGTAAAAAATTACAAATAAAAGTTAAATTTTGAGAAAGAAAAAGTAGAAAAGTTAATTAGATTCATATTAGATTCAAAAGTCATATTAGATTAGGCCTATTAAAAATATTACCTGTAACAAATATTTGTTCTGGAAAGCCTGAGATGATATTCTCAATAGCTAAACTAATGGCTTTCTTTTTTAGCCTTAGATTTATTGTTATTTATCTGGTTCTTATGTTTCCTATATGATAATTTTGGCTTGATATAGAATTAAAAAAAGCAATTTTCCACAGCTCTGTGACAGCCCTGGCGAAACAGTTCAATTAGATTTTTTTTTTTAAAAATTAGATTTTTTTTCCTTCCAAAATTGAGTTTTAAGAGCACCGCTTTCAGTATAGCCCGGAGCACGAAAATGTCTTCTGCCAGCATTGTCTTTACATAAGCAAGGGTGGAGTTATGTGATTTTTGATGACGAAGGGAAAGAAAGTGTTAAAAAGTTCTAAAATTATGTTTACATAATATATCAGAATGGCCTCTAAAGAACAAATTGAAAGTATTACCTTGTATCTGCAATTGCTGAAACTGGAGCAGAATGCATTACTTTAATTGTAGATGTCGAAAGCACCTGTTGGCAAATGTTACCACCATGAACTCTAAAATTTTGGACAGTTCCTGCCAAAGGTTTATTAGATGAGCATGCATTTGAACTTGCTAAAATATTGCTAAAAGATAAGTACTGAGAACCATGGACAAGTCGAGCAACAACAGGTCCTGATGAATTTGTGGAAGGCATTTTTTCTTCTATAGATAGCAAAGGAATGGTACCACAAGGCCTTAGACCAGGCTCCTGTTTAATAACTATTGTCTGAAATCCAGCTAAAGCATTTGCTTGTAGACAGTTTGCTTTGGCTTTTGTTATTATAGGGGTAGTGATTAAAGTTGGTGTTGTGGATGTTGGTATCACAGGATTTGTTTTATCACTAATTTGATGACTTATAACAGGCTGTAAAACTGGCGGTTGTCCAACAAAAGACGGAGAGGATGGCTTCATATCTACATTTAAAACATCATGCACTTGCGTAGAGATATTTGGTTTGATTTGATCAGTTGATTTAATTTGGATGGGAGTAACACTAACTATTTGAGTCGCTGTAATATTACCAATGGCATTTTTTGCTGTTGCAAAAGAATAGGTTGATGTAGAAGGCCGAGAATTGCTAATATCTTGAACACAAGCAGACATAGTCACAGGAGCTGCAATAAGTTCAGTTTCTGGAGGATTTGAGATGGAAGAATCTTCTTCTCTCTTCACATTACTTTCAACAGCCATTTTGATATCTACTTGACTAGATGTGTGCATAACAAATCGATTCGGCTTAGGACTTCCCTAGAATGAAAAGTATCATTTACATAAAAAATCAAAATAACTCATGTTACCATTTAAAGTAAATATCAAAGAAACACCCAGAAAATTGGTAACTTTCTTTAAATTTACTAAAAATATACATTTAGTAGGTCTATTTAAGGGAACTGAAAGGGCAATAATTTTAATTCATAAATGAATTTAATTTTCTTATTTATAGTGATTTATTGAACAAGAACTAAATAAAAGTAAAGAATGAAAAAAAGTTATTTTTTAAATTATCAGAGTTCACAATAACATAATGTAAGATAAGTCTCACCATTTTCTTCAATTATCCTAATTTTAATTTTATAATTTGAAACTATCACTATTGGTACTTAGACAAAAATAATACTTTCAATAATTTAAAAGATCAAATAATTGAAAGATTAAATAATAAATTTAATTAAAATAAATTAATAATAGAACTACTGTAACTTATCAAAATTAATCAGGATAAAAAATGGTTGTCAAAAATCATGCTTAAAAGTTAATCTTCATTTTAGATCATTAATAATAATGTCATCAGAACAAATGTTTTTTTAACCATTCTGTTCATGTATTTTAGAGAGCTGTGAAACAAAACGTCTATACAGAAAGTTAACTAAGAATAATAAAATGGGCCCATGATTGAAGGATGCAAAAGAAAAGACTTATTTGAAAAAAAAAATAATAAACAAAAAGAATTAGAAAAAGGAAAGAATAAAGAAATAAAAAAAGCTGAGACTAGAAGTCACACATTTTCTAAACCCAACATTTAATGTTTAATTAAAAAATATGTCTGGGAGCTACTGGTTATCATACGTCATTTGAGAAAAAAAGTTGAAAATTGATCATAATAAAAACAGTATCTGATATCACATCTTTCATACAAAAGAGTGTTTCAAAGATTATATAATATATTTTTTCATATTTTTATTATTAATAAAATATGATTTTGATAAACCAAAAACTGTAAGACTTCACCTATAAATTGGCAACAAATTCCAATTTTTCAAAAGAGAAAAATGATTTATTATGGCACATTTGTCCCCTGACCAAGTAAATTTCTATATCTTTCTTGGTAAAAAAAATGTATTTTATAATTTTCATGGCCCTGATGATTTTCTAATATATTTAAACAGGAACTAAGTGGTGATGCATGAGTTTTTTGGCAATAAAAAATTCAGACACATTATCTGCATAATTTACATCATTGAATTTATTCTTTTTTAAATTTATAATAACCAGATAATGAACCAAAAGTTATGTAATGAATTGCTAAATTTTTTATTCCTTTTTGAGTGTTTGCTATGGATAAACAAAAAAATAGGTAAGAAAAAATTTCACATGTGTTTTTACTAAATTATTCAAATAAAAAATAGGACAGGTAACATAAAAATGAGTAAAGTTAGTAAGACAGATTTTGCTAAAAATCAAATTAATTAAATAAACGAGAAATATTTTTTTCTTTGAAAAATGTTTTAGTTGGAATTTTAAAAAAGTCAATTAATCGTTTTTAAGATATTTCAGGTTGAAGATTTATAATGTTAAAATTCAAACAGCAGCTAACTATCATATTTAAAAACTACTATATTTTTAGAAGACATTTCCTAATTTTAAATATGCTTATATAATCTAAAATAAAATATTTTAAAAACATAAAAATATGCAATATATATTTTTTCTTTTTTTAAAATTTTTTTAAGGGGTTTTAGCTGAGAAATGACTGAATTTTCCAATCAAATGTAAAAAAAGATGCTTATAATTAAAGGATGCTTATAAAGCTGCACATAGGGAAGTTTTTGATTCTGTCAATTTTTGACTTCCTGAATAAGACCCTTATGTCAAAAATTACAAGCTAAAAAATTGCTTTTCTGTATTGGTATAAACAGCGAAATTGATATTTTAAATACTACACTACATGTAGTGTATGTAAATTCAAGTAATAAATACAAGTTTAAATTCTAGTAAACAATAAGATAAATAAAAATATTGATAAAGATTTTTTTTAAAAACATTTTCAGTAAAAAAAAATTTTCTGAACTATATAAATTTGAATTTTTGATTGAATTAGAAAAACTGGCAAAATCTAGCAGCTATAGTTTACTAATATATGAGAATAACACTATTTCTTAAAAGGAGTTCATTATTAATTACTTAATTGATAGAACAAAGATATAAAAATATACATGATATTAAAATTAATTGTAAACATATGAATATTAAATGACTTGCAGATGGAAAAAATATTACTTGAGTTTTTGGACTTTGAGATCCTGAACTGATCAATGTTGGTATGTCAATATTCAAAGCTGCAGTTTCTGGACCAAGTGTGACTGGAAGTGGTCGACTGTGCTTCTTCATGACATATTATAAAAAAAGAAACAAATATTTCAACTGATTATATTTGATTACAAATATTTCAACACAGTTAGTTAAAGAATATTATCGTGAATGAATGATTAATCATAAAAAAACTGTAATACAATGAAAAAAAAACAAGTTCCATGAAAAAAATACAAGAAACAAATGTGCGCTACTTGCAATATACGTGTTTATATATATATACACACACACACATAAAAGCAAATGTATTTAGTGCAATGTGTCAGTTTACTGCTTGGCTAGCAATGACACATATAAAATTAGGCTAACTTTAATTCTTGCATGTTATCCGTTTTTTTACAACAGTAAAAGCTAAAAATTAGGCTCTCAAAGCATATTATCAAAACAACTGAAAACTTAATAGGATGCGAAAAACTGAACACGGCATTCCACACAAACATGGGGAAAATTGTTTCCTTAAGAAAGAAAACTTGCAGCTTTAAGTTAGGAAAAAAGCTAGGACTAGCTGCTTATTTAACAAAGGTAGAATTAAAATTCAAGTGGTTCTTATGTAGAGAAAAAAAGCTGAAATAGTGATGTATATTTTTAAATAAATATTTCCAGTATATATATTTATTTTTAAATAAATATTTATATTATTATGTTTAGTTCTTTTTAAGGGCCTTGGGAAATACATCTCTCTCATTCTCTAATTGTGTGATGATCCTGCATTTTATATGATTTGAATAATATATCAGAGTAGAGTAACAATCAAGAACTTATTTGTAAAGTTAATGTATATTTAATATTACTCCTTCTGTTTACATCTCTCTGATGATTGTACTTGTTTATAAAGGAAATAGTCACCTAAATGGAAAACAATAGGTATGTTTAATATTACTTACAATTTTTGGTAATTTATTCTTTTGTACAGCCTTTCTTGCCTTTGCAGCTGCTGCTTGAGCTTGGTGTATACGTTCTACAAAATAATGATTTTAATTAAAACATTTATAACAGAGCACCTGAAAGCATTTCAAAATAAAGTAGATTTCTATTTTTTGATTATAATTAAACTATTATATCTGATAACTTTATTTTTTGACACAATTCGCTGACACTCCCAGACATGTTGATAATTTATAAGAACAGTTAAAAACAATTAGATAAAGAAATAATATATAATTTAGGTGGATGCTAACAATTGAACGTTCTGAAAATTATAATAACTCAATTAACAGCAATTTGCATTAACTATAAACTCATTTTCAGCTGTGGATTTATTATCGATCAACTGTCTACAGTTATCTATCAACTGTCTAAAGGGATCATAAAATTATTACTTTATGTTTTTTTTACTAGAATAACATATAGGGCAATTCCATATGTGATGGAATGACATTTTGACTTGAAAAATAACAATTAATCGAAGTTTCTATGTATCTAATTTCAAATAAATATTGTTTTCTCTCATGCATATCAATATTTTTGGCATGATGAGATTCATAAACTAAAAAAAAAAAAAAAAAAAGATTTTTCTATTTTTTTAAAAATTTTATGAACTTTTTATTTGTATGATGGAATGACATTTCGGCAACCAAGCTTTTGGCATGCTGCTTCAAATTGATAGTTTCTGTGAATTTTGCAGCTATTATTTTTCTGAACTATTTTTTAATTTTAGTATAATGTGTAAGCAATGTAAAATGTGAATTTGGAAAATTAACCTCAGGTTGGCTAGCGGTTATTATTTGCTGTGACGGAATGACCGTGACAGAATGACAAAAAAATTAGTGGAAGAAAGTCTTCATTTAAAAAATGTTTTATTAATATGTAAATGATAAACAGAATGTAACAGATAAACAGGTTTAATATGTATATAACCGATAAACATAAATAATTAGTAAAAATGTCAACAATTTGAAAATTAGGTTGTCTCTGAAGAGGTTTAATATCTAACTTGCCAATGATGCATCTTATCTTCTTTCTCCCGAAATTTATGCATAAATAAATTTTTGTCCCATCTTCTTTTTTTTTTTTTAACATCTAAATCGTCTTTATCTATCTAAGTAACTTGCGCCACATATAAATGTTCCTTCTTTTTTCTGCAGTATGGGATAATGATTAAAGAGCCGACTGCATACTCCTCAGTCATGTTTTCCATTTTCTATTCAATACAGTGGCCTTTCAAATCATACACTTAATTTTGGTTGAAATTAGAAAACATTCTAATTTTGATGATTCGCTTCTCAAACTACATGAACTTCTAGTGCACATCTCTTATCCCTGGTAATGCTGCTGTACCTGGCAATGCTGCTGTAAGTGACAAGCTGAAGTCATTCTCTTTAGCCCTCTCTTTAAATAGAGTAGCTGGACAAAAATAAAACTTCGACGATTTCTTGCTTCGACTTTATGAAATATTAAAATTCTTTTGCATATTAGGTGCTGTTTTAAAGCAGCCAACGTCTTGGTTGGCTTTTTAGAACAACCTCACATTTAAGTGGTATTTATAGGTGCACATGTTGTGAGTTATTAATAAAAAACACTTAACAAAAAGGAGAATAAAACACACTTTACATCATTATATGTTTCTTTAAGCAAATGAAAAGCCTCTTTTAGTGCCATAAGCATATATTGCATCTGCACTCTTCGTTACTCTGTCAGAGTTTGTATTATGACTTAATCCTTCATGCCTGGGGGCTTGTAACTAACATCAACTTGACAGTAAAAATTTTTTTACCAAAATAAACAGCTCATCAACATTACTTTTTTCACTTAAATTAGTTTTTTTTTAGTTGGATGTTAAATACTTCTCAGATAAAGACTGAATTAATTTTTTTTACCTTTATTGGTGATTTTGGAAGTGAATGTACAACTTTTTTTACGGCTTTACCAAGACTCTACCGGGATTTGTATGGGGAAATTAAATTATTTGTATGTGAAGAGGTTGGTAGAATTTGATTTTTTCTTTGTTTACACTATCTCTGCACAACAGTGTTTGCACATACAGTAAACTCTCGCTACTACGATATCCAATACAACAATAACTCCCTTTATTACGATAATGTTTCTTGGTCCCGACGAACTTCCATATAAATTAATGTCATACTCCTCTCAATATTACGATATTCTCTGAAGCAACAAACCTCTGTAGAACGATTTTTTTTCCAAGTTTAAACTTTATTTTCCCCATTTATTATTGATTTTCAAATAATGCAAAAAAATCTTATTATATCATCTTTTGTCATTTTTTCCATCTTTTCTGACAAGAGATGACTCACTGCTGACCACCCCAAGAGCTTCTATTCTTAGAATTGCCTCTTTTATCTCTTAAGAAGTCACAGATGCAACATTCACATCTGATTTCATTTAATTCATGTTAAAAGCTGATCACGAGTCACAAATGACCACAAGCATCACATTAACACCCGAAAGAGAATTTTTTCCGTAGAAGGTGGGTGGAGCACCATTCACAAACAAAAATCATTTTCATGCTTTGGACTCAATGCATACTTTTTGATTGATTTAACAGTCAAAAAAATGAATAAACAAACAAAAATATCTGATTACTTTTAACACTCTGCAAATTAATTTTTGGCATAATATATAAATACATTTATAGTTAATACATATATAACATTAAAATTTTAAAAAAAAAATCTTATTGTCTCCCCAAAGTATGAAGGCCCTCAATATAACAATATATCCCTCTACAACAATATATTTATTTGGTCCCCAAAATATTGTTGTAGCGAGGTTTTACTGTATAAGCTTTTAAGTCCAGCTTTTGTCGTGGAAGCTTTCTTCTCTGTCTTTCCTTCTCTGGTTTTTTTCATCATATCATGGGGATCTTGTTCCTATTCAATATTCTATCTGTCTTTCAACAGCTGTTTTAGCCATTAGGTAAATTGAAAAAGAAATAATTCTCTAATTTTTGAATAAGCTTTTCAACGACTCATTTTGTTATTCCATCGCCGAAGATGTGTCATTCCGTCACACTAATTATTGGAAGTTAATAATCAAATGCATAAAATTTTATAATCTCTCATTGATTCTTATGCCATATCTGCTTTATATTCCAAAATATACACATTTTCATTTTGAAATGTAGTTGCTATTTAAAAAAAATACTAAAACATATGACAGAATGACATAAAAAAAGTTACTTTTATTTTATATATTAAACTTAAAATGACTTAAAGACTATGTTTTAAATGCTTAAATTTTGTACTATATGCATAATTTTATCAAATTATTGCAAAAGAAAGATACATATCTTTTATTTTATAAGTGTTTTTTAAGAAAACAATTTCAGCACAAATGTGAACGATTCACTTGTCAGTCATGTGATTACTTAAGAATGTTGCTAGATTCAAAAAATGTAAAATTATCAAAAATGAAACATGAATTAGTAGACTTTGGCTATTTTTGAACATATTTTTAAAATCAAAATATGCAATTCATAAAAATAAAAAAATTTCACTTAAAAGTTGACACTTTCATAGAACTGCCCTATATACTGATTTGCTCTTAAACAAAGTTGTAATGTTAATTCAAATTTTAATGAAAAATTAAGTTTAACCGAGTCTAAATCTGTTTCATCTAATAGTAAATTTAGAGAATCTACTAAAATCAAATCTAAATCCAAAATTAATTATGATAAATCTAAAATAGGACGTTGTTATCATTGTAACAAATATGGTCATTTAATTTCAGATTGTAAGTGAAAATTAAAATGTGGTTCAAAGAAAGTAAAGAATAAATTTAAACAAAAAGCAATTGATAATTCTTACTGTAATATGACTGCAAATGCTTTTGATAATAGTCCTTATACTGTTGAAGCTTGTGTAGGTAATATGTATCATGAAATTGAAAAATAAACTTGGCTTTTTGACACTATTGCTTCAACACAGTTTAGTAATAATTTGGATTTATTCTTTGAATATGAAATCATAGAAAAGGCTTTTATGATTTTAAGTATTGCAAAGGTGCAATTTTTTAATAAGTTAAATAGTAAAATGCATAGAGTAACTAGAGTTCAAAATGTCATATATACCCCTAAATTTTGGAGAAATCTTATTTTCGGTTCTGTTATAGAGAAAGCTGGAGGTTATTTTGTGGGTGCTAAAATTGCATTTCTGTGGGTATATTGGGATATTATAAATTAATTATAAAAGATACAATATTTTAGGCTTCAATTTTGCTCAAAACAAGACCATTTGTTTATATTTTAATACTATTTTTTTAAAAGTTATTTTGAGGGTTCTTTGCTGTTAATCATTTTATTTGTTTAAATTTTAAAAATTTAAAATTAGTAATAAGAAAAGGGATGCATTAGGAATTGTTCAGTGCAGTACAAGCGTTTAATTATTTTAAGCGTTTAATTATTTTATACATAATTTGTCATTTATAACAGATGCACTTACTTTGCAATCGTTCAAGCAGTAAAAGTTTATGCAGTGTATACAACAACGCGGCCTTTCCGAAGAAAAAACTTTATCTTTTAATTCGATTTTGTGGGGGAAAGGGAATCTCCACAAATTTACAGGAGCTTTTTCCTGAAGAGGAAAATTCTAAAGGATATGTATACTTGAAATGTCCCCTACCCCATTATCTAACAACTTCGAATTTCTTGTTGTCTTATTTTTCCACAAAATATCTATGAAAGCATAAAAATATACTTAATGACTGAAATTTTTTTAAAGAGATGCTAAGAATAAACCATATAATGCAATTCCAATAATCTGTATATCTTTAAATCTTTTTTTATTCAACTAAAGTTACAAGAATGTTTTAATATAATTATCTACAAGCTAATCCTTTTTAGAAATCTTTATTTTTGTTTATGATTACGGGTTACATGAGCTTACTTGTTTGTTGAATGTGGATATTCTCACTTTTACTGCACACATTGAACACAGTAGAAACAAATGGACAGAGACACTAAGCTAGATTTGATGCCATCAAGATATCTATATGTCTTGTTGTTTTTATATTGTGTCTTATTGAATTTTAAATGGTGTTTTATTGATTTTTATATGGTGTCTTATTGATTTTTATATGGCGATTAGTTAAGTTGCAATTATTTTTAGCAATGGAAATGACTGACCAAAAAAATTATAGAATAAGTATGAGAAATAAATATTTGCTAGTTAAAATAAATCAATAAAATGTATAAAAATTTGTTTAAAGTATGAATATTACATGTAAAATAATTAAGAATACAGTAAAGAAGGATAGAATAAGATAAAATATATGCAATAACTCTTTTTCAATTTTTCTCCATATAAACCAAATAAAAATAAAGTTAAACTTTCAGAGTTTAAGCAAAAAAAAAAAAAAAAAAAAAGGGCAATTTTAATATAGACATTTTAATGTAGTTGAAATTCATGCAACATAAAGTTTTAAAATGGATATCATTAATAATATGTTTTGATTAAGAGTAAATAAAAATTGACACTTACCAAACTCCTCTTCTGTCCTGTGTCGATGTAAATATATCCACAATTTACGATTAACATCATATTTCACACATGGATCTTTCTCATAATGCAAACGATCCAGTGCTCCACTTACAACAGTATGAATCTGTAAAATTAATTCAATGAAAAAAATAACAAATATTAATTTCTTCCTCTACCACAAAAACTAAAAATTTGTGATTCATTTCAGTTTTATAAGAGTTATCAAATTATTGAGAATGGCAGTTCAAGAAAAGTTTCAAAGTAAGTTTCACTCTTTCAGGGAAAAATTATATATCATATAGATTTGTTTTCTCAATGATAGTATTCTTATTTTAATTTAATTTATGCGTATATGTTTTAATATAAAATATTAGTTAACACACTTTGTATCAATTTTTTTTAATAAGAATATTACAGCAAACACAGCAAAGTTAGCTGTTTCTAAGTTGCTATGACTGCTGCTTAGCGTAGATCACTTTTGCTACTCAAACTGAAGTTCAATGGGTAATTGAAAATTCCTTCATATCCTAGCCACCAACATATTTTTTACCAGATATATATATTTTCAAAAAATTTTTTTCTCCAAGCAAATGGCAATGCAAAGGAATGAGATTATTTCTAGAACACATGATTAGTTATGGCCGCCTAAGTGTGATGATAATTTTTCATACATTTTATTTACATTGACCTAATAACAGTGAATAAAGGATATAAAATTATTCTAACGAAAAGAAGAATACCTGTTGGTCACTGGCTGCAGCAAGATACTGAGAATCTTTTAATAATTCACATATATCAGCACGAGTTCCTTCCCCATTAGGAAGTCTTGCAGCAGAATCTCTTACTAAAAAGTAACAAAGTTAACACATGATTAAAAAAATTTGGCCTAAAACTATTCAAATTTCTGTTTAAAGAACTTGAGAATGTTTTTCAAAGCTCTTTCATGTAAGAAGATTAAAAAAAATCATAGTTTCAGAATTCTTTATGAGACTGATTCTTTAAGTATTTCTTGAAAAATGTATCAGTATGGAAGTGCTTCCATTATTTTATCCATCCCTTGTATATATGTATATATATATATATTATATCTATATATATATTATATATATATATACATATATATTATATATATATATATATATATTATATATATATATTATATATATATATTATATATATATATATATATATATATATATATATATATATATATATATATATATATATATATATATATATATATATATATATATATATATATATATATATATATATATATCAATCATTGATGAGAAGGGGAATTTTTTATAGAATGGATTCTAACAATTAAAAGTATTTAATTTTGAGCAAATGATAAAAAAAAAATTTAGTGCCCAGAGCACTAACATTGTATAGTCTGAATATTAAGGATTGAAGAAGTCTTTAATTTTTGCTGCAATAAAAAATAACTTACAATACAGAGGAAACAAAAAAAAATTTTTGATTATAATGTTGAGAAAAAAATATTAAAATAATACTAACCAAGAGAAAGGATAGTAACAAATGGGGGTCGATCTGATGTTAAGAGTGAATGCTCTCTTGCTTTATTAACACCACTTTCTTTTCCATAAACACCTTTAACTGGTCCAACAACTGCTTCATATCCATGAACTTTAAAAGTAAATGCTTTATGTGGATTTTGATATCTGACACATTCCTGTAATTAAAAAAAAAATTAAAACATTAGCAATAAAACCCTAGCTAGTTATTAGCTACTTTCAATTTCACAAGATATAAAAAAATAAAAGTTTCAATTAATAAGCTTCCTTTGTAGCATTAACGACAGGTAAAACTTGTATGATCATTAAAAAATATAAAAAAATTATGCTTTGCATGCCTAAAAATGATTATTTAAAAAATTAACTTCTTAAGCTAAGTGCCTTTAAGTTACTATCAGTTTTAGTAGTTTAATGGAAAATGATTTTGAAAAAATTCACAATTTGTTATCAAGTAGAAAAAAGGCAAGAGCTATTTTGTTTGCCAGTTTATTAATTACTGTTTTTAAATGCAAAGAAGATAAAAATACATTTCATGAAAACTAAAATGACAAGATTTAATATAAAGCTAGATTAGAGGTTTAATTACCTTAGTGACAACCAAGGACTTTTCTTTGGATGATCTGAAAATGTCTACAGTATAAGTTTTATCGTACCATTAATAGGGATTACTTTCTCCAGTTTTAAACGTTTAATGAAAAATCCTTGGTCTACTTCTCTATCAGTTTCAAAATAGAAAGATAATTTCTAAACGTGGAGGACTATGTTGATTAATAGTGTTGTATTTTAATTGCTTTCTTTATCAGTAAAATTCAAAATCACCGCAATCAAAGCTACACAGGAGTAACTAACCAGATTTTTTTTTATAGAAAACTATTTCTACAGCCAATTTCTGTGATCTTTCCCACAGGTAAAATAATCAGATATAAACTTGAGAAAGCTTGATAAAAAAATAATTTTTACTATTTATTATTTAAATAAAATATATTTATATTAAGTATTTGTTAAATTCTCATTAAAACATTTTAGTAGGCAGAAATTATGAAAAAAAAAGAGAACAATTATGAATGTACCTAATGGATAATCAATAATACAAGTATCACATTTAGTATTGAACAGAAGTAATGAGACTAACCTGTTGGCGATATGCTTGCTTTTCATTTTCAGCTGTAGGTCTGACAGTCCAACCAGTAGTTCTAAATAATAATAATATAAATTAATTTGATAGTCAAGTCCTCAAGAATATTTCAATTTTTGAAGGAAAAAAAACATTTAAAGAAGCAAAGAGCATTTGGCAGCTCTTTAAAATAAAAGTATAGTTAAAAAATTATAAAAACCCAAGATATTGAGTTAAGAGTTTTATGTTTTTTTAATATATTGTAAGCAGAATTGAAGTAGAAAATAGCACTTGAAGTGGAAGGTATGTTCAAATTAAAATGTGGGAATAATGTTATTTTAAAATTTTGTGCTGCACTTATTTCAGAGCATATAGTCAGTACAATACTAGTTAAATGTTTCAGCATTTCTAAGGGGGTAAGCTATATCCTGACAAAAAATCATATCACAACGCAGAGTCTGCAATGCTTTCCTGAAGTGGTGATGTATATATAAACATCATGAAGAAAAAGATAGTAAGTGAATATTCATTTTATTAATAACTAAACAAAAAGAACATGGGTCAAAGAGAAGAAAGCGTTTTAAGATGCTTCCATCGACTGTAGTGCAGACCTCACATCTATGATAACTTAACTTACTTTATGACCTAAAAATATTCTGAAATTATACAGGCTTATTTTGAATTATCTGGCAGGTACCAACACCATCTACTTCTTCAAGAAAGCCTTTTTGGCCCTGAATTGCTCTGAGACTTACAGCGGTCATAATGCACCCTACTTCGTTTTTAAGTTTTGAAACCTTAACTAAGACACTCTGTAAACACAACATACAGTCCATTCTATATTTTAAACCATTTATTCAGCATGGTAAATCAATGGTGGGGAAATGTGTTCCAGCAAATTCAAATGGGATGTAAATTCATGTCACATAACTAAAAATAATGAAAAAATAACTAATTTAAGGTTATAGCTTAACTAAGTTTGCGAACCTGTTAAAAGTTCACGCTGAGAAAATTTTTTTAAATGTTGCTAATCAATTAAACAAAATAACAAATAAATCTTAATATTATGTAATTGCAAATAAGCGAATACAGTAGAGTCTCGATAATTCAAGGTGTATGGGACCAAACTTACCTTGAACTTTTAAAACTTAAAATTTAATAAATATTTAAATAAATGGAAACAAAGCAATTTTTAAAGCATTTTCAGCATTTAACTGATATTATATATTATAAAAAAAATAATTACATTAGAGAATCAGGGTACATTAACTGCATTACATCAACTTACAATATTTTTTATATTATGGCATCAGGTTAATTGCACTTTGTTTAAACACACTGTTCACACATTTCAGTTTTTAACATTCAAAATATTTTTTTACAACATTCAGTCCTAGTAATCATTGTAAAACCAGTTGTAATAATCATTCCACGTGTAGCGTGTGCATTGGTCATTGTTTGTGAAAAGACTGATTTATTCACTAGCTCAGATTTTTAGGAAACTTGAATAATCTAGACTCTATTGTATTTAGTTTTTATACTTACACTCTTGGTGGGGGTGGGGACCCTTGAGAGGTTTCTAACATATCAAGTGAAATATCATCTTTACCATCTAACCACTGCTGGCATAAACCAAACATTTGTTCATCAGAGTCACGGCCAGACCCTATCCATTGCCATTGTTGCTGTTTTTCTTTGTAATCCAAGAAAGGTATAAAAGTTTCTGGTAAAATACCTAAATGTATGTAAAGAAAATTGGTAAGTGTGACAAAAATTATTACAATTTTTAAAAATAAATCTATAATCATGTTTTTATTAAATGCAGTTATATTAAAATAGTTGTTATAATTTTTCTATACCGTATAGAAAACTTTAAATATTGCTATACAGAGCTACATCTTTTAGCAAAAAAATCCTTCAGTTTAATTAATTACTTTGTAACCCTTTAATTGTCTTCAATCAGGGTAATCCCTAGAAAGCAGGAGAATTTTTTGCTATTGTAATGTGATAGTTAAAAGATTGTAGGATAGTTAAGAAAAATAACACATTTTAAGCTATAATTACTTATTAAATCTCCAGCAAGAAATTTTAATGCAGATGAAACAAGATCTGACCAAGATTCTTGAAAACTCATCCATTCAAATAATGAAGCAGTTGGTCCTCCTTGCCAATTTTTAACCTTTTCTTCGAGCTGTTTTAATAAAAGCAATAAGAGACTTAGTATGAAAAAGTTATGCATAAGGTTAAAAAGGAATTCTAAATAAACTTTTTCAAACAATCAGACATAGCTATAAAAAATTAAAGATATGTATATCTAAGAATTCAAGTATTTGTTAAAACTAAAATTTAAATAAAAAAATGCACAAAAAAAGTGTTAATCTAAAATATTAATAATGAAATTCAAGTCCCAAACAGAAGAAAATACAGAAATTAATATTAGATTAGATAATAAAGTGTATTTTTTTGATAGAAAATCTCTCATTAGTAATGTATCAGATCATGTAAATGAAATAAAATGCTATTAACCATTCAAAAAAAAAAAAAAAAATTAAAAAAATAATAATAAATAAATAAAAAAAATAATAATAATAATAATACCCCTGATAATAAATAAATAGATTTTCTAAAACATAATTGTATAGTTGTATTTTCTTTTTCAAAGACGCATCAGACTAGGGTGGGTCATGGCCTTCCTCAGAAACAAGTTATAAGCTGCCCTCTTCTTGGACAGACTCTTGCAGTTTATAACTTTGAAAACTTGTAAATTTTTTTCTAGGCAGTCGATCCCCTGGATCCTTTTGGTCTTCCCTTTTCATGGGATCCAGGTGGTTTTGCAAAGAATTTTTAAGATAATTTTTTATTTAATTTAAAAATTTTATTAATTTATAAAAAGGATATTTTTGTAAAAAGCAAAGAGTTTATCATTCTTGGAAAAATTATCAAGTTTTTTAATTCAAAAATCGCACTGTTTGAGTGTTGTGGAGGTTGTGTTTAATAAAGTAAAATAACATAAAGAAACTGAATTTAGAGATTTTATAGCAATAGTCTATTTTATTTTATTTAATGGTATTTGCACACAGATATTTAAACTGTTAATTTCTTTTACTTGTTGAATCAGATGGATGTAATGTGAAATGGAGACTAAAAGAGATAAAGTCTCATTTTAAACTTTCCTATTATTTTTGTTAAAGAAATTTTAACACAAATATCTTCAAAAAATGATAAGACTTTTAAATATCAATTTTACTTTTTTTAGTAAACTTTACGTTTCAGGAAAAATGGTAATTTCAATTATTATTATTATTTATGATCTTACAAAGGAAGAAGATATTCGCCAATTAGGCAAAACAAGAGGACACTAACAATAATGAAACCCTTTCCTTAAAGTCATATCTACAAAAAAATTTATTACAAATCTTTGTCTTCCTATGGAAACAATGAATAAGATTATATTTGAAATGAAAAAAGGATTATTACATTATTTATGTAAATGGTTGAATATAAAAAAAGCAGAATTTTTTTGATGAACCATTAACTGTTTCATTGAGTGAAATGTTCCAATTTAATAATGTAGAAATTTTATGAAGCATTATACATTATTCAATTAGACACGAGAATCACAGTGTTAAAAGGAATTCAGAATTCTTTTCTTCCTATGCTCTTTGACTTACTGCAAAAGGCAATTTGGCAGTAAAAACTCAACTGAGTTTAAATATAGATTTAGAATATTCTCAAAGTTTTAATTTATTATCTCTTATTTAGTTTTTTTCATAATAAATATGTTATGAGAAGACAAAAAATTATTATATCATAATAAATTTTTTCTCTCGCACTACCCCGCCCCCAAAAAATAAAATCTATATAATTATTTATATACAAATACATTGCTCATTAAATACATAGCTCACAAATACATAGCTCATTAATGCAAATTAAGATTTATAATTTATTTGTGAGACTAAAAAAAAAATAGAGGGAAATTTTTCTTTTGTTTCTCGGTGACAGTTTAATCATTCCTGAATGTGGGTTTGAAGAAAAACACAGAACATTCAGTTTCATTTAATTTAGTCTTCACACTCTTATTGTTTTTAAAATTAGTCTGCACTCAAATAACTTTCTGCTTTTTCAAGAAATTTGAAAAAATTCAGTTTCCACCACTCAGCTCCTCTTATTTGAGAGAAAAAAGCTAATTAAAAAGACTATTTCTGCTAATTTCCTCGAAATTCCACGAGGTTCTTGATCGTTTTTTAGCAAATTTTGAATTGTTTTTCGAATTTCCATATTTTTAGTTCAGTGTTACTATTGAACACAAATTTCAAATTGGAGTTATTATTTGATGTGAAAAATTCACATCGATTTCATCATTTTCAATTTTGTAATGCTTACTATTGTTTTAAGGTAATTCATAATTTTTCCTGCCATTTTCCGGTGTTTATTTTTTCAAATCCTGGTATTTTTAAAGGGATGTTAAGATGATACATGAATTTTATATAGTTTTTTGACCGGCTTGATTCGTGTTGATTCTATCTCAAATCTGTATTGTTTTTCAGTTTTTTTCTTTTTCGTAGCTATAATTTTTTTTGGCTATTTACGCATGCTTTCTGAAATTTTGATATTTTCAATGCAATATTATTATGACTTATGAATTTTGGATCTGAGCTGTCCCTTTTAGATAAGCTTAGTTTTTGATGATATTATCATAATTCCAAGTCATTTTCTGATAGTTTTTAAGCTCTTTCTATGGAATTTTTTAATTTTAGATTCTGATATTTTAAATATGAAGTTAGGACAACATAGGAAATTGAGTAATCACTTTTTGGCATACCAAATTTTTTTAGATTTTTTTCATAAGTCCATGTTGATTTGCAATAGTTTTTTTGGCAGCTGTCTTTTTCTGTTTTTTTTTTTTTTTTTGTTTAATTTCAATGTTTTTAATACAATGTTGTTAGGACACACGAATTTTAAATGCAAGTTAACACTTTTTGACTTACTCTGTTTGCAGCGATTCCTTTGCAAATCCAACTATTTCCCAAATTTTCGGTCATTCCATATGACTTTTCAAATTTCGACAGGCAAATTTATAATTTACGTTATATCTTACTTACACTTTTGACTCAGGACAATTTCCTCGGTGTTGCTCCACATGGTTTTCCAGCTGATTATTTTTTCCCACCTATTTCTAAACTAATGAACATTGCTGGTATCGTGTAATTGCTGGGTACCCAATACATCCCTACAGTAAATTGCATTTACTTTTTTCAGCTTTTCAGTTTTATTTACCTCTTATCAATATTATTCTAGAAATGGAGCTTAAAAATCTTACAATAATTTATGGTGAGTCTAATATTTGAAGTCTCAATGCAATTTAAAACAGATTTTTTTATATTTAATGCATTGTTTCCAATTGAGTTGACACAAAACGTAAACTTAAGATGATAATTTACAACTCTAAGTACTGCTAAAAGTAAAACTACTTAGTTTAATGTTACTTACCTTAACAGCTGAGAGTTTTTGTTCACTTGACTCACAAAATATATCTCGCAAAAGTGCAAAGAAACAGGTTGGATATTGAGTTACTTCAGGACGAGGAGAATATAATCTAAAAAATATTTTCAAATGTTACACTATTTATTTATAAATGGAGAAAAAAGTTAATTCATATTCTGCAGCATCACTCTTAGCTTTGATCACTGCATATAAACGATCAATGGAATAAGCAAGCTTTTTTTTGTCCACATTATCCTTAGAACACTTAATGCTATTCATTAGCTCAGTTTTGTATATAGGAGCAACTTCTTTAAGTTTTTTCTTTACAATCCCATGTAAATTTTCAATTGGAATGAGATATATTGAATTAGCTGGCAACGGTAGCACAATAAATTTGTGCTGGTGCAGCTAGATCCTAATTGATTTTAATACATGAGGTGAAGCTAAATCTTAAGAGAAGAAAAAACTTCAAAAGCTTAAGCCAGAAGTAACAGAAAAGGGAAGTTGTAGTTAAAAAAATTGATTCAGGAGAGTACTATCTCTGCATTAGAAAAGGAAAGAAGAAAGACTCAATGTTTCTTAATTGACAGCGTTAAAGCTTCTTCATAAATTTAAGTTATAATATTGTGTTCCAAAACATAACCACTTGCGACTGTAAAACAAAAGCTGACAAGGATGTGTTGGTTCAAATGAAGATTGTAATGTTAAGAGGGGGAGGATTGGAAAAAAAAAATATAGTGATAAAAGTATATTCTGTGTATCTTATGACAATCAATGCATTCGAGTTTCTAGACTGAAATAATAATACTCAGTGCATGAAACATTTAATAAATAGTGCTTAAAATATTTGGTAGTTTGCAACTAGTGTGATGGCATGGAGGTACATTAGCACAAATGGATCTGGAAGGGTTCAAAACCAATTAATCCTCAAAAAAAAGTTAATTCAGATATTTATAAATATATTCTGCATTGCTTTCTACACACACTTTTTTCTTGGCCAAATTTTAGGGATTTTTTTATATTATTTAACCCCTTAACACATGGATTTTTTGAAGAACAAAAAAAAAAAAAAAAACGGCCAAAAATAAAAATTTTTTTTACGTAAAAAAAAGTTTCCATTTGCTCCTCAAAGGTTTCCATTTGTTGCCACTTTTGGATCAACTTTTCTTTTGGCGGACAATTTTGATATACTGCGCTTTTGTTCCATGGAATAAGGCTATATTTTATTCTTGAATAAATAAGTGTTATAGCTTACAATCCTGTGTAAATGATAAATATCAATAAAACTATTTTTTTTCTTAGCTTTCACATTGTTATTTTCAATTCTCGATTATATTTGAGTGTGAAAAAGTATAGCAGCATAAAATACATCGACGCTCGAATTATCTCAAGTGCGCACAGTTTGGCCTGTTTAGCTCGCTCGAATTAACTCGAGCACACAAGTTAAGTGGTTAAAATGTGTTTCTCAAATAATAAATGCAAATTTAGCAAACTTTTAACTTTTTTTCTATGTTAACATTTCCAGAGTTTGGCACAATCTAACAGCAATAAAAACAGATCTGGTCAATTATGTCATTTAAAAATTTCCAATGGATTATCCAGACCAGTTTATAATCCGCACCACTTTAAGAATCACTTTTTTGACACAAGATCTATGATTAAGATACCAGAAATTACAGTACTACAATATGGTTGCAAACATAGAAAGAGCAAAAATAAGGTAAATTTTGCAAAAAAAATAAAAATTTTATACAAACTGATTAAAAACATTGAATAGACTTTAAAAATAAATTTTTATTATTATGTTAATTATGTGCTTTAATTCACAAAACTCTGTAGAAACAGGTATTAATTTCACTTTAAATTGTTTTAAGTTATTCTTAAATAACATACAGGTAAATGTTTCAGAATTCATTGAATATGTTATAAACAGATTTGAACTGCAAACAAAACGATTACAATTTTTGTTTGATTAAACAATTTTGTAATTGTTATGTATCAATAATTACTTAATTATTTGTTTTTGAATAAAAATCTTTTTAATAAAAAAATTTTTAACAAAATTGTCTTTCTGTCTGTTTAATGGCTTAAAAAAAGCCAGGGGGGTGCAAGTGCACCTCCTTGCAACCCTTGTCGGCTCCCTTGATTTTGTTTGTGAGGCTGGAAAAAAAAACAGTTTCCAATTTTCCTACTATTTCTCCGCAACGGTTTTATTGTTCTTTACTAATGGTTAGAAGATATACACAAATAATATTCAGTTTCATTTAAATTAGTATTTACGCAGGTATTGTTTTTCAAATTAGTCTGTTTATTGATCACTTTCTATTTCTTCAAAAATTTGAGAAAGCTAAATTTGTTCTTTCAGATATTTTCTGATTAAGTTTATTTTGAATTTCCTATGCTAGAACATTGAGTTTAAATTAAACTACATTTATACTGTTCTTCAAATAAGTCTGAAAAATTCTTGCTTTTTTTTTTGCAGAAAACACTGAATGTTCATTCCTCAATTGTGATTACAAACCTGATAGATAAAAAAATAATAATGAAAAAGGTCTATTTCCACCAATATATAAAAATCCATATAGTTTTTGGACCTTTTTTAGCCTTTCCTATGTAGTTTTTTTCTCCAATATCCATCAAATTAATTTGGTTTGATGTGCTAAATTTAAGATGATTCTATTGTTTCTGCTTTGGTAATGCTTTTGATCGTTTTTTCAGCCGTTTCCACATTCTTTTTTTCTAATTCAAATATTTTTAATATGAAGTTATAATGAAATACAATTTCGAATATTAACTTTTTGACATGCTTGATTTACGACGATTCAATCCTAAATCCCTTCCTTTATTATTTCTTTTGCTGCTTTCAATAGTTTTTTCGGCCATTTACACATGCTTTTTAACATTTTGATATTTTTAAAATATGTTATGATTCAAGAATTGTTATCACTTTTTGATGTGCTTGATTCACAGCATTTCAATCATAAATCAATGTTATTTTCTGATAGTTTTCTTTAGCCCTTTCTACTTGTTTGTTTTTCATATTCCGTTATCTTTGATATAGTTTAACAACAAATACGCGAATATGAGTAAAAAAATTTTACTTGCTTGACTCGTGACGGATTTATTGTAAAAGTAAGCTGATTTCTAATCGTTTTCAGTAATTATCTATTGAAATTTTTTCAGTTCCAATGTTTTTACCACGACGTTATTATGAAACACGAATTTTTATTTTAACACTTTTTACACACACCCATTCCATCATTTTTTAATATTTCGTCCCTCTCTACACAGTTGTTTAAATTTCATTGGTGTTATGACATGCAAATTTTGTATCTCTTTTTGACTTGCTCGATTTGTGACTCCATCGTAACTCTATGCTGTTTGCTGATCATTGTCTTGCACGTTTAGTCCACATGTTTTTTTAAAGGAATTGTGATATCTTTAATATGATAGGTGAGTTTAAAATTTGAGTTATCACTTTTTGAAGAGCTCGGTTTGCAACAATATCTTGCCATTTTTTAATCATTTTTTTGTATTTGTTTTGTTAGCCAATATAAATATACAGTAAAAAAATAAGAGCTTTAGCTTTATAAAAGAAAAAAAAAGGTCACAAATTTAAAGCAATTACTTTCAGATCCTTTTAACACATTCACTGCCACTAAAAATGATATTTCCATCCTCAGAAGCCGGATTACAAAACAGGGTTTTCATGGTTTAAATGTTCCTTATATTTTATTAGGAAAACCAGAAAAATGAAGAAACATATTATTTTCCTGTTTAGAAAGCGTCCCCCCCCCCGACGCTCTGGAGCGTTGGTGGCACACAGGCTCAACCTGTCTTCGTAGGTGCCACTGACGATCCAGCGAGTCGGATCAATATTCTCAGAAATTACTGGCATATTGCATAAAATAGCAGCGTAAAAGGAATAAAACGGAATACCATTCAAGTATATGTAGTACCATTTATGAAACAATACTGAAAATATTTACAAATAATAAGCACAATATAGCACATAAGCACATGAAAAAATTTAAACCAAAATTTTGAAAACCAACCACAAAAAATAAAAAAATAATGCATCACTAACGTGCCGAAACAATCTTTCCGTTCAACTTCCAAAGCCACATTAAACACAGAGCATATAACTTATCATAGTCGATCGACGCACTAGCGTGTCGTCGGCATACCAGGAGGGGCCGCGCTGGCACGTCAGTGGCAGCGAACGTGTTAAAGACAGCATTTTCCTTGAATGAAGGAACAGTTTTTACTATGTGTCTGGTAAAAAAAAAAATACAAATATAAAGATTTTAAAAACGATTACAACAGCCGGTTTTGAAAAACCTGTTTTGCCTGTTCTTCCAACATTTGGTGTAGTACATTTTAAATTGCAAAATGAACTGAGAGTGAAAAAGCCTCTATACTAGTATTGTTAATGAAACCTCTAAACAACAACTCCCACATAACTTATACACGCACCACATGCCTTTTTTGTACTCTATCAGTGCATTAAAAATTTCATTTATTTAAGTGTATATAGTTTTTCAAAAAATCAATATATAAAAATCTGACTTAGAATTAAAAAAAAAATCTGGTTTATATATATATTTTTTAAAATTAATTAAATTAACAACACTAATAGCTACATGTTACAAATATAGTTAAAAAATATATCAAACTTAATTAAGTGAAATGATTAATAAAAAATAAGTAACTCATCATACTTAGCTGTTGGATTTTCACATATTTCAGAATCATCCCCTTCATCTAATAGTGTTAAAGGATCAGTCTGAACTTCAGTCTCCTGAACAGCTGGAGGATTGGAGTCAATGTTAGGATCTGAAGAACTTGAGTTTGTATTATGTTCTTCTTTGATAACAATATTCATTAAAGGCACTGAAGATTCTATGGATTCAGGAATTCCAATTATACCAGATTTATCAGAAGTATCAGAGGTTTTGGCTTTTTTCTTTCCTGCACCATCAGCTGTAAAAAAAATTACATTGAAATTTTGATAACTCGAATAGTATCAGATTTAGAAAATATATTAGAAATTTGAATAGTAGAAAATTGAACGAATCTTATTACAATACAGGGCTTCCAATTCATTCTAGCCATAGAAAAAGAATAGGAAGAATACAGAAACGATGACCATTTGTAATTAAAACTATTTAATATCAGATATTATAATAAATTAGTTAGATTAAGTTAGTTTTTGTTAAGAATACAATTTTAAAAAAAGTGAGTAAAATGAATTTCATTTCAATTTAGGATTTTCCTCACAAGTAAGGCATTTTACAAGTTTCTTAATAATTTAATGTACCATATTATGAGTTAGTGTGTATAATGCTCTACAATATTTTCCTGCTCTAAAACTTTTAATGCTATTTTACTCCCCATAGATGGTACTACAATCGTGTTTTGCAATTTGTTTTTAATTTTCCCATCACTTTTGATAGATATGAGGGCTGAGAAGTACTTTTCAAGATATTTCACTTTTTAAAACGATTGCATTTGTAGCGTAACTACCACTATAATTATTAAATTTCCATTCTCTAGTATATAAGCTATGTTAACAGGATTCCATCTTGAGGTACCCTTTGATAGTTGACATTATTGACAACATATTCCTCACATTGGTGACCTGAACACGTATATCTCAATAGAAATGCCCACCTCAATATGAACATGTCCTGTTTCATGGATGGAACACAGTGAACAGTTGGCTTGTTACTTAGTCTCACACTCTACTGCTAATTGCAACAAAAGAGTGACCACACCCTCATGACCAACACCCAGAGACTAGTAATCTTAATACATTTCTCTTGGCCTCTTGCATTACAGCAATGAATCAACTAATGGAAACAGTTCATCAAATTCTGTCAAAAATAAATTTCTGGTGGGGGAGTAATATAGCGTAACTACCACTACAACTATTAAGTTTCTATTCCCATTACTAAATGTTTCATATTCAATATAAAATTGTAATGAGTTTAATATTTAAAATTCAGAACCTAATATTTTTAATAAAAGTGTTTATTTTTTTAAATTTCTAATCCAGCTAAACATTTTTTTTTTAAATTTTTAAATAACCCCAAAATTGCAATTTTAAAAATTTTGTGATTATTAAATTTTAAATAGAACTCATATTTTTTTTTTAAAAAAAAGGTTACAAAAAGATCACTCCAAAAACTTTAAAACAATTAATCAAATAAGATTTGTTTTCATCTTCTAAAAATAGTAAATAAGTGTATGAGCTCCAATTCATCCTTAAAAATTTTATAATAGGAAAATTCAAGTTTTCTTTCACCATATTATTCAAGAGTTCAACCTACTTATATTTACAATTTTAGAATTGTTAAAAAATCTTATGATTGAAATCAAATTTAAAAAAAAGCAGAATTCTTCAGATCTACACAAAAATTGCACGTTCTTATCTAAATTGAAGCAAATAAAAATTTTGAAGTGATGAAGCTATGTGTCTTCCAGCAATACCGATTTTTAAATACAGTGCACTAATGTCATTAGTCAACAGCGTGAACAAGAGGTTCTCCTGCAAAGTTGGTTTGCACTGCAATTTTAATGTAACTGAAATACTTCTTTAAATTGAGTTCTTCCTTAATTTTTAAAATCAATTAAAATCGAACAAAGAGGACCTAAACATTAAAAAAATAGACAACATTCTAAAAAACGGATTTTGAAAATCACAGAATGTTGTTGCAAAAGTTTAATGATTGGCATTCATTGGGAGTGGTAACAAACAATGCTAATGAGACAATGTTTCCCTCACAGTCAAAGCCAGTAACTAATCAACTCTTCAACTACTTGTACAATAATTTATATAAGATGCTCAATAGCTTGTAATTGGTCAATGACACCTAATCTCAATGATTAAAAAGGCCCGATACTTAACTAAAATGTTCTCTTTCTCCCTTTGACTGTTAAAGCTACAATTACGTAAGATTCTTCCGAAAGTTGAGTCTGTGCTCCAGCAAGGGAATTGGTAATTAGCAATTAATATGTTAATTTTTTTGCATGATCATTAATAATTTAATTCATGTTTCAGAGTTGTCGAATAAATATTTATTTCTGTAAAAGCTTTGTTTTCTGAGTTCAGCCAATGTGTAAATCACTCTATTTATTTATTGATTGTCGTCGCGGAAAAGAAGGTCAATACTCATCTGACACCTATGCAGCCACCTCTTCATATGGTGTCAGCTGCATGTGTCCAGATTTAGTGTATGAGTAATTGCCGTGCTCCATCTAGTGCTCCTACAGCCACCTGATTTCTTGTTTGAAAACCCATTCGACAGTTAAGTGGAGGGGTTGAAGTTCTTTTTTAAGACCATTGCGAATTAAAAAAAGTTTAGTAGATAATTTTATTTCCACACAGGTCTTTAATTGAAACCAGTCTATGGCAGCACAAGAAGTCAAGGATCAATAGTCTGGAGAAAAAAAAGCACCTTTATACTTCCTATGCACCAATTTCAACAATTGCAGCATTATACCTTGAGAATCCCCTCCTTTACGTTTATTTTAAGGAACACATTTTTTGGCACCTATTTAGTTAAATTTTGCGGATGTGGTATACATCCCAAGAGGCAGCCTATCTCTCTGAAGCTACGGTACCAATTTGTGCTGGTTTGTGATATTTTCATTTAAAGAATAATAATAAAAAGTTTAGGAATTTAAAATCTGAGATCAAATAAGAAGTGAACAATTAATTATTATGAAAACCAATGGCATGAAAATGTTTTAACATTAGAATTTAATAAATTTAAAAGCCTTGAAACTGACATGCAGCTTGGATGAATAAGAATAGCTTAATGTATGTTTAACATTTGCACTGACGGTGAAGTATAATATTTCTTCAATTTTCAATAACTTATGTCAGTATGCATATTTCTTTTTAGCATGTTTTACTTCTGCACTTAAATTCAACCTGAATTAGTGAGTTTCAAGAAAAAGTGATTTTGTTCAGTTCTGTTTTTTTTAATATTTTGCAAAAATGCTGTTTCCGTGACCATGCATGTTTTAATCTATAACAAAAAAATGCCCATTTTTGATACTGTGACCGGGCCACATAACACTGGGAAGAGATAATTGTTTACAAACCACTCTTTAAAAACTGCTGAGAAAAATAGGATTAAAATCGATGCTCCTGTTCTCGATTAATTAGCTAACATAAATCCCAACAGACTTTCATTTTCATATACATACACATAGAAATCTGTATGTTGAATATGATACAAACATAAAATTTCAATAAAAAATTATTCATTGGTTTTTAAATAATCTTCATCTAGATGAAAAAATTAACAATTAATTTTAACATATTTTTTAAATTCGTTTATTTTGAAGTTTAATTGATTCTTTACAAGATTGTACAATTTAAAACTTAAAACTATTATGTTTGAATTCAAAGCACTCAAACTGAAATGTTTTTATTTTCCTTAGTAAAATAGATTAAAATTAAACAGCCATTATATCTTTTTAATTTTACTCTTTATACCTTATGCTCAGACAATTTCAGTTTTAACACCAGGATTTCTAAGATAAAATACTTTGATTTTGGGTACACTAATAATAACATGCATTTTTCATAACTTAGAAATTTTAGCAATAAGAAAATTTCAATTTATAGACATGAAAAGTGAGAAGCATTTAAATCGATTAATTATGTTACTTAATTCAGAAAAGATTTCAATGACGACAAAATAGCATTTTAATAGAATAAGAAAATCTTACTTGATTTAACTGAAGCTCGTTTAGGGAAGTTGCACCTAGAACTAACGCTTTTTATGTCAATGAAAGTTGTAGAAAGTTCTGGGCGTTTCTATAATTACAGAAAAAAAAATTAGTTAAACTCTTATATTATAATAAGATATTGGCATAAATTACAGAAATGAAAATTATAGTAATAATTTTGGTAAAAAATCGAAAAATTTTAATATAAATAAATGAAGAATTTTATTTATTTTCGAACTCCTGTCTTAAGAAAAGGATAGGATCATTTCAATAGAATTGTACAGCCCTCAAAAAAAAAAAAAAAAAATCAATCACCCTGAATAACTTTTGTTCTAATGGTCGAATTTTCACGAACTAAGTGTCAAATTTAATGGTTCCTGGGGTGACCTCAAAAATGCTAATTAATTAGTTTTAACTTTTAATTAAGTTACGAAATCAGACACAAAAACGTACTTTTTCTGAATAAACATATATTTTTTTAACATGTTTGGATTCTTAACCTTCAAAATATATGGTCCCCATAGTTTGGTTAGGAGAGTGATCCTAAGTTCGGACACCTTAATGTTAATTTCACTTTTTGCGTTTTTAGTCATATTTTTAAAACTAATAAAGTAATTCAAAGAAAATTGCACTCACTTATAAAACCCATTTACCCAAAGATAATTTCATGCTAAAAATAATTTTTAATAATTATTTATTATTATTTAATTTCATTGAGGATGAAAAAATTTTGAATTATGAGATATAAATTTTTTTATATTGTATTAATCTACGGATTTTTCTATATCAAAATCTACAGTTTCAACAGGATCATTTATGTGGAAGAAGCCGAAAAAAAATTAAAATTAATTATTTAAAAAAAAATAATTTGACAAAAATGAAGAAACATTTAAATGCAGTGATTAATCTTTAAACGTAGTTAACTTACAAGGACTTGATTTACACACAGAGTAAAATTTCATTCATATATTTTCGCTAATAACCAATTGCTAATCCTTTTTTTAAATTATAAAATATTATGTTTTTTTTTTTTTTTTTTAGTTTTCAAAAAAGTTAATTTAATAGAGATTTGAATAAAACATTTTATTAACGAATTTTGAGTTTTATAACAGCATGTTTATGATAGAATGTAATTATATATCAGCTTTTTTTATTTTATTTATTAGTTTGTTCATTTAATAATTGATACAATTTCAATAATATACCAAAAATGAACAAAAAACTATGGACATACAATTTCATTTTGACGTTCAAAGTCATTCTTGCCCGCTAACTTAAAAAAAGTTACCCTTTTCTTTTAAAAAGTTGAAAATATCTGCTGGTAATTTGGCATTTTTTTAAACTTTCGCCATATATAGAAATCTTTATTGCAACCCAATTTTTTCAAAATTTTGTCTACCCCCCCCCCTATTTCAAGGGCCAGGATTCCACATATGTAAAAGAAAATATATGTTTATTCAGAGAAAGTACGTTTTTGTGTCTTATTTTGTAACTTAATTAATAGTTAGCACTAACTAATTAGCATATTTGAGGTTACCCTCAGGAACCATTAAGATTGACACTTAGTTCGTGAATATCCGACCATTAGAACGAAAGTTATTCAGGGTAATTCCCTTTTTTTTTAGGACTGACACCCTACAGAACTAAAAAAATTATATATTCTAATTAGTTGCTAAAAAGGACCATCAATTAAAATTAACCAAAAGCAATTTAAAATTAACCATGCAGAACTTTAATCTTGTTTCTTTTATAAACCAGAGTCAGTGAAAGATGCATTTTTGTTTCAAATTTTAAGTTAAATGCATTTGAACTGTAAAGTTTTTAAATAATTTAGTTCATAGTTTTCCCATGGCCTTATCATTCATTATTTGATAAGAATAACTTTCTTCAATATTCAAAACAATTCTGTATGAAACAGCAACTTTAACAGTAAAGATCAAAAACTGCACAAAGAATAAAAATTTAATTATGTTTAGAAAGTTAGCTGGTTTTCTGACATTCAGATTCTCAATTATCCAAATGCATTTTCCTTTATAAATAAAAAACAGTAAAAGGAAGATGATTATAATTTTTTGCTCAATCCTCATAACCTGACCACCTGCCTATCTTGTATTTTGATCACTGAAATAAATCAAATTTGGCAAGAGGTAACATTTATTGCTGATATAAACTTTATATAATATGACCACCGAATAAAATAAACAAAACCTCTTTTGTAGAAATTGTCTATGTTATGATATGAATTAGTACTTTCCTGAGTAGACAAAATTGTTTTAAAAGAGCTGTGAGATACTTGGTAAATAAAACATCTAGTTAATATTTAAAGGTTAAGTTAAAAAACGAAACTATACTTATCAGTATTTCAATTAGCAATAATAAATAATTGTATAAAAATGACTTGAAATAAATTATTCCCTTCTATAACTGAACTATCTGTCTTAATTTATCATTTAAGTGAGATATATTAAGTGGTCAACTAAGACATATTACCCAGTACATACATTGATGCACGAATTATTTGTATTTTTATAACTCTCCAAAATAATAAATAGACATAAAACTATTCACAAATGTAATTTTCATCTATTCTTTTCAGAAAATTTATAATTCTATTTTTTAGTATAAGTTTATATAAAAAGAGATTTTGTAAGTAAATGCATAAGGAGCAAAAATATGGATGCTAAAAATATGATCTAAAAGGATAAAAATAGGAAAGCCTGTAGGATGCCAAAAATAAGAATATTTTATTAGCCTGAAAGTCAGTAAGAAAAAATTAAGAACTAAAAATAAAAACCAGGTTGTTTTCAAACGCTTAAAAACAGTTTCAAACAGTTTAATTAAGAAATTCCATTTGATTTTTGAAACCCATATGAACCCTGATTTCAGCTTTTAGTTACAGCTTTGACAATAATTTTAATAAAATACTCACTGGCTCCAAGAGTGCTTTTTCTTTATGGTTTTGCAGCATTTCACGATATCTATCCTCAGACACTTCCATTGCATCACCATTAGTATGAAAAAAATTACCATTACCTAAAAAATTCACAATCATACAATTTGCAACATACATTCGTATCCATTTCAGAGCTCAAAATCAGGCATTCTCAATTACCTATCATGTTATCTAATGGTAGAGGGTTCCCATTTCAGAAAAAAACTCCCAGATTTTCAAAGACAACATTTTTATTGAACAAATTTTCCACAGCTATTTTTCATAAGAAAATATTATTTTCTGTCTACATGTAAATCTAAGAATTAATTTAACATACGTTGAATTTTAATCCTAGTACAATGAAATGTTTGTAAGAGATAATTATAAAAGATCATGGAATTATTTACTTTGAATTCTACTATCTATTTATATAAGTATCAAATATTCTAAGATAGATCATCATCTAGATTTGTTTGCATGTTTTTGCTGCACAAATGCTTACTTAATGAATTTTTTTTTCATCAAAGTTAAATTCTCTGGAGATTCCAGGATTTCTCAGTATTCAGGGAACCATGTTCAAAAACTCAAAATTAATACTATTTTAGGTTTAGAGCACTACAAGTTAAATTATTATGACAAACAAGTAAGTAAATAGTCTTAATTCTTGTAGAAACACTCTGATCAGGTCATTTCACAATTGCCATTCAAGCATGATATTTGTTTCATCATTCAGAGAATTCATTCATTTATCACCTTCAAAAGTTTTAAAAGTTCCACCAACGTTTTTAAAAAAATTGAAAATGAAAAGTTTGATACTTCAAGTCGTTGAACTTCCTACACTTGTAGAATTAAAGTTAAAATGAGATTTATCAAAAATGATAGTGTTACCATCACAGTATTTTTGTACACCTTTATAAGATTTCAAACCGCATTTTTTCCAGGAGTACAGTATAGGACCCTGAATCAAGAACACAGGAAATTTTTAAAACAGGTACTGTGAACTATAAATTATAAGAACTGCTAACTGAAGAAAAACAGAAAGGCAATTAAGGAGAGTAAACTTGACTATAGAAAAGCAATGCATTTTAAAAAACAAAAGCAAAATTATATGTTTCAAAATAATTCTGTTACAAGAGGAAAATAGAGACTTAGTAATAAGTGTCATCGTTGTTCTAGTTTATTATTATATAACCTTTTTTTCATTGAAAATTATGTTAAGTTGTAAGGATCCATTACAGTGTAAACGTGGTTCCACTCTTTAATAGTAAAGATCGTTTCTATAGAAAGATAAAATATGGAATCTAAAACAAGAGCTTTAGTTTAAACGGAACTTTAAAATTCATTAGACAGAATATGTTTTCACTGCAGTATATACGGACAATTTTCCTTATTTAAATAATCATTTTATTCCTACCAGCAAGCATTATTTAACTTTAATGCTATGGGTAGTTTTTTTATACCTTCATTAGATTAAAGTGTAAAAATTCTCATTTATGAATGAAAAATGAATTTAATGTTCAAAAGGAAAAGGTAGCTAACTACATACGAAAGATATTAATAATCATCTTTCAACTAAGATATTGCAATTATTAAGATATTGTATTAGAATAGATTAAGAGTAGAAAAACTAACAAAACTAAAATTTCTAAAGAAACAAATGATCAACTATTGGAAAAGTTTACTAGTTGATAAAACAAAATATATGTGCCAAAAAAACTTGGACAAAGTTATAGCTGCAAAGAATAGAAGATGAATAACTTCTTTTTAATTTGTGTGCTCACATTTTTAATACCATAATTATAAAATATTTTATAATTAGTTTACATTTTTTTTTTTTGGGGTGGGGGGGGGGGGGGCTTTTTTTTTACAATGTAGGACAATTGTAAGATCAGCTATTTTAGAGTTTCTTAAGCAAGGAAAATGAGAGTAAGAAATTGCTTGTTTGCTCTGTACACAATCCTTGTACATAAAAGTTTGGACTTTCTAAAGCAATAGTTTCAACAGGTATGGGACAGATTAAAGGTAGGAGACTTGTGACCTGTTACTGAAAATTTCAATAAGTGTGTGCACCTCTGAAAATAGGCCACTTTGAAACTAATTGAATATATTTATAAATAAAAGTTTACTCACATAGGGTTCTCACTCTTTTAACAAAGCAAAAACTAATTAATAAATAACAAAAATTTAAATATTTTTGGAAAAAATTATGGAATTTTTTTTGAAAAATTAAGTACCTTAAAAATAGTATAATAATTGTTATTCGTCAAATATACATATACCCCAAGTGTGACAATCCAATTATTTGCTTTTCTGTAAAGAAAAAAAAAACAATTTCATTATAATGCAAGCACTGATATAATGGCATTCATTAGCAACGTTCGCCAAAGTGGGACCAGTCAAGTTTTGCAAACTACAGTTCAATTTTTTTGGATAGACACACTTGAAGGAACTAACTTCTTTCAACAAAATTTATTTATTTAGTTTTAACAAAATTTATTGTCCTTAGAACAAGACTTTTGATAATTGAAGATAAATTAACTTGATACATAAATTGAGTTGCATTCAACTTCTGTTAAGAGCATAAACTGAAATACATTCAACTTGTTTTAAGAACATTACATATTAATGTGCCTTTAGTTATAATGGGAAAGTGAAGTATCTGTTCTTTATAAAACATTGGGGCTCCTAAAATATTACAAATACTTTTTAATTTATATGAAATTATAATTTTGGTTCTTATTAATAAAATTTCTATTACAAATGTTCAACTTTAAGTATAATACTAATTTTGCATTTTTTAAATATCGACGCTGGTAACAGGGATTTAAATTATAATTAAATCAAACTAATTCATTTAAATGACATTATTTATGTAGCTTGAAATTGTTATTGAACTCTTAAGATATATTTAATAAATTAAGTTTATATATTATTATAGAACATAAAACAATGCTTTCATATAATTTAACTCTTTAACAGAGCCAAAGGCACCATAATGGCAATTTCACTCACTGCATCCGATGCACATAAATGGCAACAAAAATCAATAATTTATTGTTGTCATAATTAGAATTAATTTATAAATAAAATTATAATTAATATTGTTTAATTAAAAAATTTTACATAATAATAAAAATTATTATGCTAAAGTTAATTTGAAATATTTTCAGATTGCTAAGGATTAATGACATCCATTAAAACTATCCGCATTCCATTTCTAATGATTTCATTAAAACTGAATTAGGTTTTAGAATTTTTTTCCTCAGTTTGTGAACTTGAGAGCAGAGATTAAGATTTGTAATTTTTTTCATAAAAAAAAAAGAGTAAATAATCAAATTTGGGTAAAAACAACATTGAAAACATTGTAAGAACAAGTTTTTATATTTTGCTGCTAAAGATTTATCATATATTCAGTTGTAGGCCAATCGTGCTAAATATTCGGCTACACCAAAAAAAATTCTTTTTTTTCTATTCATAAAATGTTTCATTTATAAGGGTTATTTAAATTTAAAAGGGTTCTGTTAAAAGCATTAATACTAAAAAGCTGAATAAGAGTTATGCAAGAGAGTTTTCTTAACTAAGTCATGTTAAATTAAGTCATGTTCTAAGTAAATACAGGTCCTACTAACATCAAAGCACCAATAGTATCACTTTTTCTTTCATTAGGCTTAATTTAATATTTTTTTTAATAAATTGCAATATCATACCTGCCAACTTTTACGCATTTGGCATAAAATTTTATTTCTATATTTAAAGTGGTAGTAAAGTGTATGCTTTCTATATATTCCTTGACTTTATAGACTTAATTTATAATCTTTTTGGCCATCACTATTCTTAAAAAAATTAAGAATATATTTTACTACGTAATACTAATGGTAGTTCGCAAAAGCCTTTCAAAATACAACGTAGGTTTCTGCTTAAAATTGTAATTTGAATTCCATTTTACTACCACTGGGGAAAATCATCCTCGGAAGGATTAAAAGTTGGCAGGTATGCAATATATATTTTAATTAAAATTTTTAAAGGATAAGAATACATTTATGCGTGAGAAGATTTATAATTTTCAAACCAAGATGTTTTATATATTAGTTCTCAGTGCAACAGATAAATATAATATTCTAAAGCGATTATTCAAAGTTATCAGCACATTCCACTGGCCAGAAAATTTGTAATGTTCCTTAATTAACACATAACTATAAAAATTTTTTTTAATCATTTAAAGATATTTAATTTTAATCCCTGTGGCAGAAACACCGCGACATTGTCGCAGAAAGCGACTGAGTTCTTGCAGAATGATTTTTTCATTTGGGAAATAAAAATTTTTGGTTTGGCAGAAACAAAAGTTCTCAAAAAAGATTCCGCAGAAACGGAAGCTGTTTTACAAAAAAATAATTTCTACAGAAACAGAAAATTTCTGCAGAAGCAATAATGGTTCTGCAAAATTTTTTTCTTACAGAATTGTTCTTCTAGCGTACCGTGGAAGGGGAAAGCGCTTGTGATCCTCTGTTAATCTCCAACACAAACAGTTACTGGATAAAAAGGGGAGAAATTTTTTCCCCTTTATTAAGCTATTTTTAGAAATTTGCCAACTTCGGCCTCTATCGCTGGCGCAGTAATTTGCTTTGTGTTTTCTTATGAGAACAGAGCGTTTTATACTTTTTGCACTTATGTGGAAAATTTCCTGCGTTAAAAGATTCTTTTTAAAAAAAGTCATGTCTAGCGAAAAGGTTATTTGTTGTTCTTGTGAAGCAACAATAATTTTAAAAAAATTTAAAACTCAATTTTTCAAGACGGCATTCCTAAGAAGAAATACGATGGAAGTCGACAACATCTAGCGATGTCAGAGATTTATTTTTCTGGAAAGCCACAGAAAAAGAGGAAAGAAGCTTCCCACGCTACTAATATTTAAAAAAAACGTTCTAGATTCGAACCAAATATTCTTACTAGTAGCGATGCCGATAGTAAGGATGAAACAGCATCTCCAACAAATCAAGAAATTTTAGAAGCAGTCAAAGGTAAAAAATAACTATATATATATATATATTTTAAAGATAAAATGCCTATATTCTTTGAATAAAGTCGTCAATATAAAAAAAACACTCATAATCTAACGATAAATGAAATAAAGCCTGAAAGATATCTCACTATCTACGATATTTTGGTATGCGAATGAAAACCAGATTGGTGGAAAATATTTACTGGCGAAACACTTTCAAACAGGTTTCCATACGCATGCGAAAAAAATCGCATCCAGTGAGTATGGCTCTAATATTGATGTTTCAGTACTGATGAAGATGATTTCATTCCGAGATGTTGAATAGACTTGAGCGCATTGAGTTGGAAACCGCGTCTGCGTACTTCATGTAGAATTATTTACAAATCACAAGCGCTGTGTATTTTTTTTCGTTCTAAACTTAATCTGATCACGAAAAAAGTTTTATTTACCTTCTTTTTAAAAAAAAAATCTTTCAATAAGTCAGTACAATATTAATCGAATCTAATTAATTTGTAATTATTTTCATATAGAAAAAATTGAAACAAAGATTGCGTTAATTTTTTTGCTTTTAGAATTCGGTTATAGTCAATCCTATTTTATTATTTTGATTAAATTTTGATTACTCAACTTCAATATTAATTTTTTCACCTGATTTTTTTCTGTACCTGATATAACCAGGGTTTGAAAAAACCCAACCCGCCCGGGTTTTATTGAAAAAACCCGGGGGAAATTGGGTTTTTTCATTTAGTGCTCATGAATTTTAAAATTTTACTGTGAAAATATTTTTATTTATTAAATAGTGTCGTATAAGCTTAAAAATAGAAATAAATCCAAAAAGTTTATATAAAATATATATATAAAATATATATATAAAAATTTAAATAATGCACTATAATGCATGATTGAATCTTTTTTGTTAAATACACAACGTTTCATTTTGATTAAATTTTGATTACTCAACTTCAATATTAATTTTTTCACCTGATTTTTTTCTGTACCTGATATAACCAGGGTTTGAAAAAACCCAACCCGCCCGGGTTTTATTGAAAAAACCCGGGGGAAATTGGGTTTTTTCATTTAGTGCTCATGAATTTTAAAATTTTACTGTGAAAATATTTTTATTTATTAAATAGTGTCGTATAAGCTTAAAAATAGAAATAAATCCAAAAAGTTTATATAAAATATATATATAAAATATATATATAAAAATTTAAATAATGCACTATAATGCATGATTGAATCTTTTTTGTTAAATACACAACGTTTCACAATTTTTAACTGAAGCACTATATATATATATATATATATTTACATAAAAAATTTATAATCAATAAATATTTATAATCAATAACATTTCATCGGACTTATACCTTTAATAAAATTAAACTGGAATAAATATTTAATGGTCTTCCATGTTTTTATAATACGATTAATAGAAAGTGAAATTAAAATTACGTATAATTATAAGGAGTATCAGTTACTTGTCCCATTTTTCATATATTTAACCTTAGAAAAAAGACTGCATTCTTATATAAATTTTACCTTTATAAATTCTAAAAACAAATTAAACTTAAAATTATAAAAAAGCATGCATAAAAACTTTTAGCTTATTTTTTTAAAACCAGAAAATAAAACTTTTAATTTGTTAATTGTTGTTTAATGTATTACTTAATATAAATTTTTTTTTTGGTTTGTTTTCAATTTTTTTAAACATGATTAAAAGAAACAAAATAAATTATATTCAGATGAAATCTTAAAAATATTATTTAAAAAATCTTAAAAGTAATATTTGAATTTTTAACTGTTTTTAATGGTGATAATTCTTCACATAGTTAAAAATTGTCAGCAGATGTTAAAAGTTAACTTTAAAAAAAAGTCCATTTTTTTTTATTTATTATTATTATTATCACACAGCAGAGTCTCTACATTTCTCTCTTAGATGGTGATACACTTTTACGAGTTTTGTAGCTTTATCTATTCCTAATCTATTTCGTAGTTTACTCTACACCAAACCGAAAGTTGAATAGTGTCCTTCGATAGAGACAGAGGATGCTGGTGCTGAGTGTAAAGAAAAAAGAATTGGCAGAAATTTTGAGGAAGCTTTGAATTTTTTAAATTTTTTTTTGCCATAATTTTCCACTACTTTCTGATGAAAACTGTTGAACAACAGTGTCAAGCATTATTGATTTTGGAGAGTATTCAGGATCGGAAATTTTGAATGCCATAACACCTGGCAGAAATTATGGATGATGCTTAGAAAGACAGTTTTTTGCTGATTGGTCTTGTTCATCATTTAAAAATTGTCCCCTTATTTTGGGATTATTTTATTAGCATATGCTAATAAAAAAAGGTGGCTGAACAGCCTGATAGAATCTTTTTACAAAATGTTTATGGGGTTCTAATTCATCACACGATAGTAAGTTAATTCATATTTCAACAGCTTCTGAAATTGAAATGTTTTCTGATTGAAGCTTTTTTAAAGCTTCAGAAACTATTGATATCTGTTTTTCCGAATTGATAGTTTATTGGTAAAGCCCAACATTATTTAATATTTTTGACATATTATTATATTCTTCATTTTGATGTTTAAGAGCAATCTCTTGATATTTACGGTAATTATTGGCATAAGTTTCTACACGGTCACAATATGAACTTTTGGTAATTGGGGCATCAAGCAGTTTTTTAATTTGCCCATCCATGTGCTTGATGCACAGTTCTAAAATATTTGTAACTTCCATGATGTGTCCAGTGATAGTATTAGGAGCAACCAAATTTTAAAAAACCAATTTGTGAAAAAACCCACCAAGTGGGTTTTTGATGGGTTTCTTCACAGTGGGCCCACCCAATAAAACCCGGGCGGGTTTTTTCAAAGTGGGCCCACTTGGCGAACCCCGGATATAACTACTATAATGAAACATTAAATCATACTGTTTTAAACTGATACTTCAAATTCTGTTATCTTGTTTTATAAATTTAATATTTTTGTCCATTCTTAGCTATTTTTATAAGTTCTATCTTATTACAGGTTCCAACTGATTAAACTGATAACTTGTTTTAAACTGATACTTCAAATTCTGTTATCTTGTTTTATAAATTTAATATTTTTTTCCATTCTTAGCTATTTTTATAAGTTCTATCTTATTACAGGTTCTGGGTAATCTTTATTTATGTTCTAGTAAGCATTTTTGTCTGCAGATCTATACATTTATAATTTTTCTTTATTATCGAAGATTATGCAAATTTAAGTTTAAACAATTTAAACTTATTAAGAAATTTAAACTTATATTATGAAATTAAGAAAAAAATATCTAAACAGTTTTATTGCATCTATTATTATAAATTCATTACACATATATTTATAACGATAAAAATATCTTGCAGAAAGATATTGGTTATAGTTAGGTTTGTCGCAGAAAGCCAGAAAAAATTCTGCCACAGGGATTTTAATATTTATTATCCTTTTTTAATATTATTATGATTTGAATTTTATTGTGAACTAACAGTTTTAAACTAAAAGTGGTATTCTTTTATTATACTGTAATCCTGTAATATACCTAATTATGAAATGTTTTATAAAAAAACATATTGAAAATTTTATGAAAAACATATTGAAAACAGTATATAACTTAACTAATTTGTTATTATTACTAAACAGCAAATGAGTTGTATTTACTTTATGATGAGCTTTATATAAAATTATTTCTAGCCAAAATCATATTTAGGAATTAAATTTACATAATATTACTAAACAATTGGCAAAAAACATGAACTAATTTTAAAGTAATCAAAAATTGAATAGAAATTTGAAAAAAAAAAAAAATAGTATATTAAGTTGTAATATCAACTGAACAAAATGTTTAATAAAAAATTGAATGTTATTCTAATAGACGTTAACAAAAAAAAAAAAATTCTTTTAATTAAGTAGATTTAATTTTTTATAGAACAATCTGTTTGTTCTTAACAAATAAAAATAACAGTGTAACAATCTAAAACCACTAAAATAATGGTTAACTTGCAACAATATAAGTTATAAATAGTAACAAAATATATAACTTTCTTATAAGAAGCAAATAATGCATTCTTATCAAGTACTTAGGAATAAAAATTTAAAGTACCGTATTTTTCGGCGAAAGCGCCGCTTCGTCGCAAGCGCCGCACATTGATGAAAATGAAATTTTTTAAAAAAAAGTTATAGTAAGCGCCGCTACGGCGCAAGCGCCGCAATGGCACTCCACCGCGCATATCAGCATCCTTATGCAAGAGACCTTTAAATTACCATTTAGAATATCTGTATAATAAAAAATAAACATTTTTTATACATTTCATAAAGTAAGGTTTTAATTTCTAAATTATAATGAAAAATTTATTTTTCAGCAAAAAAAAAAAAAAAAAAAAAAAAAAAAAAAAAAAAAAAAGAAAGCAACAAAACGATATAAAATAAAATTGTTCTTATCTGTTGGCACCACACCAAAAAATAAACTTAAGTACAACAAATAATTCTGAAAATAATGTTAAGTGCAACAAAATATTTTTTAATACATCAAATAACGTAATTTCTAAATTATTTGGGGAGTGGGGAGAGAATATCCTAAACTGCGTTAACAAAGAGTTGACGTGAAAAAAGTTTTCTCCTTCAGCAAAAATAAAAAAACGATATAAAATAAAGTTGTTCTTACCAGTTGGCACCGCGCCAAAAAAAAAACATTATAGCAAATAATCAACAGCAAAAAAATATTTCTATGCTCAGCAGCTGAATTAATGCTGGACTAATTACAGAAATCCGTAAAACAATGTAATAAGAAAAATAAAATGAAAAATTTATTAAAAAAAAAGATTTTAAAATAAAAAGATTTTAAAAAATTTATTACAGTTAACAAACTAAGGAAAAACTAATAATAACGAAATAACTAATAATAACAAGAATAAGAAATAACTAAGAGCGCCCCAAAAAAATTCTGATGAAAAATTCCTCTGCTTGTCATTTCTACTGCAGCTGTTTAGGAGGAATCAATCAGTTATTTTTAAAGGGGTTGGGGAAAAGAAAAGGGCATACAGTATTGGACCCCTAATCCGGCACTTAATCTGATCTAAATTTTTTTTTTTTTTTTTTTAAGAAATATATATTGATGAGACAAAAAAATCAGCTATATTCTCTTTTTATTTGGAATTTTATTTTGTTGAAGTAAGTAACTTTATTTTATCTTTTAAAAATAAAAAAGCTTGAAAAAAATATATAATAAATCTGTGTCAAAGGAAACATCTGTTTCTAAAGCAGTTTCAAATAAAGTGAAAAGTAAAAACACCTTCATTTCCAATGAACAAAATAAAGAAATGCAAGTTGGAAGAAACTGATCAATCAATCTTGACAACTGAGCTAGTGCATTACTGGTTTGTCCCCACATTTCCCTCTTCTGTTTGACCATAAATTGGCCACACCCAGTTGACATTGAAACTACCACGTGGAGTACAAAATGAATTCTATCCCTTTTGCGGTTTTTTATTTGATTCATTTATTTTTTATTTTGCGGCTTTTTTATTAGTTATTAACTGTTAATTTTTTTTTGTTAGTTAGCTTGTTTTTTTTCTTGTTGTTAGTTGTTTCTTTTATTTATTATTTTTTTTAACGTTATTAGTTTTTAGCTTGTTTTTTGCTGTTATCGTTAGTTCCTTAGCATAAATTGTTACCTTTTTTTTTCTTGTGAGGTGAGCGTCTTTTGTTAAAACAAAATGTTATCTTAAAGAAAAAAACAAGAACTATGATCTCGCTCCGAAGAAGAAACGATTATTTCTTCTTCATCGGAGGATTCGGATTACTTCTTGAATTATTTCTCCTTCGGATTATTTCTTCTTGATTATATTATATAGATGATTATTTTAATTAATAAAATTTCTTAAGATGGACCAGTTTTAAATTCACCCCATCATAATCTACGATCGAAACTTGACTAATTTTATTGGTTTTTCTAAAATTGAATTATAGTAATATTTGAGCGCCATATTGGAATTTCCGAAAGAGATCCGAAGTTCGGCATTTCGTCGGTCCCGTGAGTGCCGGATTTGGGCTCCTATTACTTCCTTTTCTGTCCGCTCCAAATACAATTGCAAAGGCGCTAAGTAGATTTCTTGCTTTCAATTTTTCTTTAAGCTGGAGGTGGATACAAGATGCTTACCTTTTAAATTTTCTCCTTACGCGATGTTTTTTTTAAATTATTATTTCGTTTATTTATTTTCTTGCAGGCTGCTGCCGAAAGTTTGCTAAGAATTGGCAATTGTTCTGCAGCAGATCGCGATACGTACAAATATTTCGTCAACTTCGTTATTAATTTTATTTAATAGTCTTTCTCTCAGAAAATTATTTCATCTTAAATAAATTTACTTGAGAAATTTTTTTGCTGCTAAAAATTATTTCCTCGGAAGCGCCGCTGCATCGAAAGTGCCGCATGTAGGAAAAAAACAACTTTTTTTTCGATAGCGCCGCGGCGCTACCGCCGAAAAATACGGTATTTCTGTTCACTCTTCATTTGACTCCTTGTAATAAAATATTTTAACAATAATGAATTCAACATCAACTGGAAGAGAAATTGTGGCTTTTAGGGCAGCAATTCCAGTGTACTAAAAGCAACCCAGTTTTTGAATTTCAACTCATATTTTTGAAATTCTCAATCAAACAATTTAAAAGTACTACCTTTGCATCTATTGCTTGAAAATCTACTGGAGAAAGGAAAGAGGAATCAATTTTTTTCTATCTTTTTGCCATAATAGTTTATCAAAAAGGATAGCGTTTTTTATCAGCAATATCATTACTGCCATCAGTAGAGAGAGAGACAAAAATAAAAGAGTGCAGCCTACTAACCAAAGTTTTTCAGTAGCTTCCAGCAAATAGCAGTTGCATGAGTTTTTCTGTGTCAACTTGCAAATTTATTATGTTCGATCAATAATCTTACAAAACATAGATTTGCTTTAATCACCTAAGTTTTTGTCAAATTTTGCAGGGTAAAAAGAGTTAATAGGATATTCTTTAATATGAGCTCTTACCGATTCAGAATGCTTTAGACCTACCATATGCTGTCTGCAATCATCTTATCCACTAAGTACAACAGAAAATTTGGTATTAAAAAAAGAAAATTTTGCATGTATTTTTTCTCTTCCAGAAACTCAACAAAGTCACTGTTTCAAATATTCTTTTAATTTCTGATTGTTCTTAGGACTTGATTGGGCCCTTTTATAGTGATCCATCATAAATTCTGAGTCAGGAATAAGCACAGCTTTGGAAGGAAACAAACACGAACAAACAAGTTGTTCACACGAACGAATGATTTTATTCAATTCACTTCGCTTCTGATAAAAAAGAAAAATGTGAAACACATTCTTCAAGATAGAAACATAAAACTATTTTTTCCCTGTTTAACACAAGCAACATCAATTAGATGTGACATTACTTCTGTAATGCAATCACATTAGAATTGAAGGAAACATTTTACTCTCTCCCACAGAAAGAAGCAGATCATATGCAGAAACTTAACAGGAGAAGGGGTTAACAAAAACAGTGTTTTCAACATTTTCAGTTCAATCCGTAGCTTTTTTTACTTTAAATTCAAAACTTTGTATTTTACAACTAACTTCTGCAGCAACTATAGCAGGTCTGTAGTAGTTAAAAGGTATGTATAACCAATCTCTGCTATAGAAAAATGCAATGTAATTATGATTTGAAAACCCAAATATTCCAGGCAATTAAACTTTACTAATTATTAATTAGTATGAGTTTTTATTTCTTCACAGATGGGTTTAGATAAGCTAATAAAATAACTTGACTTTGAAGAGCAACATACACTGTAGCACCAATTTACCACAAAGGTAAGTAATGGGAACAAGTAAAGAATAAAACAAGAATGTCTCTACATTATTTAGATTCAGCACCATCCACTGTTTATAATCTACAGTATCTTACATAAATTAATTGACAGGTAAATAGAAAGTTAGGTCGTAAGACACTACTCTGTGAATACAGATGAGTAGTAAGTAATGCTGCCAAAGTAATGGACAAGTATATGTTCCAGCAATTGTGGATTGATCACGTGATACTGATTATAGTCAATTCCCAATTCAAATTTTTTATTGGTTTTTCCAATCACCCTAAATTAAAAATGTTTAAAAGCAAACAGAATTCTATTCACTTTATTTTACATAATTTAAAAATAATAACTGTCTTCAAGTAATTCACAAAAGGAAAAAGCAATTAAGCAACTTTTCTATTCATAAAATGCAAACTTCTAAACAATCAATATTGGATCCAAAAAATTTGAACTTTTGTAAAATCTTGCTCTCTTCTAATTCATTGATAGCAACATATACAAAAGTTATCAAATGAAAATTTTTTTTCAAAAATTATCCGATTAAAATAGTTTACCTGAATAGTTTGATGTATCAGATGTTGTTGGCATACAAATACTAGCACCAGTGCTAACTTCATGATTGAAATGCTTTTTATACTTCTTAGGAACTTTAAGAGGACAACTTTCTATTTAAAAAAAAATTAAGTCTAATGAGCAATTAAGAATTGATTTGAATTTTAGATATATAGGCAAACATTGTGAATATTTATTTTACATGATTTACATATTTTTTAATAATTATGCCTTTAATTTTTATGGAACATTAAAGCTTCAATAAATAATTCTTGGAAAAAAATTCTTTTTTCATTCGTATCAAAAACTTTTGTTGTTTACCTCAGTGACCTATAAAAATCTATTTTCTAGGCTTGTCATAGTTTGGACAATTTTGGATACAGTTTTAATTTTTTTATAGCATAATTTTTTAAGCCATTTTGCATTTTCATATTAGTTCACACAAAAATAATGAGAAGAATTTTTTTTATTTATGGGCTCATATTCAAGTTAGGAAAGAGCAAAACATTTTAATTATAATAAACTTGCTAAAAGTATAATTTTTCCTTTACTTTTTGGACTAAATGATTCTATAAAGTAGTAGATACTAAACAGTATGGAGGAAGGGAAATAGCTTGGTATACCGAACAACACACCACTAAGCTTAAAAAGGAGAAAATTCATAATAAAAAAATATATTTTTTGTATATATTAATGAGAACTTTAAACTTACTATTAAAATACATTTAATTTACTTTTTTTTCAAATTTATTTAATAACAAGTGATTTTTGAAAATTATGAAACTATCAATGTCTTTTTGAAAATCTGTCTCCCATTTATACCTGGATGAAATTTTTCTTTCCTTTTTTAATAACAATATTTCTGTTAATAAATTAAAGCATAATCAGTCATTTACTAAAATAATTTAAACTTTTTTCAAACCTGGATAATTTTCATCATCTGAAGAAGTATCAACTTCTCCTATTTCTTCTCGTAGATCTTGTAGCATAGAAAAATATCTTAATCTTGTCTTTTCAGATAAAGTAGCATCCTTTGGCTTCGTAAAATACTGTTGCATTTTAACGGAATTCTCAGGAGGTAAAGCATAGGAAGCTTCAACCAGTTTCTGACAAATACCAAAACAAATTTTTTTTAAAAATCTAAATACATCAAACAATACTTTACAAAGAAATGACGATGTATTAAGTAAAAAAAAATTAAAACACATATGAACAAGAAACTCACAACAAATTTTACTTAAGTATGAATAACTGTTTAATATACAGTGATCTATAGGTGATAGCTTTGCTATGACTTCAAGCTCAAAAGTGGGAAATAATTCAAAGATTAATTTGCTCAAGCAAACGACAACATTCTCAATATTGATATCCAAGACTATTTCAAAGGCTGGTTTTAGAAAATTTCTTTGATATTACCCAATATCTTGTAATAATAAATTATGAGAAATTTGATTACAGCTGTGTGATTTTTTTATCAAAATAAAAAAAACTTAGTTATTTTTAGAATATTTTATCAAAGTTCATGTTTTTTTTTTTCCTCCAGCATCTTCCTTTGAAAGTAAGTTTAACTTTAAACTTACAGAACGTAACAGTTACTTCTGTTACAAACTAACAGAAAGTAAGTAAGTAGGAACTTTTTTGGCAATTGACTTGATAATATATTACAGGGGCCATTGTGAGCCCAACTCAAAAATTCTGAAAATTTCCTGAGAAAAATCATTAATGACGCATTTCAAAAAATTAATGTCTTTATAAATTTAAATCGTTGATATTTTCAAAACATGAAATTCTAAATAAACTATATGCAGCATAATTTAAAGGAATAATTAGTTATAAGTTTACTTTTATCTCGCATCACATTTATTATTCTACCAGAAAAAATATTTGCAAATGAAAGAGATGTCAAGTATAAATTCTAGTTCTAATATTTTTAAATAAAATATACAAGAATTTTTATGTGAAAATGAGATCGATGATTTCTTTAAACTTCTGGACCTTGGATTTACGGAAACTTAGGGATCGCAGTTCGCGGAAAATCTGGAAATCTGGATTTTTTCTGGAGCACATTCACCTCTTATATCTTGAATAATAGAAACGTTGCTTTTTACAGTTGAATACACTTTACATGTGACTTGTTTTCCAAATGTTTTTGATAGAGCAAGTATTACTTTATCTCAAGTAACTTGTCAGATCAATTAAAGCACATGATTCAACATTACTTTAAATCCTGCAGATCACAGTAGATAACATCTTGGCTTAGTTTATGAATTTTATTTTCAAATCACCAATATTATGTGAATTTGACCACCACAATATTTAAATAATTTAAAGATATTCAGAAAACAATTTAATGCCTTTAAATGCTATTGAAATCTAAAGAACGTTTGCTAACTTCATTGTTATTTAACTACCACTAACATTATACATGATGTAAAAACATGACATAATTCTAAGTAGTATAAGAAATTTGGTTTTACCATTTACTGATAGAAATAATTACCGTAATTTCGTGGAGAAACGCAACCCTGGTATATAGGTCGCGCCCTAAAAAATCGGCTGAAAGGAAAAAGCTTTTCACCGGACACGCCGCACCATCGTACATGTCGCGACGAATTTTTAACAATTAACGACTCTTGAACTTAACGCAGGTATTCATTAAAGACTTAACACATGCTCTAAATACGCATATGTATATAATTTAAATAGTTAAATAAAAACCAATAAAAGGATATTGAATACACAAAAGAATAGAAACAATCCTAGTATATAAAATAGATTTCAATAACTTTCTAAGTAAAATTAAGCATTTTCTGATTTTAAAGTGAAGTAACCATTAAAATATAAATATAATAATTAATATATGAAAAACCATTAAAATAAGTAAGAAAATATTTAAAAATAAAACGATCTTACTTTTAAATCAACAATTCAAAATCCTGTTTTAGAAATAAACGATAAATCCAAAAAAATTTTGTTCAAAGAAAAACTTAAGAATAATTTATTTAGATATCACCTATCACTATATATTCATATCACTGCACTTAAAAATCCCTCAAAATCAGAACTCTCTGTATCAGAGCAAATTAGGTTTACTAGTTAATTGTTTATTTTGGGTTAATCTCTGTCACTCACACTTTCAGCCTCACTTTCGGTTTGGTTTTGTCCTGGAATGATTTCCGCTTTTTTGAAGCTATTTATCTCAGTTTCTTTTACTCTTTTAATTGCTGACAGTTTAAACGCAAAGGTTTAATTTTTCCTCTTTATGGGAGGCATTTAAAATGGATAACTTAAATACAAGTTATGTTAAAACAGAACGAAAATAGTATAAATGAAACAAAATATTAACGACAGAAAAATATTAATTAAAAAAACGCATCAGAATTGAAGATAAAAAAAAATAATAATAAGCTGAGGAAGATAATCGAAATCAGCAGGAAATATGAGCAATGAAAAAATAATAAATAAATAAAAAGCGCTCTCCCAAGCATTTAAAACAAGTTTCTATTTTTAGCAATTCCTCCCCCTATTTTCGCTTCTCAAATCAGGTTTCTTTTTTTAACTGGCTCCGCCTAGGACAGTCTTTCTTTCATCCCTGTCTATAATTCTCACACACTTTGCTTTTTTCCCTCTTCACTGACCCTCAGTTGAAAGTTTGAAATTCTTTTTGAACACTCTAATTGTAAGATTATTGAAGGTCATTCCAAGCTCATCAGCACAAACTTTATTCATCATCCTTTATTCATCAAACATTCACATGTTTTTAACAACCAGCTGAAGAAAAAAGGGGAGTGGAGAGAGGTATCCATGATAAGAGGAAGAGACATATTTCCTGGAAAAAACGGAGGGGGGGAGTGTTTGTTTTACAGTTGAGATTATCACTGGCTCACCATGATTTCTTTCATTCATTCCTTTCTAATTTATGCTTCTCCACTCCATGCCCATTTCCTACACTCAACAGCTGTTCATATGGCAGAAGGGAAAGAGAGACTTTGTTCTCTTGTGGATAGTGGTCTCCAGAAATTGATTCCAAGAAAGGATTGGGGAGTGTGGGGAGGGGAAAATTCCAGGTGTGCTGACCATTCCTTGGAGTAACATTAAGCATGAAAAAATAAATAAAAAGCACAGTAACAGGTCGAAAAAATTATGATGAAATTTCCAGTGGGGTTTCTAAAAAGCAAAATTTTTTAAAGATAAAAAAAGTTATACTATATAGGCCGCCCCGTTAGATACGCCTTCCTACTAAATTTTCAAGTTTTAAATCAATAATGCCACATCCTATCTCCGCGAAATTACGGTACTTATGATTGTAAAATTTCTGAAATTTTTCAAATTAGGTCTTCATAATTGATCAAGACATTTTATACAGTTGTACATTGGTACGGTAAATTATTTTTAAATCACATTTATAACAATGTGGTGTTACATTACTAATCAACCAAACTACATGGGTAAACTGTGTGTGTGTTCTATTTCAATATACACTAAAAGATTCTTTCAACAAATTATTTTATTACTACAAATTCTGATAATGAAAACAAAGTTTTTAAATTTTTGGTACCACTAAAATTAATAATTTTATATACAAACATTGAATTTTGATTTCTTGATATTTTTAATGTTTACTATTTCAATGAAATTTGCAGCATTTTCATGCATTTTAAAGTTTTATATGTTTTAATGAAAATTTGATAAATTTTATAATATAATTATATTTACTTGTTTAATGGAATGTAAGGTTATTTTAAATTTTCTTGAAATGTACTTTGAAATCGTTACCTTTTTGTTTTTGTAATTGTACTTTTTACTTTTTAAAATCAAAACTTTTTACTCCTTACTTTTACTTAAAGTAATTGTACTTTTACTCATTACTTCTTTATCCCATGTACGGAGAAAATCAGTTTAAAAAAAATCTTTGGTAAGGAGATTAAACAATAAATATTGATGAAGCTGAATGTTAATAGTGTTTAAAAAAAACAATAGACTTGCTTTGTTTCCCCTTAAGTTACAAATGCTTTAATTAAAAAAAAAATCTTCTGGAACCTGTCCTTTGTTTACATAAGTATAATATATAGTAAGTCAGATTAATTTAGCTTTTGGAATTGGAGGTTGGTTTTTTAATGTGATTTTTAATAGATTATCTGCAATTCTATTTTTTCACATCAAATGTGAGAAGAAAAAAAGAGAAAAAAGTGTTTTTATTCATTATAGAGAAGGTTCAAGTTATTGTCTGCTCACTTTTATTTATTTATATTTCATATACAGTGGAATCCCGATTTTACGTTGTCTGTTTCGTACGTTATCCCGCTTCTTACGTCATTTTCTGCTGATCCGTGAAAATTGCCGACACAGATAATGTTTAAAAAATCCCGGATTTTGCGTAACCCCTTTTATGAAAATCCTGCTTGATGCGTTTTTCTACAAACAGATCAAAATAATTTTTTTATTCTACAATTCTCACATAAACTTTTTCTAGTTTTTTGAATACCAAATGAGATTTTCAGTCGGTTTTGTTTGAGTTTGAAAGCTATAGCATTTTTTCTCATTTTCGAAACCTCAGTCATCGTGTTCTTTTCTCGAAGGAAGATGTTGAAGTGAAAATGCTTTTCTCTGGCCAAAAAGGCTGAAATCGTCGAAAAAGCTAAAGAATTTCATGGCACTAAAGTTGATCTAGCTAAATCATTAGGTATTGCTTTTTCAACTTTGTAAACAATTTTAAAGCAAGAAGATTTAGTAGAATTAAACGCTGAAAAACTCGGAAAATATGCCAAGAAAAGAAAAACCCTTAAAACATCTCCGTATGATGAGTTAGAAAAACATTTAATGGACTGGTTCAAGGAAGCCAGAGCAGCAAAGATTCCTATAAATGGATCCCTCCTGAGAGAAAAGGCGCTTGAAATTGCTAAGAGGCTTAAGCTCCAGGGCTTCAAATGGCTGAATCGATCGATTCAAAAAAAGGAACAATTTATGCTTCAAATTTATCTATGGCGAATCCGATAGTGTGGATATGACAAAATCAAAATATCAAGTGTTTTCCTACCGATTACGCTTTAAACAAAAAAGCATAAATGACGCAAGCATTATTTGAAAATTTTCTTGGAAAACTGGATAAGAAAATGAGTTTTCAAAAGCGCAACATAATTTTATTCTTAGACCAATGCACTGCTCATTTAAACCTTAAATTGAAAAACGTTCGAATCGAGTTTTTTCCAGCTAACTGTACGAGCAAACTTCAACCACTGGATGTAGGAATTATCCAATCATTTAAAGAGATTTACCGGAAGCAACTGGTTAGAAAATCTTTAATGTTTCTTGATTCTGGTGACTTTCAGGATGCTTCTAAGGCAAAAATTAATGTTCTTGAGGCTCTTAAGTTGATATCTTCAGCTTGGGACAGAGTCGACCGAAAGTGCATTATCAATGGATTCAATAAAGCAGGATTTTCAATATCGGAGGAGGAGGGTGCTGTTGTTTTGGAAGAAGAAGGTAGCGTGTTTGAAGTTGAGGATCTTCCAGAAGTCGATGATGCATACATTGACTGTGACAAGGATCTCATTGCTTCAGATGTCCCTTCCATAAGTGATTTAATGCCTGATTCCGATGATAGTGCTGAAAACAATGAATATGAAATAACAGAAGACGTGCCAACAACTGATCAAGCGATACAAAGCATAAAAACTCTAAAACAATTTTTACTTGCAAATGTAAAACAAGAAACAAATTTGCAAAAATTTTTTAGTAATGAACGAGCTGTCGATGAAATTGTAGCTAAAAACAAAAAGGAAGTAAAGATAACTCATTTTTTCCATTAATTTTACTGGTAAGAGTCAATTTTTAAAAATATGTATAGACTTTTCTTTATCCCGATTTTACGTTATTCCGCTTTGAGCGTTTTTTATCGCTATTCCGACCGAAAACGTAACATCGGGGTTTCACTGTATATTAACATACTAAGCACTCTTTAGTTAATTAAAGCTCATCTATATATATAAAAATGAATGTCTGTGTGTATGTCCTTTATAGACTACTAAACCATCCAACCGAAAGTTATGAAATTTGGCATACAGATAGTTTCAATCACAAGGAAGGTCACTGTCAACATTAGAGCATTCTACAACAAATCATTCTAATGGGATGAGCGAAAAACGAAATGGAATTTACTGATTGGTTAAGCATTAACCATTGGCTTAATTATGCCAATCATGATTAATTAATTAAGGTAATATATGCATAGTTAAATAAAATACTAATCAATATACTAGAAAGCAAAATAAATGGAGTAAAGGCATTTATTTGTCTAGAAGAACAGTAAGAAATAGTCATACTATCATTGACGACAATGATGTTTAATTAATGTTGGTAATGTGTATTAATTGAAATGAAATAAAATAAGCTATGGGCTAAAAAGCTAAGCTCATGGAAGAAAGATTAACTGGAAATCCGTTTAAGAAATGTTTAATTAATGTTGGTAATGTGTATTAATTGAAATGAAATAAAATAAGCTATGGGCTAAAAAGCTAAGCTCATGGAAGAAAGATTAACTGGAAATTCGTTTAAGAAAACCGTAGAAAATCGCCATTCACAGATGGCACATAATTCATATCTATCATAGATGGTAATATGTACTACTGGCATTATGGTAATTGGCGAATTGGTTTGGATAAGAATTCAACAACGGGTTTTCCGTAGTTTCAGAAAATATTTTTTCCAGTGGTAGCTAAGATAGTGTATTAATATTTTGAAGAATTAGAATTAAAAGAAATTTTTTCCACCACTACTTATAAATATTTTAACAGTAAATTAAAGGTCAGATAAAGAAATGGTTATGCTTCAAAATCCTTATGAAGTTCTAACATATTTTCTTAAAAAATTTGGCTTTAGTTAGCTGCTATTGCATAACTGCCAACTTTTAATCCCTTCCATTATGATTTTTCCCAGTGGTATTAAAATGGAATTAAAATTTTAATTTTAAGTAAAAAAATACATTGTATTTGAAGATGCTTAAGCTGACAGCTATGATAGTTACGCATATTTATATATATGCTTAATTTTTTAAAGAATAGTTGTGATCAAAATCATTTAAAAATTAAGTTTATAAAAGAAAAAATAGTATATATTTACAACCACTTTAATTATGAAAATAAAATTTTACGCCAAATGTGTAAAAGTTGGCAGTTATGCTATTGACAAATATGTATAAACTCAAATGTTAAAGGGTTATGTAATAAGTACCAAATATACTTAGATAGGTATAAAATATTACATTGACATCTTTGGTGATGTGATGATATATTTGGTTTGCCTAATTTAGGTAATATATGCATATTGAAATAAAATTAATTAACTATGTATTAGAGCGCAAAAGTAATGGAGTAAAGATATTTATCTAGAAGAACCATAAGAAATCATCATACTATTATTAGCGACAATGATGCTTAATTTTTTTAATGTTAGTAATATGTTAGTTGATGTAAAATAAATTTACGAACTAAAAAGCAAAAAGAATGGAGACTATATACCTATTGATTTTGGGGAGCCGTAAAAAATCACGATATTATTATTGACACTAATGTTTAATTGCTATCGATAATATGAATTAATTGAAATAAAACAGAACATGTGCTTAAAAGCGAATTTAAAGGGGAAAAAAAAGGTTAATAAGAAATTCGTTTAGGGAAACCGTAGAAAATCGCCTATTATGGATGACGCTTACTTATTGTGCACTAATGATGTTAATACGTTCTACTGGTATTATGGTAATTGGTGCAGTTTTGGTAACAATTCTACAACGGGCTTTTCGTAATTTCAGAAATTATTTTTTTTCAGTGTTATCAAAGATAGTGTGTTAATATTTTAATGGATTAGAATGTACAGAATTTTGTTTCTTTGCTTCGTAGATATATTTGAATAGTAAATTAAAGGTCAGATAGAGAAATGCCCACGCTTCAAAAATCTTATCAAGTTCTAATAAGAATTCCATTTTTTTTTTTTTTTTTTTTTAAATTTCGGCTTTTGTTGGCTGTCACTGATAACTGGTATTTTTCACAAAAGTTAAATGTTGAAGGTTTATGTAATATGCTCCAAATATACAAATAAAGGTATAAAATATCATATTGATATATTTGGCGATTGCTAAGACAGCACCAATACTTAGTAGTACATACCGATACTTTGGAAATAAGCGTTTTACGGCCCTTGAAAGGGATATGTACCTTAGAAAATTACTTGATAGAGCAATAGCATCATGCGAAGTGATACTAAATACATTCTACCTTTGTTCTAATGGGATAAACTACAAAAAACGGGTTTCACTTACTACAATAACGCAAAGCCACCAAAAAGGTTAACAAATAATATTAAAGAAATTTTTTTTAATTATTTTAACTATATTAATTGAAACTTAGTGGAAGAACCAGGTAAGTTACTTTTGCCAAACTAAAACAAAGCTGCATCCGAACTATTTTATTACCTATTTATTAGAAAGAGGGACAAATATTTCTTATTTACCCATGCCTAATTTGAAATAACATTCATGCAAGCATACTGAAAACTGATTTAATTAATTATGTTAAGATTTGGGTGAAGGCACAAACAGTTCTATAACATTAAACATACCCGTATTGATACGACTTTTTTTCTTCTCTGAATCCTCATTTCTCTTAAAAATTTCACTTACCTGGTTCTTCCACCAAGTTTTTTAATTGAATCGGTATATGATTTTCAATTTTGAGCATGATTTCGTAGTGTTTCTCAATACTGACTTATTGATTTTTTATTTATTTTTTTTTAATCTCCCCGTGCGAAGAACGGGTATTCAGCTAGTTCAAGTTATAAAAAAAATTTGTATGAAATTGACTTATAGAATTATCTATTTGTCATTTTTGTATTGAATAGCATATGCTTTGATGTTTGTTAACTTAAAGATCTATTATCTGGAAAAATCTATTTTCCAGACTTCCTGAAGTCCTGACAATTCTGGACATGGGATTTACACAATATATGCTGATTACGAAAATGGCTCAAAAATTCAGTGTGTAGAAAATCAAATTTAGCACTTGCAACTTTTTTTTAATATACTAAAAGTTACTTCCTTACTGCTTAGTTTTGAACCATAAAAATATACAAAATTGAGAATTTCATCTAGGTAAAAATCATGCCAGCTTGGCAATATTTTTTTTTTTAAATTTTTGTTAGTAATTTTTTAAATAATTAAAATATTTCGATGTTTTTAAATACAACTAATTTTTTAGCAATATCATATATATAGCAAAAAATTAAAACTTTTATTTCAGTTTAAGGCACTTAAACAGAGGCATTTTTTTTCACCTTGGCAAGAAAGGTTTGATGACCAAACATTATACTGCTCATTTTGTTCCATCTGCTAAAAATAATACTAGAAGTAAGGTATCCATATTGGGTACAGATTTTTTCATTCAATATATTTGACTAAAATCTTGTAATATACAGTTTGTTTGCAAAATGATATGAGTTTCCATTAAAATTCTAAAGAAAAATATTGCATTTTACAAAACTTTTGTAGTTACGTGAAAGAACTAACCTGTCGGGAAAGTAATACATCATGAAGTAACTTATAAGAATACTGCTTTTGTTGACTTCTATATTCTTTATAATTTGCTTCTTTTAATGCATTAGTAATTTCCACAACTTCAGAAGATAAAAATCCATCTAAAGGCAAAAAGACAAACTGCTATACACTAAAGTGAAATTATTGATAAAATAAAAAAAGTAGGAGTCATAATAACTATATTTCATTTAGCTACTGACAATGATCTTTCTAGTAACATTTAACATTTCATTTCATAAAATATTTAATGATTTTTATCATATTCAATCCCACTTTTCTACAGCTGATCAATTAAAAAAATAAGCAATCTTAAATGTGAAATTTTGAATAAAGTAAACAGAAAATCTTAGCATGCTGTTTACGGACGACAAGTTCACTCGTCATTGCACTTATATTATCTATTTCAACTTATTAGACCAGGGTGATACAGAACATTCTAAAGTTTAATTTCATTTCAATCAGTATAAAGAAAATTTATTAGAGCTTACTTAGAATGTTTTACGTTACTTCCATATTCAATTACAAAAAAATAGCCAAGGGCATGACTTAGTTTCTGTGTAAAATTGCTAGTCAACTAATCTAGTCTCAATATACTTTAACATCTCAATATACTTTAAAATCATAATCAAAATAAATTTAAAATGCTTGTCAAAATAAAGTAAAGTTTGCATAAAGGAGTGGTGAATCAATATTTAACCTTGAAAAAATAATATGTGATGCAAGAAACTCAAATTGTTTAATTTAGTTGTTCTTTTTCATCGATTTACAACCATTGTGGGTGTGCCTTAATATTTTTAAATATTTTATTAAACAGCCAATATATAAACAGCATAGAAAAACAAAAGATCCTGAATAAAATTTTGTTTACAACTTTTGATTGGATCAGTTAAGAGTCAAGTCATGCTAGGTCATTAGAAATAAGCATTCATTAAATTAAAATCAAAGACATAAAAAGTAGCTTGCTTATCAAATTTTTTTTTTCTGGCACGTATTAAAAGTTTTACCCAAAAAATTAGAAACTGATAGTTGCACACAATCTAGAAAAAATTAGAGCTTGACTATGAATACTCAAGCTACAGCTCAAAGCTGTTCTGCAATGTTATATTGATTTTGAATTATGCTTTTTATAATATGTAATATTTTAAAGTATCTCATCGAGTTTATACAACCGATGCTTAATTGTTTTATAATTTTAAGTAAAAAATTTGAAAATGAAATAAATAATTTTGAAATATTTGTTTGTTTAAGAAACAGACAAATATTTCAATAGGACATTTAAAAAATTATCAATTTACTTAAATTAAGAAAAAAATATCAAAAATACGGCTTTCATACCTTTAAATTTATGCACTTACATTCAAACGTAGAAAAACACACATCCTTATGTAATTAAATTATAAATGCATGCTGATTAATACTCTTTTTTAAACAAACTATAATAGTCATGAGTAAGGCATGCCTATATAATTTATTTAAATACCTTTTTATGTGTATCATACCTCTTAGTTTCTGAAAAAATAATTTAAAAGGACTTCCAAATCTGAAATTGTCTCCATTGAAAAGCTTCCTAAAAATCAGAACATTTATATTTAACAAATGTATGTATTAATAAAATAAACAAAATATTAAACAAATTGAAAAGTAGCACCATAGCAGCTAAGTATAAAGGACTTAAAATTCTTTAACAGAAAAATATTTTACATAAGAAAATTAATAATAAGTAAAATTGTTGTGCATTAATATCATCTAAAACAAAAAATAATTTGCAACATTTTTTAAAGTTTCGTGGTTAGCTTGTTTTGCTTTTATTTATAACTAACAGTTTTTTATACACTAATTTTTTACAACTTTTTATACAAGTGCCAATTTTATTGTAAAGAAGTTATTTTTTTATCGTTTTTTTTATACTTTTTGCTACGCATTTTCACGTTAAATTTAAAAAAAACAAAAAAAACAATATTAATAAAAATTTACTTTTCGTTATTTGTTTCGACAGCTATTTCTATGCATTTCCGCATAGTTTTTAAAGTCCGGATATTTGAATATGATATTATTAAAACACTCAATCTTTGAAACGTGCATTTAATAATAATTTTTCAATTTCTTTCTTCATGAACCTAAGTTTTTTTTCTATTATTCCTTTTTTTTTGGCAATTCATTCTATTAGTCAACTTATTTTCAAGCAGCCCTTCACCAGAAAAATTTTTACCCTCCCCACCTAAGCTTAGACTCTCAATTAGTGTCCACACTCCTTTCGGCCTATAGGTGAGCAGTGGAACATGGATTGGGAACCCCTGCTCTAGAAAATGGCCATATAGTTCAATTCAATTCAACCCAAGGTTTTTAACATACCAATTTTCATAGCCAAATTAAATATATTTGTTTGATGAGTTAGTAACCCAAATTTTTCCTAATTCATGTAAGATAATATTCTAGTTGTGATAGTTTTTTGCAACTTTGTGTTTGTTTAGAATTTATTGGTGATTCTGTGTTGATAGCCTATTTCTAAGTTGTACTTTTGGTTTGATCCCTACTTTTATATAATCTATAATTTGGTAATAAACAACTAATTAACATAACTACAAATATTTTGTAGCAGGATGAATAGTTCATTAAAGAAAAAGAAGTTTTCTGTCAAGGGGCAAAGCATTTATTCATGCATGGAGAAAGTTTAGAGAGGAAGGTCAAGAAAAAGAGAGAAAAATGTTGTCAATGGAAGAATAAATGTATGGTTAGGGTTCTTTAAAGTTTCAAAAAGTAGGTTTTAAATTCATGGGAATCCATATAAATTTGGTCAGAATATAAATTTTTGATTCCTAGAATTATACAAATCAATAGCTTTGAGATACCCAGAACTTAGCAAATAAGCATAAAACTCACATCACTGGATGTAATTCGGCAATGTAAAAACTTAATCATTAAATCAAAACATACAACTTTTTTTTTAGCTCCTGTAAAAAATATATTGGTGATTCTTCCAAAACTTGACACTTTCAAATCACAAATTTTCAAAAACTAAAAGTTCTTAAAAAAATCTAAAAAAATTCCTACTTACTCTCTTTATAAGACACTTAACAAGAGAACTCACTTTAAATAAAAGGAACTCACTTTAACAATACTGGCAGTTAAGTCAATTTTCTGGTTCAGAAAATGACAATGACATTTTTGCATACTATGAATGTAACAAATAGTGATTTTGGTCGAATATTCAGCCAAACAAATTGGTTGGATGCCAAATATTCAGTGGCTGAATAAAAACATTTTTTTAAAATGATTAATAAATATTATTTTTTCTACATAAATAAGCTCAGTCATAATTGAAAATTAATCAAAACCAAGATATATTACTGGTATGGGGTAAAGGGGAAAAAATAGTTATGTATTAGAAACATTTAAGATAAACCAAAAATCTGACTATACAGCTATATAAAACTAACATACATATATGAATAGGAACCTTCTTAATTGCCGGATCATAATAAAAACGCTGATAAAAAAAAAAGTCAGAAAAAAAAACCAAAGAAAAACAGGAAATTTTTTTCTTTATTTCTTAAAGTATAATTGTGACAAAAAAAAATATAGTTTATCAGAAACACTGCATTAAAAAGCAGTGTTATAATAAAATCAGAAAAATGAGAAAAGAAAAAAAAACGCTCTTATTTCTTAAAAAAAGTGTTGAAAAAATGAATTACTTGACTTGCCTGGATATAATTCAAAAAATCAGCTATACAAAACTTATAGAACAGTACAAATTAATCTAGTTTCAATTCTTAAAATTTTCCTTTTTCATTTGTCTTACAGGACATAAACTTGCAAGCCGTCTCCAAGTTTTAGAACGTAGGTGTATATGGTGTACCCATCCTATGTAACTAATAAAGTGTTAGTGTGATTGTAAAATCTATTTCTAATAATGTTTAGTAAAAAATATGATTTTAGATTATTCTTTATTAAATCTATTCCAATTCGAAAAAGAAGAAAAAAAAATTTATCGAGAAATCTTTTTCTAAAAAATACTTTACTAAATATTTGGCCAACCGAATATTAGGCAAAAGGTCTGAACTGAATACCGAATAGTGGCCAAATAAAAAAAGTTTTTCAATTAGAATTGTCATATTATAACCCATTTTAGAATGGATTTTTTTAATGTTTTCATGTATAATAGAATTGTTATACCAGAGAATGACAGAAATTATTACACACCTTAGATTAGAACTTAAGAGCTACGATAAAAACATCAGGTGAATCAGATCTTCAAAGCACTCGATCAATTCAACAGAATGGTGGGAATAAACACTACTACAGGTGCAAGACTAAAAATTTCTACCACTTATTAAACTCATAAAAAAATTCTCTTGGGCCAGGTATCATTTGATAGCTTTGGGACAAACTTTCAAATGATACACCTTAAGAAGATGGATAATTTAAGAGAGTCAAAAAATATTATTTCACCCCTTTAACTGTACATAGTTTATTACCTAATATTACTTTAATTGTTGAAATGTTGGTGTATTAATTTTAAATAAATATGCTTTCAAACCAGACAGGAGAGTGACTTACTTATAGGTAATTTAAAATTTGTTTTAGAAAATTGTAAATGAATCATCTTTTTTATATGCATGAAAAAAATTGTCTTAAAAGTATGAAAAATAACAACTTCCTATCTCAAGCCAATCTTGCAATATTTTGTTTGGACATGATATTGTTAGAATTTTGGTTTAATTCAAGTAAAAACAAAAAATTCTGATAGTTAGGTTTCATGATTTATTCCAATTTGTGCAAGTATTACTGAATTCATATCTAAAGTGAAAAATTTTTAATAACATACTTTTTTGTGTATAACTTTTAACAACCTTACATATTCAAATTGTGCTTTATACATGCTAGATTAAGTTAAACTATTGCAATTCTCATTAAGTGACTGTGTTGAAATTGCAGATAAATTTGATTTTGTGATGGTTGTTGGAGAGTGTCTTGGTAAATTCTACCAATAAGTAAATAGATTGATTATGTAATAATGGATAACAATAATACCAACTCAGTTATTTTAATGTGTCCCAAATTAGTTCCATGATTTTGAGAGTTTCTATAAGCCTCATTTCAAACTAATAATTTTTACATCTTACCTTAATAAGTAAATCTTAAGAACTTGATGCAAAGATTAACTTTAGCGTTATTGCAGTGTTTTAAACTTGCACCTTTAGGAATTAATGGATATTTAAAACTTATTAATCCATTAAATAATCTTTGAATGGAATAAGATAGTTACCTTAAAGTCTCTTGTTTCTCTAATTCATCATTTTCTGGAAAAGTTGGAAGCAGTTGCTAAAATTACAAAAACTTAATTTCAAAAATTTGAAACTCTAAGATAATTGTGTTTAAAATGTAAATCAGTTGAAAGAAAAGCAAGGTAAAAGTGTCCATGATAAACAAAAAGATAAAAATCAAACCTTGATGAAAAAGTGTTTAAGTGTAGGGGAACGTTTGCCAAGATAAAAGTCATTACCCCACTTTACCTCTTCTTCTTTACACAATATAATCATTTAAGAGACAAAATATGAGGTTTCCCAATATTTTGAAATCATTTTCGCATCATGAACTAACTATACATAAACTAATTTAATATACATTTTTATACTATGCTGCTCCACTAACATGCAAACAAATAATGCAGTATTTTTTAAAAGCAGCTTTTAAAAATCCCACAATAAAACAAGCATTAATCAACATTCTACAATCTGTGATTTGCTTTTTTTTTTTTTTTAAATGAATAGTGTAGAGAAGGAATGGAATAAAATCAGTTGGAAAAAAAGTTATAATGGTAATGCAAACCTATTATGAGCAACCTGTTACTTTAAAAATAAATGATCATCACACTTTAAAAATAAAAATAGGATAGATTGAAATACATTACATTTGGGATATTACTAATTAGATTTATTTGGATTCCATAATCAAATTGTTAATTAAATTTAATGAGATAAAAAAGCAATAACAATATTAGAAATAGCATGTCTACCTAAAAAAAGAAAATTATAATACACTACTTAAAGAAATTATAAAATGAGTAAAAATTACTTTTGCAGTAACTGAAATAAGTAAGAAAAAAACTATTTTCTCTTGGAAGAGTTATAGGGTTTAATAAATACTCTCATCATATTTTAAGACACACAGCCATTATCTCTAAATCTGAGATTTTTCGAAATGCCTTTGTTAATTATTAATGGAATTTTGGTTATAAAGTAATTGAGCAGTGCAGTGCAAGAAATAAAATTATTTTGAAAAAAAAAATCTCAAAATTTTCAAACAAATACTTTATAAGAAAGTAGAGCTGCAATTTGCCTCAGAAAATAAAACAAAATGAAATAAATTATGGAAAAAAAGCTTTTATATTTTTAAAAAATGAAAGATAATTCAAACTAGAAACTTACTTTTAACCTTTCAGCATTTTTTCTATTAATAAGAGATTTCCATGTGGTTGAAGTAATAACTTCTCTGAAAACATCTTCCTATATAAATAACACAGATTTAAATTTAGTAAGACCTAAAATATTTTACTTAAATTTCTTCCAGAATAAAAGCAACACTCTTTAAAGTCAATGTTTCAGTCAACTGAAAATAAACTTGAAATAACTCTTATTTATCACATCGAATTTCAAAGTTATTGCAATTAGGTAGGAGAAATATTTAAACAATAAACATAATGAAGAAAAAAATTAAGAAAGTTATAAAAGCACAAGTACATTAAGCAATTGAGTGATTATATTCTCCCCCATAAAATTGGTGAATACAATGCAAAATAAAAATCAAATATCTGAATAAATTATAAACAAATAACCCGATTTTCATATGCTAACATATAATCTTAATGGTTCAAGAGGTTGACCATAAGCAGGGTTCATTCTAGGCAGAATTTACAGAACAGGCCACCACTCTTTGAATGATAAATTTTTGCCCAGCAAGGCCTTTAAACTTATCACACATCCCAATAAATATATATAATAAGGAAGAAAACTGTTTATTTAGTCCTATTTTTTCCCTAAATCCACATGATTTTTAGACCATTTCTCTACGATTTTTCAAATTCTGATATATTTAATATGCTATTATGCCATACGAATTTTGAATTTAAGCTATCACTTTTTTAAACATTCAATTCACGATGATTCCATCAAAATTTCTTGTAGTTTAATGGTGGTATTAAGAAGTTATTTATCATTTTTTCAGGCCTTTCTCATGTGGCTTTTTAAATATCAATATTTTAAATATGATGTATTATGACATTCAAACACAAAATTCATGTCTGGCCAGTCTTGACACACGCTTCTGAAGCTTGGACAATGACAAAACTGGAGAAAAATTTTATCACAACATTTGAGAGAAAGATTTTGCAGAGTATACTTGGTGGTGTAAATGAAAACAATAACTGGAGAAGGAAATTTAACTTTGAACTGTACAAGATTTATAAACAACCTGACATTATTAAATACATAACAATAAATAGAATGAAATGGATGACCCACGTGATTTGAATGAGTGATGACAATACAATAAAAAAGATACTGCTTTTTAGACCCAATGGAAGAAGAAAGAGGGGAAGGCTGCGGTTGAGATGGGCTGATTCAGTGGAGTCTGATTTTCTTGCAATTAATGAAAAGAATTGGAGATCAAATATAAATTTGAAGTCGTCATGGAGAAATCTTCAGAGGAAGGCATTGGCTCACATTGGGCTGTCTGGCCAACTATGATGATGATGATTATGACATTTGAATTAGGCTTATCACTTTTTGAAGTGTTCAATTTATAATGACTCGTTGTATGGCAATTTTTCAGTTCTTATTTATCATTTTTTCAACTATTTCCACATCATTTTTCAAACTCTAATATTTTGAATGGTAATTAAGACAAGCGAATTTGGAATTAGAGTAATCAATATTTCATGAGTTTGATATGCGACAGTTCCGTCTTAAATCTAAATCGTTTTTTCAACTATTTCTACGTGTTTTTTCTTATTCAATGACCAATAAAACGATGTTATTATAACATGCACGCATTTTAATTTTAAGAAGTCACTTTTTGACTTGCGAAATTCGTAATGATTTAATCTTGAAACCCTGTTTTTAAAGGATTGTTTTTGCGGCATCTATTTGTCCTTTCTCAATTATTTCTACAGGGTTTTTTTTTTTTTTTCAATTCTGATATTTCTAATACAATTTTATATAACAAGCAAATTTTGTGTTTCAGTAAACATTTTTCTATACGTTCAATTCGCAACAACTCCATCCACATCAATTTCTAATAACTTTTTTGGTATTCATTACAGTTACTTATTGTTAATTCAGCCATTTCAAAATTGTTTTTACAATCTAAATATTTTTAAAATGTTATTATGATATGCAACATTTTTAAAATTTGAGAATCACACTAATTTTAAAACCGGTATATAGAATGTGCAAATTTAACTAAGGAATTATTTTTAAATTAAACTATTTCTCTTCGTAAATAAGATTTTTTTAATGAAAAATTAAGAACTTCGTCTATTTTGAATTATTTAAAAGCTATGAAAATTTTTATAAAATACAATTCTCTTTTTTTTGTCATATGTGCTCTTTTTAAGATTTGAAATGACTCCTGCCATAAGCATGCTAAATAATTACATATATATAATATTCAATTAAAATATATATACAATTTAAGATACAAAATTACACACAAAAAAATACTTTTGCAGAATAAATATACCGCTTTTTTCAGTGGCATCTCATTTTTCACTTACAGAATGCCTGTTACTTGGAAAATACAGTTTTTACAGTTTAGTTAAGATAGTAGTAAAATAATGAACCTTTTAACATAAATATTGTTTTTTACATTTTTCACCAAATCTGCCGAATTATTTAAATAAATAATTAAAAATGTGATATTAGATCATTCACCTTTAAAATGAGGGTAGTAGTATATAGTCTCAAAAGTTTAGTCAGATGAGCAGTAAAAAAACCCAGCCTATTAAGGTTAATTTTACTTTTTGTGTTTTTCCAGATCTTTAGATCTATTTAAGCAAATCAAAAGATTTTTGCAAAAAAAGTATGAAACTCATACGCCAAAAAATAATTCATAGTAAAAATAAATTTCAATAACAATTTAAATTACAGTAAAAATAAATTTTAATAATATTTTTTTATTTAATTTAATAATAGAGAAACTTTACAATCAACAAACAATTTTTACTCTTATTCAATATGCATTATTAAAAGACAAAATCCAACAGTTTAGTTATTTATATACATGTATTAAAAAAACGACAAATAGTTTCCGATTGAGTTAATAAAACTTTAAAAAAGTAATATTTTTTTCATTTTTTTGAAAACTATTCATGTTGTTTTAGGCTTTATTCACCTTATTTCCTTCAAATTTTGGAATTTATCAATTGAAATGATGTAACAATAAATATAAAATTTCTATACGTACAATTATTAAATGAAATGAAATAACACAGAATAATTTAAAATTTTTAATAAATAAAGTTTATATTAAGCACAAAAATTTAATTTGATTGGGTTAAATATTTTCAGAGATATGACAAAATAGACAAAAAATAAGACTAATATTGATAAGTTATAATTTTCAACTGCATTTTTAATCATCTCTTCCAGACTGCTACAATCCTCATATTTGGATGGATGGATAGCCGAATCCAAGGGTGAAAATATATTTGCCTGCTTATGTATATAGAATAAAAATAAAAATTTCATACCTATTAATTATCATCTAAAGTCAACCCCTCAAAACATTAAGATGGCATGTTGCAATGTAAAAGCTCAACCCCTAGTTCAATTGTTCTGTTTTTATTTTAAAAATTTAAATACCGTAATTTCGTGGAGATACATCACAGCATTTGTAATTTAAAACATTAAATTTTGGAATGTGCGGTACATCTAATGGGCAGCCTAACCGGTGTCTGTTAGTTTTTATTACTTGAGCATTAAAATTCTATTGTGTTGGATTGATTCTCCAAACTTCCATTATTACTTTTTATCTTTTGCAGCGATCTATTTTTATAATTTACAATCTATAATTATTTAAAGAATTAATGATGCAGGGGAAAAACTGTTTGCGAAAATGTAACATTAGTGCAACAGATGCTTTCCTCTTCAACCAAAGAATCTGTTGACGAATTTCCCTCCCACAATTACCCTGCAAATACTCTTACAAGGGTCAAGGGAAGTGCGTTTCCCTCTCCTCCTTTCTTCTGCTGCAGGTGTGAAAAAAAGTGGGAAAAAATATGCAAGTCATTCTCTAAAACAAATGAGTGGGGTGAAATGCTTAAATGATCCACCTTGAAGGTCAAGCATCTCCCTACTTTTATCTGAAGGTCATCTTTATTTTCACCTTTGGAGATATACCATTTTGAAATTTAGAGATGTTCGAGAAAAATGATGCAACATGATGAGCTCATGGATAAAAGAAAAATGCGTGAACTGATTTATTTATTCTATATTTAACATTTATTTAAAAAATTTTTAGCTGTTTAATCAGTTGATTTATTTATAATTGAGATATAATAAATTAACTGTAAACAAAATAATGTGTTAGTGGTCATTTTATGCTTTAATTTTGCACAAAACGAGATTTGTTTATTTTTAAACTTATTGTTTTAAAATTATTTTAAAGGTTTTTGACTGTTTATCTTTTGATGGGTCAAAATTTTAGAAATTTAAAATTAATAAAAAGAAATGGGATGTGTTTGTGATTGTTTTGTATTGTACAATTTTGCACAAAACAAGATTCATTTTTACTATTTTTAACTACTATTAATTTTTTTTTCAGAATTATTGTAATGATTTTTAGCTGTTTAATCATTTGGTTTAATAATATTTAGATTTTCAAATCAAATTATGACAAAGGGGCACGATGCAATCACGATTGCTCAATAAGATAGAATTTTGTGCCTAATGAGAATCTTTCATCAATTTATTGTATTTTAATTATATATAGGTTCTTAACCATTTGGTTTACATAAAATTTGAGTATTTTAAATTGGTATTTATTAAAGTAATAGATTTGCAATGCATTTGAATTGCTCACAATTGTACGCTGTGGTAAAATTTTGCGTACATTTGAAAAATTATCGAGATACATAATTTATGATTTTATGTAATATCACATATATTAATTTATTGTATATTTTATAATTATTTTAATGATTTTTAAACGTCCAATTATTTATTTTGCATAAAATTTGCTATTTGAAACATATGTGTTAAACGATCGATCCACACAGTCAAATTTGACGAGTGTTGCGTATATCCCGGGGCGGCATATCTCTGCGATATTATGGTACTAAAGCATGATTGATCAGAAACTAACTAACTGTTTTCAGTCAAATTTTGAATTTTGTCATTTATAATCACATGGTTTTAAATGATGCTTGAATTTAGATAGCTTTAAGAAAGCAATACTTATCAATTTTAAATAAAATGAAAAAATAAAGGTTCACTCAAATTATTTTTTATGAGAAAATATATTTGAAAGAACAAGTCAGAGCAAAAGCTCTTTGATTTACCTTAACAGCTCCAAGTATATGGTAAAATATACAAAAAGTAAAATTAACATTGCTGCTCTCTTCACTAATCTGACATTATTTTCCAGATTGTGGTTACTGTCATCATTTTAGAATCTAGATTCATCAAAAGAAAAAGTATATTTATTCAGAGAAAGTTTTTTTTTCCCTTGATTTGGTAATTTAAAATATCAGCAATGCTAATTAATTTGCACATTGAAGAATGAAAATTGAAGAATGGAATTAAAAGTTTTCCAGGTTTTTTGTTTCTTATTTTGTATACTGTACATTGACAGTAACTCTTTCTAGAACAGGTTTCAGCAGAAAAATCATTAAGTTTAAATTGGAACTATTTAACAGAAAAAATGTATGAATAATAATTATATAAATTAACCAATGATATACATAACACTTTAGTAAATGCTATATGACTGTGATTTCACATGACAGGCCACTAATTTAATTTTAAAAACTTGAATCAGTAAATGCTCAACAAAATTTGTTTAGAATTTAAGAAGTATGTAATAATACAAATAATTGAGAGTTCATATTTATTAAGAAGTACATCTACCTCATCACAGAAAAATTCTGGTAATTGTAAAACACTATCATTGAAGGAGCATGTTTCAAATATTTCGCCATTTTCATCACTTTCACAAGACTCTCCGTTACTGAAGGAACTTTCAGAAAATGCATCACTTTCCATGGCAGCACCAATACCACAACATATAGAAAGTAATCATAGACAGCTAAAAAAAAATATTGAATATTAATATGTAAAAAAAAAAATTCATATAAATATACAGTACAAAAGCAAACTGTAAAATACCAAACAAGTCCCTAGGTTCAATTAAGCTCCCATCCACAGTTTCATAAAAATACTAACCAGTGATCAGAATCAAATAAGCCCCCATCCAGAGTTATATAGTTTAGAATGCATGCGGAGTGCACACATTCACAGGAGTTACATTAATAAGCAAACTGCATGATCAGAGTCTTTAAAATTCAATGTCGCAATTTGTAGTTAGGAAATTTTAAAATCAAACTTTGCAATTCATATTACTTACCTACCTATCCTCTTCACGACAGCTTGGCCGTAAGGACTCAAGTCTCTTTTTCCAGTTACCTCTGTCCTGAGTCAGTCCTCTCCTTTTTAAATCTATTTAGATTTGTTAGTTTTGAAAAATCCCAAAATTTCTAATACGACATTATTTTGATACATGAATTTCGAATGTTAGTTATCACGTTTGACGATCTTAATGTGTGCCGATTTAGTTGTATATCTCAAAACTTTTCTGTAGTTACTGCTACTGTTGCGAATCTGCCACCTCTATCTGGCGGACAAAAACCGAAACTCTGTAACCGAAATGGATGAGTTTTATTATTATTCTTTTTTCCAACGAAGGGAGCAATCGCTCCGATAAAAATGGATACCTCTACTCTTTAATTGTACATTTGTATATACCTTAATAAAATTAAAGAAGAGGTAAGCTTTTACTTAGATGATACGTTATTGGATTTAAATCATGAAAGAAATTATCTCTTTTTTAATAGCTACTCATTTTCAGGTAATTTCTGAAATCCCAATTTTTTTAAATATGTTTTAACGTCCTGAAAGTTATGAAATGCTCTATTTGTGCAAACTTCATGGCAAATCTAAATGACTGATTCTGCTTCATTATCTAAGTAATCAGTTTTGCAACTTCTAATTTTAAGCATTTAAAAGTATTTAATTTTATGCCAACATATTACAAGGTTAACTGATAAAAAAAAATTATATTCTAAAACAATGATTTTTACAAAACAATTACTACCAACAATTACTATCAAAGACTATCATGATATACTTTGACATCAACATGACTATCTAAATACTTTGGCATGCAGCCCTCCGTTGGTCAATCTGTGATGCATGTGGCCCTTCTCTCAAAAAGGTTATGCACCCCTACCTAAAAAAGTGATCACTCAATTTTGAAGCTTGAACGTGGGATTCAATTTTATAAAAATATCAGAAAAGAATATATAAAAACCATATGCAATAGGCCGATAAAATTATAAATAATTTTCAAAACAGCCATTAGGTTTTCCATGAATTACGTGCCCATGCATTAATTAGTATCATAGAATAAACACAAACTTTCAAACTACACAATATGTTCTAATGATGGGAAATTATAATGGAATCGTCATGAATCAAATGTTGTAATAACATCGTATAAAAAAGATCGCAATTTGAAAAATTATGAAATATATAATAAGGTAGATAAAATAATAAATAACTGCTATAAAACCTATCACAAATTGCGAAGAATTGTGATAGAATCGTCCCGAATCAAATAGCGTTAACTCCAATTTGAACATCATATTAAACATACCGGTAATTGAAAAACCATACGAAAGGGAAGAAAATATGATTAATAACTTTTTAAAAAAAACGTTGTCATGAAATTGTGACAGTAGCATGTCGTTACAACATCATATTAAAAATATCGAATTTGAAAATTCATGAGAAAAAAAGACGAAAAAATGAGTTTTCGAAAAAAATTTCATAAAACGACAAGAAACATGATAGCATCATCTTGAATTGAGCGCATCTAATAGTGATAACTCAAATTCGAATTTTGAACGTCGTTATAACATAATTAAAAATATCAGAATAAAAAATAAAAAAAATGATAAATAACTTCAGTAAAAATTATTATCAAACGATATGAAATTACGATGGAATCACATGCTTCAAAGAAGTGATTGCTCAAGTTCAAAATGCACATGTCGTAATAACGTATTAAATATACCAGAATTTGAAAAACCGTGGGGAAACCGTTGAAAAAACTATTTATTATGGCCAAAACAAGATTTATTTCTGCCGAAAAAATAATCAGAAAGCCGTGTGAGTTTACCGAAAAATCGGCGCAAATATACCCTCTCTCTTTAATATGTTGGGGCGCATATTCAGATTCATAGGGTACTCAGAGAGAATTTTTTATTCAAAGGGCAAACAGGGCACCTAGTTCCACAAACTCCACCTAGAATGAACCCCGACTGTACATTTAAACATAGTTTTAGCTTCTCCTGTGCCTTTACCCGGATCTCCCTAAATCAAGTGTTGTTTTTTTTGTGCTGATACCAACACAAAAGTTTATTCAGAAAGATAGAGAAGAAACCTCACAGTTTTGGTCTTTATTGTTTATATACATAAAATGTCATAACAATTTTAATTAAAATGAAGCTTATAAATACTAACTAATAAAACGGAATCAAGATTTTTATAAATCATGTCAAATCAGAGGAGAGATTAACTTTATTTACTCTTTATAACTTATTTAAACAAGAAACTGATTCATTATGTGCTGCAACCTTTTCTCAAGTTTTATATTTCTCACCAAAGGTGGCGATAACTGTCAATAGGATTTTGGTTGTATTTGTTTTTGTGCAGATAAATGTGATGCAAAAATTTGGAGAATGATTTAAAGGAAAGTTTTTAACAAAACACTTACCCTGTTTTTTTTTTTGTTTTTTTTTCAAAGTTTAAGTTCGATTAAAAGAATAAATTTGCTTGGAATTCACTACACTGATTGTTTTTTTAATGTTACAGGATTGTCAAGCCATTTTGAATACTAGTGAATTTTCATATTAACTTTGAGGGCCTGGATGTTTTAATTTTGAAATGATGGAAAAAAATCTTCATATGTTGGGTGGGAGACTATCATTTTTTAATAGAAGTGTTTTGTTTTTACTAAGACCCTGAGAATGCTGATTTTGCCACATTATGCATTTAGAAATATATTTGTTGTACGTGAGGAGATTTAAAATGGCTGAGTAGTCAATTTTAAAAGTAACTGCATAGATTATTGTTGTGTATCTTCTAAAACGATGATTAAAGATTGGTTAAATTAAAAGGCTTCTTGAAATGAAATAGGAAACATGTTTTATAAGTGAAAAAATTCATTATGTTTATTATTGTATTTTTTTAATGAATATTCACCTTTAGAATTATGAAATAAGATCTTAGTGTGTATATAGTATTATTTTTTTATGAAATTTGCAACAGAATGGTAACAAAACTGTTACATGGAGAATAGCAATTGATATAGATCTGCCATTTTCTCGTTAACGAAATACATGTTTTGCATTATATAAAATAACTGAAATACAAGTAAACTTTAAGTGGGGTTAGCGAAGAAAAAAATCATAAAATATTTAGTGTATACAGTTCCCTACATAAAATTGTTGAACAATTAAAATAACAAAACATTTATTCTTCTGTATTTATAAAATACCATCAATTTGCAATTCCACATATTTATACTACCAAATTATGAACCGAAACCCCACATTTAAAAATATATATATTTTTGTTTTTAATAATTCCACACATATTTTTATTTGTATATTACCACTTACTTTTAAATACAATATGCCTTTTACAATGCAGTTTTCTACTAAGTTCATTGAATCAATATGCAACTGCTCCAAGATAGTTGAAAAATATGGACCCTGAAATCACGGACATCACTCATGCCTATCTCAATATTTTTTATTCACACCTGTTCTAAACACGACGAATTTTTTAAAGGGTAAATGAAAAATAATATCAACTTTAAAAAGATTCTTACTATTATAATACATTTAATTCATGTCTAAAATGGTTTATTATTATTCTGGAAAAGAAAATTTCGTAATTTACGCTCGAAACTGCTGGTTACTAAAGGTTCGAACTTATATGATTTTCTAGCTATAAAACTCCTAAAACCATCAGAACACATAACAAATACATACAACACTCAGCACATAATCGGATGTTTTTCTTAAAATAAAAGATGAACAGTTTAAACCTAGTTTGACTGATGACTTTTTACGAATGAAAATGATTTCAATACTTCGCAGAATCCATTTATGACCCTTTTAGAAATACTCAATGTAAACAAAAATTCCACCAATCAGCATCGCGTGAAGAAACTGTAATCGCTTCCGTATGTCTAATTTAGTTCCATTCAACCATCTTTATCTTATGAAGTTTGCTTTCCAAGAGATAAATTGAAGTAATTTATCACGTGACTTTATAAATGTTTGCCATTAGCAACCCCATGGATGGTGTTTTCAATGTAAATGTAAACTACAATAATCACAAGCTCTTGACCTGCTCTACTTCCGATTAGAAAGTATACAGCTGTTTACTACAATTTATTCAGAGAGGTGATATTTTCAAACAGATATTTTTTATTCAATTAAGGAAATAATTTACATGATTTTTTAATATCTAGTTGTACAAATATAGTATAAAAAAATATAAATAATAATTACTTATTATTTCATTTAATATTGATATAAAGAAAATACACCTCGGAAAAAAAACGAACCATATTAAAAAATTACAAAATAAGCGTTTACATAAATAAGATAATTGTTACTGCCACCTACTTTACAGCACCCACTTACCTCTCTGACCCCAGCAAAAAAATAAACGCCTTTGTTTGCATTATGCGAAAATGTCATTTGCTTCTTAAACTTGCCGCTATCTTATTTATTTTATAGTCTAGGGCTCTTTAGTCCTTCTGTCTTATTTATAGAAACATCGGATATCTACAGTATAATTTCATTGTCAAAATTCGAGTATAAATTGCCACTAACAGACTTAAAATTTCAAAGAACAGATATATTAAGCTTTCATTATGGATGTAAAAAACGAGGACTCCAGTTGACATTCCGGAGAGAGGAGACATTCAGTTTTCTTAGTTTATTTTTTAATGTTTTCCTCTCCTAAAGACGTGTCTTTTTGCCACATTTTCTAGTAACAGGAATGTCCAGTCATAGCGCTTTTGTGTTAAATTATGTAACCAAGCATAATCCGTTCGTGACACTTATATGATAGTAATCCAGAAAACACTTTTTAGCTGGTTCTTTGCAATTGGTTTATCTCACATTTTTATTTTTGTGGGTCTTAATCATATCGCAAAACTCATTTTTTTATTTGTATTTTTTACCACTATAAAAGACAACCACTTGCTCCTTCTCTATCTTTTTTATTGCTCCTTCTATCTCTTTTTTTATTTCTATTTCTCTCTCATACACATGACACTTCACAGCACCATCTCTCCTTCCTTTTCTTGAATTAATTAGGCGCAGGAGCAAAACTGTTTCGGTGACATTGTAAGTATACAATATACATTGTAATGTATGCTCATTTTTGTTTGCTTTTATTTAGATTTAACTGAAATTATTGTTTTATTATTGATAATCTTTAATCACGTATACATATTTTTTCAAAACAATAGTAGCATCTAAATTGTTTTTATTTTTTAAGCCTAAAAAAAATATTTCATCGGTTAATTACTTAAGTGGTAAGCAAATGTTTTAACTAAAACAATTCATGATTATGTGTAATGTGGAGGGGTTTTATGTGTGTTTTGCAAATGACTGCAGCAGGGGACTGTAAGATTCAAAAAAAAATTTTATTTTGATATAAGAAACAGCAAAGCGTCCTTGTCAGACTGGAGAGGAGCCGTTGACCCGCGTGATTCTCTATGCAGAGAAAGAACGAGAATGTACGGTTATTTTTCGTGGCGCGTGATGAACGCCACTTCCACCCACTCATGATCCTTTAGAAGAGCGTGGGTGTTAACTTTATTTCTTAGAATTGAACATATCTTATTAAGCGTTAACATAATGTTTGGAATGTATTTTATGTTTGGATTATGTTGTACATGAAATTGACTTATTTAGTAAATTAGAATTATTAGTTCATGACAAGCACGTAGGTATAGTTTTTTCATGGGGGGTGTTTTGTGATTGAGGAATTTATTATCTAGATGTAATTTAATTAAACCAGTTACATACATACAAGTAAACTCTATTTGGTTTTGATAAAATAATCTGATACGGAAGTTTTCACTGTAAGCTTCATTTAAAAGCTAAAAATCACAACCAGTGATCTAAATGAAGATCAAAATAAAGACAAACCATAAGCGTCGTTGATCGCTTCCCGTCGATTGGGAGATAAGCGAAATTCAAATAAAAAGAACATTAAAACAAAACCCCCGTTATTGTCAAAAATTCACGTATAAAATATCAATAAAAATGTATCACTTCACCGCCAAGTATAATGCGTTTAAGCAGCCAAAATAATATATTTAAAAAAAAATGAATTCTTTGTGAAGTAGAATACATGGGTAATTTTCAGAAAATACGACACATAGGAATTTTTTTTTTTTTTTTTATCAATTTTGAACCTTTTGGATTGGAATACTATTTAAAAAAAAAAAAGAAAAAACATATTCGTTTATTAAAGGAACTCTAATTAATACCTTATAGAGGGCAATGTACAATAGTTAACAAGCATTTAGCAGTTTGCAATTATTCCTTTACATTCAAGTGCCAGAAAAATTACAATTTATAATTTTATAGCTTTTACTTCCATGTTCCATTTCGTTTTTAGTTAGTCTTTGTGCTATTAATCACAAGAGCTTATTAAACAGCTCAGATTGAATCATATAGTTTATAGTAATTATTTAGACAACGCAGGAAAATGACATTGTGTAAAATCATTCCAAAAAGCTAATAATAATGGTGTTAAATGAACTTTAAAAAAAAATTGTCATTTTATTCTATGATATCAGATTTCAATGGCAGTTTCATTAAATTGTCGCATTTAACGAAAATTACTCGTAGATATATAGTACATTCGCAGAAGTCGGTAAATGGATATATTTTCGCACAAATTTTCCTTTTTGTTTATTTCAATAATATCCTGTTAAACTACATTATTAAATAGAAGGTGTAAAACTTTAATAATGTAACAAAAACTTATTAATAAATACAAAAGATATACAGCACAAGAAAAAAAATTATTGAATGAAAAAATCCGTGAGGTCACGGACTATCAAGTTTGGATTTTGATAGAGTGGCCGCGGCCATTTCAACATTTAAAGAATTACTTATCTCACTAAATTAAATTTAAATATCAGAGAAACAAATAATTCTTTTAAATTTGTTGACTTAAAAAAAAAGTTTTCGTTACCTAATCAGTATAATACATTATGTGTTTAAATGTTTTATACGCCGGGGGCTTCTATTTAACGAACTTCCATTTTGCGAATTTCTGTATTTTGCGAATTTTTTCCAGGAACCAAGAGCATTTCAGATATTTCTTCGCAAAATAACTTTCAAATAGTGAAGTAAATTTTCTATTTAACGAACTTTTCTTTGAGATCCAATTTCCCTACTTTCTGAAATATTTCAAACTTGTTAACGCATTTTATGGGGGAAATGAACTTGAATTATTTTGCGGAGATACTGCTTTATGTAATGTTTTACTGCTTTCTCTAAAAGTTATTTTAGAGAAAGCAGTAAAATCCCTTTCGCTTTTTGTTTGCATTTCAAACGAAAAACTCACACAAAATTAACGGCATGTGGTAATGCATGTTTAAAACTACTTTTATAATAAATGCAGCTATAATATATAAATTTGGCTTCTTTTTTTTAGTTGAAAATGTGTGTCGCATGACAGTGTAACACTGGATAATGTTTTGCTCTATTCTTGCTTTCCACGCATATTTTACGGTTAAGATTTATAAAATAAATAGTAGATAGTAGTTTACAAGATAAGCCGATCGGCCTGTGTAGGGGTCAGGGAACTGCGCTTGCATCAGAAAGGTTCTGGGCTCGAATCCCGGGCAAGGCATGGGTGTTTTTTCCTTCTCTGTCCTTACTGTGGGAGCAACGTTGGCCCATCTGATATGGTGCCCCTGAAAGAGTGGCCAACAAATGTACTTTAGATGCCTGTATGACGTAAGCCATTCTCCAAGTGGGCATTGAAAAAAGAAAGTTTACAAGATAAAGATGCATCAATTGCTATTTTAATTTTGCCTAGTGTTTATGAATTAAAAGCCTGTTTTGTGTTATTTAAGTATTTTAAAGTGTAATTTTCCATTAAACGAATTTTCCGTATAACGAACTTATTATCGGGATTTAGCGACTTCGTTAAATACAGGACCGATTGGTATATATATATATATATATATATATATATATATATATATATATATATATATATATATATATATATATCCCGTCTAAGCTTCACCATAGAATGGAATATAATTAATATTCTTACCATTCCGATCTTAAATGTTTGTATCATGTACGACAGTAATGACTTAATGATAATTTTTAAAGCAATTTCTACTTAAATTTTATTTTTAAACATAAATAGATGTTACTCCTTACATTTTTTATAATCTTAAAACATTTTGATAAACAAAGATTTTTTTCATTAGTTTGTGTTAACGATAAATCATAATTAAGGCGTTGGATACTTCAAGTCAAAGCATATAAAATATCTTCAATCTCTTGGAATTAAAGTATTATTTTTAAGGTAGTTTACTCTTTTATTTAACTTGATTTCTTTTTTTATTCTGTGTCAGACTTAGTTTAGTGCAGCGTAATTATTGTTAATTTTATTTGCTTACACTGTTTACAAAAGTTAATTATTATTATTATAATTTTTTTTAAATAACGACAGGCACTGAACTTTCGTTTCTTCGCCTTAGAAGATGCCGGAGGTGTTGCTCATTTAACGTTACCCAGTGGGCACCTGTGAACCAAAGTCTCGGAGGCGAGCAATATTACCCACGCCACACTGCCACAAACCCGTTTATAGGGTGGGTCACATTCATACCAAAAGACAACACAGAGAGAGAAACATCCATGCCCAGAGCGGGATTCGAACCCGCGGCCATTGGCTTCGCAGTCAGACACGCTAACCACTCGGCCACCTGGCAGGTACACAAGATTATGGTTAACAAATAAAAATTTTGAGATCATCTATGAAAAATTGAATGCAATTGCAATGAGAAATTTTTCATATCTGTTTCGTGATTCGTTTTTAAGTGATCTGAAATTTTAATAAAATTTTCCTAAGTTAAACATAAAATTATTCATTTAAAATTAAAGAAAACCAGCATTCATTATAAAGAATTACTAAGCAATAACATACTTATGATATATATTATATATATATATATATATATATGTAATACAAAAATTATAATACATTTGTATTAATAAAAGAATTAAAACTCTTTCGTTTTCATAAAATGTCTTTGTTAAAGAATAAGCGTAGAGAGATTCTATTTTGGGAATTCAAGGCTAATAACATAGGATTGAGTTATTTTTAGAATCTCTCCCCCTTTTCACTTCCATATAAGGAAGCAGTAAATGATTTTCCTTAATGCGTAAGGATACAAGTATGTCAAAGACTGTGCCTTTTTACTCCAATATGTGTTAGTATAAAATGTGAGAGCAATGGTTTTCGCATGTCCTTTCCATCATGTTGTGATCCTGATAAGCTGTTCCAGAATTGTCAGAAGTCTTGTCCATCCCCTCCCTTGTGGAGAGCGGATGTGAACTGTTATCAATACCAACCTACCGTTAATAAACCATTTTAGAACGTATGATGGCTTACGACTGCATTATTTAAGCTATCTATAACACTGATAAAAGGGATTTTAGCCCCTTTATTACATATATATATATATGTAATAAAAGGGCTAAAATCCCTATTATCAGTGTTATAGTTAGCTTAAATAATGCAGTCGTAAGCCATCATACGTTCTAAAATGACTGTCTTTTCGTTTGGATAACCTTTAATTCCTCACATTTTTTAATAGGCATATTTAATTTCAACACCAAATCATTTGGTATTATATTCAATGTTGACCCAGTATCAACATTCAATAATATCTCTTTGTTTACATTCTTATTTTTATTTTGTTTTGGACGTCCATTTAAGTATTTATTTTCCACTTTATATCCATTTAGATATTTATTTTCCAGTTTATATCCATTTACGTATTTATTTTCAACTTTATATCCGGATATTATTAATTGCTATTGGATATTTGTCATATTTTGGATGTATGCTTCAACATTGTTAGGGTTGTTTACACACGAGGAGCCCATGTGAAACTGATTCAATATCCGAAAAATTTACTATTAATTTTGTTTCTGATTCTCTATTCTTTATATCCCTGCTAGAATTTTGACTATAGGATGCCATATCATTATCAGTAAAAACATGAGTTTGTACTTCTTTATCAACATATATTTTAGTATTTAAACTAACTTGTGTAAATTGATTTACATAAGTTTTAATTGGCAAATGTGGTTCAAAATCAGTTTGAGTTTGTTTACATTGAAACTGATTAGTTTCATCCTCATCTTCAGTGAGATTTTCCATTACTATCGAATTTTTTAAGTACTCAAAATCACATAAACAAGTTAAAATATGTTTTGCAATTTCGTTTTTATTTCCCTCACTGGAAATACTTAAGATGTCTGAAATTTTGACTAATTCCGAAAAATTAAAATTATCACAAATTTCTTTCAGTTTATTTAAAAATTCATAATCTTTCGGTTCAAAAGAAAATTCTGAAAAATTTAGAATTTTGTTACGGTTTAATCTAGAAAAATCATTAGGAAACAAAAATTTAATTAATAACTTAATTTTGTTTGCCTTCACTAATTTAATTGACGTTTGATCCACATCTATTTCTTTCACAAACATTTTAAATGCACGATAAAAAACAATATTATATCATAGTTTTAAAGAAATGCAATCTAACTATTCATAATATAATATACTCAGTTATTCATAATAAAAATTTTAAAACATTACTCATCTCTAATATCACTAAAATATTTGATCATACTAGTGAGAAAGAAAAATAAGAGGATAAAAAAATATATATATCTACAGTATTTTCTTTCCATTTGCCACACTTTTCTTTGACCTTCATGATTGTGAAGAGAAGAAATAAAAAAATTTATCATTGCACTTCATGAATATTTATGATTTAGATTCGCACACATTCACTTTTGTTTTCACAATTTGAGCACTACGGAATTGTAGGGTCATCGGTCATTTCCATAGATTGGACACTGTAGGGTCATCTCGATCAACACCATGGGGCACACACTTCAAATGGGTTCCGGTAAGTCAAGCTCCCTTCTACATCAGCATTTCAGTCGCGACGAAGGTACAGGTATTAGGACATACGGGGTGTGATTTCATACTTCAGAACCGAAAAGGCGATTTTTTTCTTTTTCTCTCAGCGTGTGTGATTGGAAACTTCCTTCCTTCATTCTTTTTTCACGGCCAATGAAGCAAATTTTTTTTCTCTCTTCCCCCGGTGGGTGATGGGGAAAATTTCAACGTAGCAATCAGCCTCCGTCACGGTTAGTTCCAGAGATAGAAAAGCGTAAATTTCCTCCGCAACTAACAATCCTGGCGTCTTGTAATAAAAGGGCTAAAATCCCTATTATCAGTGTTATAGTTAGCTTAAATAATGTAGTCGTAAGCCATCATACGTTCTAAAATGGTTTATTAACGGTAGGTTGGTATTGATACCAGTTCACATCCGCTCTCCACAAGGGATGGGGTGGACAAGACTTCTGACAATTCTGGAACAACTTATCAGGATCACAACATGATGAAAAGGACACGCAAAAACTATTGCTCCCACGTTTTATACAAACACAGATTTGAGTAAACAGGCACAGTCTCTGAAATACTTGTATCCTTACGCATTAAGGAAAATCATTTAATGCTTCCTAATATGGAAGTGAACGGGGAGAGATTCTAAAAATAACTATTCGTTTGAAATATAAATCTAATTATTATTCATTGGTATGTTACAGCCTTGAATTCCCAAAATAGAATATCTCTACGTTTATTCTTTAAGAAAGACATTTTATGAAAACGAAAGAGATTTAATTCTTTTATTAATACAAAAGTATTATAATTTTTGTATTACATATATATATATATATATATATATATATATATATATATATATATATACATATAATGTTTTTTTTCAATACAGATTAGAAACTGTTCGATACTATTCTGATGTTTTGTTATTTAAACTGATATTATTTAATAAGTGGATGTAAAGGTTTCCTGTAATCTGTTGCGTTAAGGATAAAATATTCATTATTTACTAAATTTCAGTTGGCGTATATTTTTTTTAAAAATTTCTTCACAAGGTCTATGCATATAATAGGTAAAGAAAAAGGGGTCTCGACTCTGCTATAAATATATATGAAATTAAGTAGACAAAAAAAAAAAAAAAACTATTTCAGCTGATTCAAATTATTCTTAGAAAGTACTGAATTGTTTTTTTTAATTAACAATTTCAGTGATTTTTATGATAATTTGAAGGTTTGTTGATATTTGTTTTAATTTTATAAATCTGTTACATATATCGTCTACATCTTTTGATTATGCAATGAAGTATTATCGTTAAAAACTTTTCAATATCATATGTAACTTCCCTTGCAATAAGATCCCAAGAAGGGAAAGTTAGTAATAGAAAGTTCTTTTTAATTTTCTGAAAAGAAGTTGAACTTTAAGTTACACTTACACATTTATACTAAGATAGTTAGAATGATTATTTACTCTCAGCTATTCATTTATGAAATTTTTGTGAATTATTATAAAATTAAATGTAATATAGATATTTCAATTCTCTCTGAATTATAATAAAGTTGTTTCAATTTTCAGTTTAAAATTTCAAAAATTTTTAAAATCCGATTTCATAATCATAAAATAAGAACAAAAATTGGGAATTAAAAATAAAGTCATGCATGAATAATCAAATTTGCTAAATAAATCCATTTGTTGTACAGTTTAAATGTTACATATATGTGGAAATATAAAAGCATTATAAATGTTACATATATGCGGAAAGATTGATTTAATACGAATATTTGCTTACCTCCAATATTTTTTATTCAAGTTCTTTTTATAGCCAATAAAAGATCAAATTTTATTTACAGGAACAGAATTACACAATACAAATTAAAAATTAACGGACGAAATTAACAAATAAAAATTAATCAGAAAGAAAATATAAAAAGAAATTTTAAATAATACAAAAAACAAAAGGAAAAATCAAAAACTAAGCGCTTTTAGGATGAATGTCTAAGACAAAGTTCCCAGACAGAATGATGGAAAAAATTGCCAAGGAAGTTTTATGTCCTGAAAAGGTTAACATATATATGCAGTCCTAGAAATCCAAGAGAATTCTTTGTTGAGGCATGCATTTTATGACCATAAATAGGATCTCTGTATAGCCGATATTTTAAAAAGTAGATGAGATAAGATAGAACCCATTGGAAGAATAGAAGAACATTTCCCCTAAGAGTAATATGAGCTGGGCTGATTACTTTTCTGAGGGGAGAAGCTTTGTGTGTGGGTGGTAAATCAATGAGGAAAGGGATGTTATCGAATTTAATCACTAAAGAGAAGTATATATATATATATATATATATATATATATATATATATATATATATATATATATATATATATATATATATATATATATATATATATATATATATATATATATATATATATATATATATATGAGGCATGAATTTTTTTACATAATAATAAAGGAGTCAAAGAAATCAGTGTGTGAGGAATTCGTTAACTTAAAATCCAATTTTTATTGGGCAGCGATTGAAAAGTGAAGAGCTGAACTCAGCAAGAACAAAAACACAACAACTAATTTATTTCTCCCCGAACAGCTATTTTTACATAAAATCATTTTAATTCCAAAACTATGCATACTATCGCCATCTATTGATTATTTTTACAATTAAAGGGTAGGGTTTTTGACATCCTCCCACCTGAATTTATCTCAAAATAAATTCACTTTACTTTTAACAAATAGAGCACAATGAACATTCGTAGAAACAAATTTAAATCAAACACCTAAAAATCAATCAATTAGAACTCATCAAATATTTAAAACCATATTCAAACATTACTTGTAAGCAGCACTTTTAACACAAACAGACAATTCTTAATAGACAATTATTCCATACCCTAAAAAATATAGAAGGACAAATTATAAAAATTTATACAATATCATTAACACTCAATGATCTCATATTTTTTAAGTTCACAGTTTACTTCAATTCTTGTAGGAAATGGGACGGAGTCAACGGAGACAAGTCAATTATATCTTCTGCAACGTATGTGAGAGGTCTAGAGTTAATAACTTGTTCGCAATCACATAGCACAGTGACTAACTCTTCATAAGACAATACTACTCTACCTAATACTTTTCTCAAGATACGTTTGACAAGTTGAATTAATCTCTCCCACCAACCACCCCACCATTCGGTGGTTGGCGGGTTAAATTTCCATTGAATTTTCTGCACAGCCGAAAACTTAGCTATCTGTACCCAAACGATGTTTGTTAAAGCATTGTTTGCACCAAGGAAATTAGTCCCATTATCACTGTACATTATCTTTGGTCTACCTCTTCTGGCTATGAAACGTCTAAAAGATTGAAGAAAAGCTTCGGTGGATAATGCGGTAGTGAGTTCGAGGTGTATAGCTCTATAGACTGAAGACTGCACATGTGTGCAGGACAATCCAGGCTTTGTGACCACCTTTAAGATACAAAGGGCCAGCTAGATCCACTCCTGTCACTAGGAAAGTTGCAGCATCTTGAACTCGTTCTTCTGGCAACGCAATGGACTCTGTTTTAGTTCCTTTAGATGTGAATCTCTTGCAAAGTACACAACGCTGTACAACTGTCTTAATAGTTTTCCTGGCCTTTGTGATCCAAACGTTCTTCCGTAAATTACACACCAATAGAGAAACTCCAGCATGAAGTAACTCTTGGTGTTTCCAGGAAATCAGCAAGTGAACAACAGGATGATCTGATGGCAGTAGTACGGGATACTTAAACTCATATGGATCCTTCCTGTACATGACCTGTGTTTTAACTCTAATAACTCCGAACTGGTCAACAAAGGCTCTAAGATTCTTGCACTAATTTTTCTCATACTTATGAAGTATCTCTTTTTGAATCAATACAAATAGAGTTCTCTCTGCTGGCATACGATAGGTCTCTTTCGTAACAGATATGGATCTTTCGTGAATTGTTGAGAAAACGTAATATCCAGGATACAAGTCGTACTATTTTGGTATACGAAGAAAAGTACCTATAATACCAATCATCGGGCTTAGAAACTTTATCATGCGCAGTCAATACTGATTTACGTTTTTCAGTATCAAGAACCTCTTCTTCAGATTTAAAGGTACTTTCAGGCCACGACGATTATTATATACAGGAAGCAAGGTTTAATTTACATTTTATTAGGGAGAAGAGAAGTTTACATCTTGTTATTTTGAAGACTGGACAATAACTGACTAGCACGGGACAACAATCGTTGAGTTGAGCGGAACTACTGCAAGGCGCATCCACACTGAATAATAATATGCATGACAATTCTCTGGCACTTAAATAAAAGGTTAACTATGAATTATTAAAATTTAAGAGTCTATAAAGAATAATTAGAGATTTAATTTGATGACTGGTCTTTTTTTCCGAGTTGATCTCCTTAGCTGCATTGGATTTCTCTGGGTTACAGGACTAGATACTGGAAGAGAGGAGGGTATGATGGAAGTAGAGCTGGATACTGGAAGAGAGGAGGGTATGGTGGATGTAGAGCTGGATACTGGAAGAGAGGAGGGTATGGTGGTTGTAGAGCTGGATACTGGAAGAGAGGAAGGTATGGTGGGTGTAAAGCTGGATACTGGAAGCGAAAAGTGTACTGTCCTGGACGTAGAATATTTTAAAGAAGGAGTTACAGATTTTTCAACTTGACAAGCTCTTAATTGGTTAAAGTGACGCTTGATCACATAACCGTCGTCTAGTTCAATGAGGTAGTAAAGTCGTCCAAGTTTTTCAACAACAGTTCCATACTTCCATGTTGCAGATGATGTATAGTTGCGAGACTGTACTCTTTCTCCTAACTTGAAATTTTTGTTAAATTCTGGCTGCAAGGCATTATTTTTTTGTCCTTTAGTTGGTTTGATTAAGTCGAATTCACATCTTAAGTTTCTACCAAATAACATTTCTGACGGAGTTTTTCCATTGTTAAGTGGTGTTATTCTGTATCGGAAAAGTAGCTTGCATAATTTACTATGGAGGGAGCCTGGATGATACTTCATGCATTTTTTAATTTTGTTTTTAATATCTGGACATAGCGCTCTGCTTGGCCATTTGTAGCTAGGTAGCCTGGAGCAATAAGACGCTGTTTAATACCATTTGACTTACAGAAATGTTGGAATTCTGCCGACTTAAAAATTGCGGCATTATCACCCAGATAGCAAAGTAAGGTTTATTTTCACTAGACAAAAACCTTTTCATGTAAACCTAAAAAGGTTTTTTATGCGGTTTACGGGTAAACCGTCTAACCTTAAAACGAGGTCTGTGACAATCTGCTCTATTCTACGCACATTACCCTAATCCAAAACCTTGGGAAACAACCTTTTTTTTAACAACAATAATTCGAGGTCGTCTTAAGGTTTTCAAGCTTGAAAAAAATCCTTAAATAAAGCCTATCTTAAGGTGAATATTACCTTAATTTTAGGTAATTATAAGGTTTCTTTTTGCAACGTTTTCTATGCCCAGCTAAAATAAACATTTTCATGTCATTTTTGTGCCAATGCAATTTGATCCTATCACTAGTGTGACGTCAGCTAAAACGTTTACTCCCAGAGGTCAGAGCTGCCAAAAGTTAGCTAAAATTTTTAAAATGGTAGCAAAATTTATATTGAAAATATATTTTCTGTTTTTAAAAAATTATCATTAACTTTTCTTGATCACCATAAAGATTTAAAAGCCTATTACATGTATAGAAATCTGATTCATTCTAAATTCGAGTGATTACGAAGTTAGGAAAGCATCGAATTCCTTTGATGAATAGTTTGCTACCACTTTACTATTTTTGGCGGATCTTTAAGAGCTCTGATAATTTACAACTGATATATGTCACATTATGTATATTTCTCTTATATAGATTTTTATTCTACAAAAAATGAGATATTTTAGTGGGTATAGCAGAAAAAGTAGTTTGTATTCTCTTTTACACATATTTATGTGATAACTTACCATTGACTTTATTCTCTTTAATGTAAAAAAGAAAGAATTTAAGTGATTTATTGCTTGAAGTACAGAGAAGTGTTAATATTTGATTTTTTCCTGTTATAGTAAGAAATTAACCACTCAGAAAAAGTGAAAATTTCAAATATTTCTTTTTTGAGCTAAAAAAAAAATTCTTTGCATATTTCCTTGTGTACTAGAAATTTCTTTGTTCGTGAAGTTTATAAATAAAGCTTTATATTTAAATTTAAACTCACTTCTTCCTTACTGAATTTAATTTTAATTTCCTATTTATTGATAATCACAATTTTATTGATAATCACCAGGAAGTCATTAAAAATGATAAAAATTAAGATTTATATGCTAAAATAGTTCAAATTTTTGTTCATCAAAATGAGACTGTTGGAAATATTTGAAAATTTTTCTTAACAACGCTCATATTTTAAATCAATAAATTGGACACACAGAAAAATTACCTTAATTTTTAAGCATGTAACAGGATAAAACAATAATTAAACATTTAATTCATAGTGCTAACAACTGGCATCAATATTGTTTTCTTTGATATTATGGAAAAGCACTTTTTTTTGTCTAGATAAATGGGACATTTCTTAATATTTTATCTATAGAAAATAAAAACCAGTTTTTATATTTTGAAGCTCAATTAGGTTAAAAATTAGTAAAAAACAATTGGATTTCAAATGTAGAAAATACAAGAGCAATAAATAGATTTTTAAGCAAATATTTATTTCATAAATAATTGTTGTATCAAATAAAAAATTATGCATCAATATTAAAATATGTCAAAACAAAAATAGAAAATGAAGTTGTTAAACATTCAGGTCCTATTCAGTACATTCAGCAACCTCTCAGCAAGAGGTTATTCGAGCTCTCGTTTCTCTATAAAATAAAATGGAAAAATTTACATCAGTGATTTTGAAACTACACTGTAAAAACAAAGAAGCAAAAATCCTGTATTATTATATGTATAGAAGATCACTGATGACCAGAAAATTTCTTCGTGCTATCGGGAAAAAAAATAGTAACTGAATTTTTTGAAACAAAACTATTAAAAAAATCTTCGTAAATTTATTTCTTCGTAGATTTTTTTTTTCTTCCTGCATATCAGATTATACACAGTTCAGTAAAATAAGTCTGTACAGTTGATGTCTAAAATTTAATTTTGATTGTGGATCAAGAGATGGTGTTTACCATAGAAAATAGAATCGTGGTAGTCTTGTCATCTGATGAGAAGAGAGAGAACTTCATGTTCATTATGTGTGTTCATCATTGAACTTGTTGAATATCCTGTTTGTTGTTATTTTGATATCAAAGGTTTTAGTCGTCGAAGAGTAAAAACTCTGAACTAAATAAATAAATATGCATAATTATTAAGATCGAAACATTTTTCAGTAAATTTTTTTTGTAGTTTGTAAGAAAGTTAATTTTCTGTAGAAATGTCTGTAGGAAGACTAAAAAAATCTTTCTTTTCTCTTCCCCAGCGTCTGAATCTTTTGCGTCTGATTTCGTGAGTTAAAATATCGTCTGCACTAATTAATTAGCATATTTGAGATGACCCCTTCTAACCATTAAGATTGAGTCATAAAACGTGAAAATTCAATCATTAGATCAAAATATATTCAGGGTGTCTGTCTTTCATTTAGCGCACTATGCAGCGAGTTCTGTGAATAAAATGTTCTTAAATTCACTCAAAAGATATGATTAAAAAAAACTGTGGGTCTAGGTTTTGAATCCACCCAGCATTAGAGCGGGTACCAGCTTGTCAGGGAAATAAATGCGGTTGGTGCACAATGCTGATTTTATTTTCCCCATCACTCCTCGTTAGTCATAAATCGTGGAGTCTTAATATCGATGACCCTCTAACTCACAATAGACTGTTGCACGAATTTTTTCTGTATATAAATATTTTAAATAAAATTCTCTTCGCGCGGATATTTTATTGCTATACCATAATTAGGTTTGCCATAAGGTAAAATGAATGAGAGAAGGCCACACATTTTAAAGCAACCGCAACGCATAGGACACTTAAAGCCAAATTTGAGAAAAAAATAAAATTTGTAAAAAAATATTGAAGAGTCAATTTTAAACTCCAGATTCAAATTTTGTAAAATTTTATTATTATTTCTTTATGAGACTATTTGAATGAAAAGTTTCTAAAAGAGAACTATTACTTATACTTGCGTCGAGAAACCTTTAAAAGAAAGTTTTCGTATTGTATTTTCGCAGACCTTAAAAAACAATCCAAAAACATGGTCTTATGCTCGTTTATTTGCTTTCCCTTAAATGAGGTCCTTTGCAAAATACTTTCTTAATATTTATTAATATTTTCGCTGAAAAGGTTCATATTTGCTTTATTTCGTTTCCTTTGAAAAAGGTTTTCACTTAATATTTCAGCTAACCTAATCATGACAGCAAACAAAAATGCAAAAAAATAAGGTTTACACTTTGCTTGTTTTTTAACCTAAATAACAATATTTTTTAAAAAAGATTTAAAAATCATTTTGTTTTCCTTTGTGGAGGAAAGGTTGGAAATTGCAATATTTTTACGTCATTGAAAAAAGGTTTTTACTGCAAACCTTTTCGTGACAATGAAAATAAAGTTAAAACACAAGGTTGTCGTAAGGTTACATGCTTTCTGGGTCAGAAACTAAAATTTCAGGCAATCCATGACGACTAAAAATTTCTTCTAGATAATAAATTGTGTTTGATGATGTAGGAGATGTCTTCATAGCAAAAATTTCAGGCCATTTTGAAAGAGAATCCACAACAATTAAAAATTGATGCTCCATGTCCGGCATAGTCTATATGCACGCGTTGCCAATTTTTCTCCGGTGTTTCCCATGTGTGAAGAGGTGCTTTCGCTGGATTTTTTCTTACATCACAGCATTCACGACAACTTTTAACCATGTTTTCAATATCGGTGTCAATGTTTTTCCAATAGCAGTAGTGTCGAGATAGAGCTTTCATTTTCACAATTCCTATGTGTGTAGAATGTAGTTGTTTGAGCATTTCTGGTTGAAGAGATTTGGGAATGATAACTCGATTTCCTCTAAATATTATTCCATCTTGAATGGTTATACTGGGATCAAACTTGTTTCCAATAACAATATCGTATTTTATTTTTCTAAGATCAGGATCTAGCTCTGTTTCTGTTTGAATTTGTTTTGCTGTAATTGTTTCAGTTGAAATGTAATTTATGATAAATTGCTGGAGTGCTTGTGACTCATCAATACAGTTGACGTAATTAACTGGTAATGGAAGAGAATTTCTGGAAAGGTAATCAGCATTTGTATGCTTTTCAGATTTTCTATGTATAATTGTGTAATCGAAACTCGAAAGAAATTGAGCATATCGAAGAATTCTTGAAGCAGTCATAACTGGAAGGCTTTTCTCTGGATGGAAGGTAGCGTAAATGGCTCTGTTATCGAGAATCAAGGTACATTTTCTGCCAAAAATATAATCGTAAAATTTTTTGCAAGCCCAAACCACAGCTGTAGCTTCACGATCCAATTGACTGTAACTTTTCTCGGCAACTGTGAGACTTCTGGAAGCGAAAGCGATAGGACGCTCTATACCGTTTGGCATAGTGTGTGAAAGAACTCCTGAAAGTCCAAAAGGGCTGGCATCGGTAGCTAATGTTACTGGAAGGTCTGGATTGAAAGGCACTAGAATCTGGTCACTGGTTATAATTAATTTTGCTTTTATGAACGCAGATTCACATTCTGCAGTCCATCGGAAACGTGCGTTTTTTGCATAAGAGTATGTTTAGTGGATGAAGTAGACTGGAAGCATCTGGAATGAACTTAGAATAATACATGACAAGTCCAATGAATTTGCGAACATCATCAATGGAGTTTGGTCGAGGTGTTTCGGATATAGCTCGAATTTTATAAGGTGATTTGTGTAGTCCAGCAGAACTGATAACATGTCCTAAATACTGAACTTTTTCCTCGAAAAATCTACATTTGTTATGGTTAAGATGCAAATTATGTTCCCGTAACTTTTCTAATACTTTAATTAAACGTTGCTGGCAATCTTGTTTATCTTTTCCTTGGATGATAATATCATCAAAGTAGGCAATAGTTCCATCCAATTCTTGGACAAATTGATCAATAAATTTATGGAATTCATTTGGTGCAGTTTTTATTCCGAAAAATAATCTTAAGTATGTTCCTCTATGAGTAGAAAGAGTCTGATATTTTGCACTTTCTTCATCGACTTTCAAATGTAAATATGCTTTGTGGATATCGAGCGTACAGAAATATTTCCCATCACGTAATTTATTGAAAATGTCCTCAATTCTAGGAATTGGATGTAGATGTAGTTAATTTACGTCGCACTAGAGCTGCACAATGGGCTATTGGCGACGGTCTGGGAATAATCCCTGAGGATGATCCGAAGACATGCCATCACAATTTTGATCCTCTGCAGAGGGGATGGCACCCCTGCTTCGGTAGCCCAACGACTTGCACGCGAAGTCGAGCACTTAACGGTAGAACAGTTTAACGAGGACCAATACCGCACACCCTCGGTCCCTACGCAGACTGATCCAAGTTGTCACCCACCCGCACACTGACAGCAGCCAGTGATGCTTGACTTCGGTGATCTGCTGGGAACCGTGTCTTAACGATCAGTCCACTGCGGGACTCTAGGAATTGGGTGTCTGGCATTTTGAAGCTGATTGTTGATTGTAACTTTAAAATCTGCGCAAATACGAACTGTGCCATCATGCTTTGGGACAACTACTAGGGGTGTACCCCATTCTGATACGTCTATTTTTTCTATTACACCTTCAGCTTCTAATTTATCTAATTCTTGTTCTACTTTTGATTTTAAAGCATACGGTATAGTACGTGGTTTAATAAAAATGGGTTTTGCATCTGGAATTAGCTTTAGTGCACAAGTATAATCAGGAATGCAACCAATTTTAGGTTCAAACACATCAGAAAAAGAATCAATAATTTTCTGTATAGAAAAATCAGTACAAGAAATGCTGGGTTTAATATTTGTATTTTGTGCAGGAATAATGTGAAGATCATTTAAATTAATATTCAAATTTCTAATCCAATCACGCCCTAATATAGAATTTTCTTTATCGAAACAACATACAAATCTTCAAAGCTAGATTTATTTTGATATGATACTTTAATCTGAGCAACACCAAGAGGCTTAAAAATTTGTCCCGTATAACTTCTAAAAGATACATTCTTTTTTTTTATCGGAACATTCAGACATAATTTTTTGAATTCGTCATTATTTATTATGCTAACCTTACTTCCGGAATCGCATTCGAAGCGATGTTCAATGCTATTCAATTTAACTGAGACATACATTTTGTCATCATGATTGAAATCGTTCAAAAATACATCATAAATTTGATTTACGTTAGTACTCAGTTCATTAGAATCATCTGTTATTTGATTTATATTTCGATTTCTAGATCTATTTCTGAACTGTTTTGATATACACACGTTAGCTAAATGACCACGTTTAATGCAAGATTTTACATCGTAATTTATTTTTAAGAAAACAATCTTGAGTTTTATGATTTGTCTTTCCACAATGTAAACATAATCCTTCTAATCCAAGTTCTTTTAAGTTAATACTTTTATTTTTCATTGGTGATTTTGATCTACTTCTGTTTTGAGGTTTACTTTCGTTTTCGGAATTTCGAAAATTACTGTTGAATTTTTTCTTTACATTGCAACTTGATATTTTATTAATGGAATTAGAATAATTACTATTATAAACTTCTTTATTTTCGATTTTAGCAGCTTCAATTGCTAAGGCAATTTCAATAGTTTTATCAAATGTAGCATCACCTTGTTGCAATAATTTTTCACGAATATCGGCATCAGCTAAACCTCTGATAAATTGTGATCGTAATAATAAGTTTAACATAAATTTAGAACAGTTATTAGAATTACATTCAGATTTGAATTCAGCATTTTTTGTTAAATCTTTTAATGAAGAAACGAAAGTAGAAATCGACTCACCTTGATGTTGATGTCTAGAAAAAAATTTATGCTGTTCGGTAAGAACATTCGGTTTCGGTGATAAATGTTTTTTTAAGAGCAATAGCAGTTCTTGAAATGTTTTTGTTGATGGAATATCCAGTGCAGTAAGACTCGACAGCAGCTGGTATTGTCGTGAGCCGAGACAATTTATTAATACGAGTACCTTTAATTCTTCTGTTTCTGGATCATCTGCTGACAGTCCTTTTAATTTGAAATAATTTTCAAGTCTTTGAGAATAACAATCAAAGGATTCGACAGCGGCATCAAACGGTTCGAATGATAAATTTTGAGTAGCGATGGCATCTTTTGGGCTTCGTTTCGATTCTGGTGTTGATTTTACTGATTGAACAAATTCTTGAAGAGTTGTAATTAATTGATTGAGTTCCGTCATTATTATTTTTTTATCCTCGTCGCCAAATTATTATATACAGGAAGCAAGGTTTAATTTATATTTTATTAGGGAGAAGAGAAGTTTACATCTTGTTATTTTGAAGGCTGGACAATAACTGACTAGCGCCGGACAACAATCGTTGAGTTGAGCAGAACTACTGCAAGGCGCATCCACACTGAAGAATTAAATACATAACAACGATTCTGGTTCTCTTAGCCATGATGGACCCTCCCACCATCTCGACTTTAAAACCTCTTTAGCATAACAACCTCTGGAGGGGAGGTCTGCTGGATTCAATTCCGAGGGGATATGCCGCCATTCTCCTCCTTCTGACAAGCATCTTATTTCTTGCACACGATTCCAGACAAATGTGCCCCATCGCTCATTTCGTTTAATCCAGCACAATGCAGTACTCGAATCTGTCCAGTAATATACTTTATGTTCTGGAATTGTTAAGTCAACAATAACAGTTCTTCCTAGCCGAGCTCCGATTAAGCATCCCAACAACTCCAGTCTTGGAATTGTTATATTTTTTAAAGGTGAAACTCTTGAACGAACCTGCACAAAATTCATATAAACACAATCTTTAGTTTCCACCCTAAGAAAAATGCAGGTGGAATATGCAACTCTGCTCGCATCGCAGAATATATGCAAGCTAATCTTCTCTTGAATAGATTTATTAATATTCATCCATCTTGGGATCTTTACATTGGAAAGCAAAATCAAGTCCTTATTTCATTTTGAAAATTTCTGCTCTAAATTCTCAGTTAAACTTTGATCCCAATTTAAATTTAAACTCCAACATTCTTGCATAATCAGTTTAGGGACTAGCTTCACGGGAGAAGAAAATCCCAGAGGGTCAAACAATTTTTGAGTAGAAGAAAGTAATGTTCGCTTAGTAGCAACATTTTCGCCCTCCCTCTGTGACTCAACTCTACAAGAAAGAGTGTCAGTTTCCAACTCCCACTTTAAGCCTAAAACAAAAGTGGATGCATTTGATTTAGAATCCGGAATACTGTCAATATCGCAATTCAACCTCCATTCTCTAAGATTAAATTTAGCTGATGAAAGTAACATTTGTGATTCCAAGACAAACCGACTCGCCTCTTGAATGCCTTTAAAACTTATGAGACAGTTATCTACATATAGAGATTCTTTTAAAATTTTGGCGGTATTTGAAAACTTATCAGCGGCATTATCTAAATGGCAATTTAACGTAGCAGCTAATAAAAACAGACTACTGTTAAGACCGAACACTATACTCGTCTATGTCTATAAATTTTTCTCTCCCCTTTTGAATTACACCATAAAAATCGTAAGTAATTCCTCTCTCTTTCTCTCACCCCAATCATTAAGAACGCTTTTTCTGTGTCCGAAATTATTCCGATAGAATATTTTCGAAAACGACTTAGCAAAGAAGGAACAATTTCAATCAGATTTGAATCTTTCTCGAGACAATCGTTTAAAGAAAGCGTATTTTTGTAGTGAGCCGATGCGTCAAACACTGGTCTAACTTTCGTTGTTTCGCTGTCCTCTTTGAACACTGGCCTATGAGGTAAATAATGTTCTTTACAAGTTCTTTCCTTGGGAACCTCTTTAATAATTTTTCCCTGTAACCAAGTATCAAAAACCTCCTCATAAACTGTCATTTTATTGTCATCTATTAATTTTTTCCGCATGAAGGCTAAGCATTTTTCGGCTAACTCTTTGTTACTTTTTAAACGAGAACTATCTAACCCAAAAGGCAATGCCACTTCATATCTCCCATCCGAATCCACAGTTAAATTATCCTTAAAATATTGCATGGCTTCGCCGTGGATTTCTGCTTTCGTTTTGTATGCTGCTGGATCCCTAATACCCAGAACATCTAATTTCCAAAATTTTTCTACTGACTTTTCTCTCAAAAACAAAGAAACACATGCAAATGAATCTTTAGTTCTAGTTATAGTGCCGGGAATTTTGCCTATCAGGACCCACCCTAAATGCTTTTGCATTGCTACTGGCCCACTTTGTAAACAATTAATATTCTCAGTAAATAATTTCCCTGCAATGTCTGAACCTATCAACAATTTAATTTCATTTTCTCTCTTAATAGAATTCCCTTCTATATCAGTCACCTGAATATTATTTTCCTTAAGTTCTCTTAACCAAGGACCTTTAGTTATTTTCTTTACTTCTGAAAAAATAACAGATTCATCTAAGCAATTTACATGGCAATAATAGTTATTATCAAGACTACTCAAATTAACGATATATTTATAATGCAATTTCTCGCTCATTTCTACACCTCCAAACAATTTATGAATTAATTTTATTTCACCACAATGTTTTAACTTCAAGAAATCGATTATATCTTCACTAAGCTATGTCCTTTCTGAACCTGTGTCTGAAATTGGTCTAATAATTTTTTCGCGATAATTTTTATGATAATTATCATAAAAGTGTGAAACAAAACATCTGAATGGGAAGCCTGTCCAGTCAAAACATTTTCATTATTTTTTGGCTCCTCAATTATCGCGTCAGTGTTCTCCTTAGAGCTAGGTGAAATCTGAGGGCACATAACAGCTAAGGGTCGTTTACCACACAATATACACTTAACCTTTGATCTACAATTACGGGCAATTCGTTTCAGACAAACAAAACACCCCCTTTCTTAAGAACTAAATTTCTCTTATCCTCATATAATATCATATTAGATTTAAAACATTTTTCACTTAAATGAGGTTTATCACAGAATATACACGTTTCTTCAATTTTTTTAAATAAAACCCCTTTCATTCGTTTTGTCCCCCCCCCCCCGTATATAAATCATGACAAGTAGGAACATTTGAATCTTTGAAAAAGTTATTTTTATCAAATTTTTTAGTTTTATCAAAGGAGAAACGCGCAAACATTAATCTTTCTTCAGTTAACACCTCATTTTTTTAAGAATAAAAGTCTACATTCTAAATCAGTCTTACCTTGATTATGGGTTGTCTTTTCCTTTCCCTTTCCCATATCTTTAAGGTATCCTGGGGTAAACATGTTTCCACAAGGGAAATAAAATACTGGCATATTTGTCTTGGGTAACATCCAATGATTCCAATGATCGCAGTTTCGATTCAAGATTATCATATAAAAATGATAAATTGAAATTCTTTTTATTCCCACTAGCATTCGACAACACAATATTTAATAGATCGCGCACATACAGCTGTATCAAAATGTCTTCTCTTCCAAAACGGTTTTTTAAATGCTCCAATAACTTTGGGATAATTCTCTTCAGTTGTGGGAAGACTTTAAACTATTTCTCGAGTTTTGGGGATCTTCGTCGAATTCTATTAAATTTATTTTCGACAGTTTAAAGGTAGTTGCCGCCATCGGTGGTTGTTGTAATTCCATATTTCTTTCATTAGAAGTTGCTGAAATGCCGACATTTCTACTGGCCGTTATGTTGTTTACTTTCATTTTCATTGCTACGAATTTGTCCATGTAGGCTTCACAACTATCAAATTCTTTTGTATATTCCTCTTCTGATGCTTTATTTTCCAGTAGAAACTCTAAATTTTCCATATCGTCAGTTTTCAATCTGTTAAATTTTTCTTCTAGTTGTTCCGATAAAATAAGAATACTTTAAAGTTCAGCGGTTTCTTTTTCTACTTCCTCCGTCAGGCCGTTAAATGTCTTTGTGAAGGTTGATCGTAATGGTGTTCTTTTCGTTTTTAAACGATCCATTTCTAACTAGTATGATTTAATTCTGTTAATTTCTCTTCACAATCAAATGCGTCTCTGCTTGGGCGCCAGTTTTTGTCAGGAATTCGTTAACTTAAAATCCAATTTGTATTGGACAGCAATTGAAAAGTAAAGAGCCGAACTCAACAAGAACAAAAACACAACTAATTTATTTCTCCTCGAACAGCTGTTTTTACATAAAATCATTTTAATTCCAAAACTAGGCATATTATCAATTATTTTTACAATTAAAGGGTGGGGTTCTTGACACAGTGGAATAATTCACGAGAGGGGATATTTTCAATATACGACTTTTTTACGACTTCTCCGGCAGCTTGCCTTCCTTAGGTATACAATGACGACTATAGACGATTAAGAGGATACTCATACCTAGAATTTTTTTTTTCTTTGAGAGTCAGGCATAGTTTGTCGCTTTCTGCATCAGCATACCTGGAGTAGTATTTACGACCATTGTCTGACATTTTTTATTTTTATATTTAGTTTATAATTGTTTTATCCAGTTACAAAAGTAATGTTTAATAATTCTAAAAATAGATTTTGAAAGCAGTAATTACGGGACAAGATGTATCAAAAAGTTTCATTTTTTGTATCAATGCAATGAATGTTCGTGTTAGAAAAAGATTTTGATTTAGAAGCGTATATTTTATATCATATTTTTGCTATATCTTAACAAAAATACATTCTTATCAATATATGCGTCTTTCGGCATTTGCATAGATAAATGTCTCGGCATCATTTTTATACGCAATTCTTTTGAGATCATTTCGCAGATCTCAGTGGTGTAAGGATCACTGGAAAAACGGCAAAAAAAAATCAAAATATTGGAGTTGATAATTTTTTATTCTTTGCTGAAAAGTTTAAAATTTGTAAACTAGAAATTCTTAATTGTAAAATCATTTAAAAATAGCTGCTAATTTTAGCTAACAAAGGTTAAATTTTACAATGTCAATATGTGGAATGTGCAAAAACAGGGTAAAAACGTACGAATTTATTTCAGCGAATTCTACGGATTATTTTAATAAAGAGAAAATTTTAATTAAGAATTTATTTCAACTGTACTAAAAAATTGCTACAGTTGGTTATTTCTCACTCAAACGAAACGCTAGATCGAGTAGACCTCATAAAAAATTTAAAAATCTCACTCTATTAATTTATGAAAATATTGCTATGGTTTCCTTTGTCTAATTATCGAATAAACTCTTTTTAAAAGTGGACCCTATAATCATTTTATTTTCCAAGAAAATGTGAAAAAATGCGAATTTTTATTAATCTTTCGTTAATACATAAATGTGATCAATCGGAAATATCCTAAATTTTTAACTGAGATTTTAAACTGATTCAATTCCTTTCAAGCCTGGATTCTTTGTATTTTCCCAGACCGAAGGGTATGTGGCTAAAAAAATAATTTATTTTTTCAAATAACATTATATTCCAATATAATATAACGTCGTTGCCGAGTGGAAGGATTAAAACAGGTCTTAGGCAAGGAAATGTTAGTAATTGTAATTGGTTTATCAAATAGGTCGAGCGATTCCCACAGAGAGAAAAGGGGAAAATATCTTGCTTTTGATTAATGCATAGTTGAGTCAAAAATATCGTCAGCTTTTTAGCTTCAGCTGGAATGAACCAGCCCTTTTCTATTTAGCTCTGATATTTTATTCACTCTTTGTTAATTCATAATTCTAATAATACTTAAAGAAAAACAAAAAAAGAAATTATTTGTAACAATTAGGGGGCCTCTAGGCTTGAGCCTCTCAGGCCTTATGATAAATCTGGCATACAATTCAGAATAATGAGAGGAATCCTTAGTTTGATCATTTTGCCTTTAAATGCACAAATCAAATTTTAAATTTCTAAAGGTATGTTTTATTTTGATGATAAAATGACAAAAAGTATTGTTAGTGCACAGCTGGAAAAAATTTTGTTTTGAAATAAAAAGTTTGTTTTAAAAATAATTGAATTTGACACAAGATGAAAGCTAATTATGTTGTTCGGTTTGTTTCCGTGCGTCATCGTCAGAACAGAGTTTCGAGCGAGCTCCAGAATCTCCGGAATTATTTTAATTCTACCACATAATTGTTGTAATTTCAATTTTCGTATTTTGCCTAGAAAAAAGATAACCTGCCAAATTCTTGCAACTAAGAGTGATAATCAACATCCAATCGCAATGTCTTAAGCGGACTACCCGAGAGTTTCATAGATATAAGGAAGGAGATAAGGAGGAAATGAAGGTCCTATCTTGCCGGTGGCAACAAAAAATGGGTTACTTTTTTTCAATCATCGTGGCGACTTTTTCTATCTGTTAAATCGCCTCATCGCCTGTATTGTTGTGATGGCTTGTTAATTTCATGTGCTGAAATTTTACTGCATGGAATAGATATCTAATCTGTTGTGGTAAGTAAAACTTATTAATATGTTAATTTTATATATTTTTTTAAAATTTATTTTTAACTAATTATATTTGAAAACATTGCATAAATGTTAATATATTCACGTAAACATCATTCACGTGTTATTTTCCAATGAGAATGAATTTTATAATGCTTTTATAACTCCACTCTACTAGAAAATTATTTTTATATGCTTAGCATTAATTGATTGAGCAATTATTGATTAAAAAGATTTGTTAAATAATTTTTGCAGAGGAAAATTTCTGATAACCTAAAAATGTTTTCAAATTGGAATATTTATTCTAACGTAAATGTTTTGATCATTAAGAATGTTTTAGTGAAATCAGTGGTAATATAGCGAAAATGAGCTTGCATAAATTTTAGGAAATCATATAGTCTGTTATTTATGTATGATAATAAATGAATTTATATGGAGATAAATGCTTATGTTTTGTGCTGTTTGTCATTAAAATTTAGGAACGATACTAAAATTTATATTATGTATAGTTTATAATAAGGAATATTAAAATATGAAGGTTGTATTTTTTAGGATAGCTGTATTAAGAAAAAGTGGTGATTAAAGTTACAAGTATTTTGGATCTACAATTCATCTTTATATATTTCTAAATTTCCTAGTAACTATTATAAGAATTTTATGCCTTGCATTCAAAATTGATAGATGAGATTAATGTATTCAAAATAAATTAGCTAACTCTGTAAATGAGTAACAACGAATTGAGATTTTTTGTTACTCTGAGAAATTTATCTCTTTTGACATTGTAATTTTTTAATACATAGTAGTGTTAATGTTACTTTTTTTCTCTAGCAGTTCATGATTCATATATAGGAAAGACTGGAAGCATGTCTGTGTACTACATACAGTTGGCTGATTGTGGAGAAGATAATCTTGGTGAAGTAATAGCTAGAGAACTGCCTATTTAGATAGTTTATTAAACTTTCTGTATAGATGTTTTTAAAATGGTTTTCTTTTTATTGTTTTTTCTAAGTTCAGTATAACAATCTAAGCTCATTTACAAACTTGACTAGATGTTAATTACTTTCTAGGGTAAGTCATTCATTAACATTTTCAAGTACTTATAAGTTTAAGAATGTTCTAAAAAATGTATTACTACATTAGCTATATTATGTACCTCTTACTGCAATTAATATTGCATTGTATATTTTGTACATTTAAAAAAAATTCCCTTAAATTTAGTAAGTCAAGTATGTCGTCAATTTTAACTGAAAAATATTGCAATTTTTCTATTTTGATAACTAGAAAAATCTCTAAAATTCTCTTGGTATAAAATATTCAGTACATTCTGCAACAATTGTCATAAAATTTATATTATTTTGTAAAATCTGCTGGATTTTTTCCTATCCGTGTTGTCAGCTATGATTTCGCAATTTTTTAGAGGAGATTTTCGTCAATTTGAAATATTGTTATTTGGGTATATACTTACTTATGTATATGAAACTTTTTTTTTTCGTATGCTGGAAATTTATTTAAAGAAGAAAATCTATGCAATGAAATTGTATAAACCACATTAACTTTTACAGGTGTAAACAATAAAAATTGCAGTTAAAAATTTCTGCAATAAAGCAAGAACAATGAACTTTTTTCATAATTTGTCTAATTATTTCTGCAATTTAGTTCAGAACGATATTTAGGTAAATGTATTTCCTTAAATATCTTTATATTTTTGAGTCTACTCTACTTGGTTAAGCAAACTAAAGTTGATAAATTTATTGTGTTAGATTAGTTGTTATGCTCTCAAAAATTTAATTTTTTTTTTCTGTAAATGCTTAAGCACATATTTATGTGTCTAAATATTTGAATCTAAAAATTATATTAAGCATTTTATGGCTTGTCTTTCTCAGACTAATATTACTGTCATGCTTAGTAGGTAAGTTTAACGATATGTCCAATGTTCTGTATAACACAAAATTCTGTAAAATGCAACGACACATGTTTAAAGTTTTTTTTTTTTTTTTTTAATATAAACTTTGAAAAAATTGCTACTAAATCTATAAGTAATATTTTAGAGTTGTAAGCACCTAATTAAAATTATTTGTATGCTTTAAATGAATGGCAAATATTATTTAGAATTTTTGTTTTACTTTCAATTGCACTTCATTTGTGAAAAAAAAAATTTTTTTTTTTTACTGATTTAATTTTTTTTTCTTTTGTAAACCAAAACAAAATTTAATAATTTTCTCTTTTCTTCTAAACTAATTTCTTTAACCACTTAACAGCGTCTTTTTTCTGGCAAATTGGGTCAAAAAATAAGCATATTTTTGAGAAACAAATTTCTGTTATCTATTATATAAACTCAAATCAAGAGTCAAAACTATTACAATTATTGATTTTATGAAATAATTTTAATTTTTATTTAGAGCAAAAACAATTACATTTTTACTTAAAGTTGACTTTTCTACTAAGCTTGTGAAAACAAAATTCACGCCTTTTCCCGCGTAAAAGAAAAGCGCCAAAGCCTTTTACAATCATACCTCTACAGGACTACCAGAACCATCTGTTAGAAACATTGTAAACTAAAGAAAGAAAAAATTCGGGCAAATGATTGCAATAGAGTAAAAAAATCAGTCGCACGAGCGGCGCTTGGGCAAAACAGAGAAGGCCCCTTTTCAAGTACCCGAGTGGTGTTCGGGCAAAACTGGGAAGTGGTTAAGTATGTAAAATATAATGTTAAAAATTAATAAAATAGATTTTGATATAGAATTATTGGGTGAATTATGTTAAACTTCCATTTTTTAATTAGACAGGGCTGATTGTGCTCCGAAAAAAATCCGGAGTTTTCGCTAACCGTGATCCAGAAGTTTCCGGAGATCGAAGGTTCAGACGTTTCAAAAAATCATTGATCACGAAAGTTTCCGGAAATCAAATTTTTAAAGGTGGAACTTAAGAACACAGTTTATTTTATTTGTTTGTAAGGGAAAGCCTGATAAGCTTATATTCAAGATTAATATTCATTTTTTATCAGTAAATAGTTATTATAATCTTAAACTCAAGAAAGAAAGACATATTTGTAAATTTCAATTACTTCTCCAGGTCATCATCATAGGTATGTGTAAAATTTTTAATATATTTTAAGTAAACTAAGAAATATTGAGAAAAAACCTTGTTTAAATTTTTTTCTAATTTTTTGATTTAAAGTTTTTTCTTTTTTTTTTACTCAAGTATTTTTCCGGAATTTTGACTTCACAATCACCCCTGATTATATGTTTCTTGTAAATGACAGTTTCTTGCATTGGGTAGATTTACATAATCAGTTTTTTCTAGCCTGACAAGAGCTTACCAATCCTGGTACTATTTCAATATAATTTCCATGTTTGAAGAAGCTACCACTAAGAAATAATTTTTAAAACCATTCTATCAAATAAAGAATCCTTATATGCAAAATTCTTATTTATATTTGTTTTTTGTATCTAAAACTATTGTTTGTATGTTTATTAATACATTTATTTGAGATCATGAATTTAGGTGAAGTGCATTTAATTTGAAATCTTATCAAAAGTGTGATGTCTGTCTGCTGAAATTTCAGAAAAATGAAAAACTGTGACAACTATTTTATTAAATAAAGTTTTAAATTGATTATATAACCAGTAGTTGCTTTGACTTCATTTATTATCGCTTCGTACTTAAAATTTTTTTATTGAACTAAAAATTCATACCCAATGCAGCTACAAGAAGTTGATTACAGTATCTTTGTACAATAAATAAATAAAATTAGTAAAGATAGTTGTAATTTTTTTTGTAAATAATGCTTAAAACATTTCATTAAAAATATCTGCTGAGATATGTTTTGAGTTATCACTTTTGAAATATGAAAACAGTGTGTAAGTATCAATTTGCGATTACCAACTTAAAGTTCTACACTTTTAAATTTTATTAATTTTCATTGAAATTTTTCAGATAAATTTTCTATTCTATTTTCCTTATCAACATTAAGTACATTTTTTTAATGTTTGATCTTCAGGTAATGGAATAATTTGGGAAATTCTATACAAAATGCAATCAGATCCATTAAAATGGAACAATGGCTCAGCAATAACTCTACTTGGAACAATTTCTCTGCTTCTGAGCTATTAACACCTAGAACACTTTTCAGAAGAACGCAAAATACTTATATAAGAAAAAAAAGCATAATATACTCAGAAAATAAAGGTATTACTTTTTTTTATGGTACATTTCAATAAAATTATTTTTTCTCTTGTAAAATAATGGATGGGGAATTTTTCAAAGTAACCTTGAAATATTTGAAGTATTTTGTATGCAATTTTTCTTTAATTTATTAATTAATTATGATGTTCTAAAATAAATTTAGGAAACCTTTACTAAATTCAGACCATATATATATATACAGCTGATTTTTATAACCATTTGAGTGTGAAAGGGGTTCTTTAAATCTTTTTTTAATTTATAATTTTAGAATTGTTTTCAAAATTAAAAACAGAATCAACATTAGTGGTCGCAAATTAATTTTAAAACAAGGAAGAAAATAAGCTTTTCGAAATCTGATGAATTATCATTGAGGAAAGCAGGATTAAATTTAAACCTGATATGTTTCAAACATTTACCTTTCACATCCTCCCGGTTTTCTTTAGCAATCTACCAGGTTTTATTGTTTTAAAATTTCGTATTAATGATTTTTCAGGTTTTCATAACGTTTCTGCGTTAGTTTCGTTGAACTTTACTTAGCAACACATGTATGTGTTTTCATTTCATTTTGCGCATCCTAAAAAAGTATATTAAAAACTGTGGTAACGGAGTTTCCTATATATGAGCTTATCAAAATATATGATAGCATATATATAAAAACTTTAGCTCAAATAATTAAGTAAGATTACAAAGAGTTTGAAGATTTTGTTAAATATTCTTTCCCAAACCATTGAAACAAATAAATTTTCTAAAAAAGTTACTATTCCGTTTTCACCTTTTACCTGATGCGTGTAGAAGATTCGCATCCACCATAACGTATATTTGTTATTATTACATTTAAGATATCAGTAAAAACTAAGAAAATAAAATAATTATGGATCGCATTTTTCTATCATCCATTGTATTTTGAAACATTTTGCATTCGAAGCAAATATGTCGAAAAATTTCACGCGATATATAAAATTAACCTGTAAATAAAAAAGATATTTCGTTTCATATTAACTTTATTTCAACAATGGTTTAAAAAAATATATATATATAATATTAAACGCAGTGGGAACAATTTTTCAAAGAGAAATTTTTATTTACAAACAAGCTACTTTTAGATTAGATCTACGAATACGGTCGAGAATGAAAATAATAAATTTAAGAAACCGTAAAATACAAATTAAGCCTCCCGAAAATTTATATGACTGGAAGGGAAAGAAAAAGAAATCAATTTGGACTATTTAAGTCTTAATAGATAAATTATAATTGATATTAAATAGATAAATAAGAATTTATTTAACTTAGGTTCCTTTTTCTTTTATATTCCTTAATAATGTTTTATTTTTATACGAATATAAAAAGTTTCCAATCTTTGAGCCTAAGAAAATAATTGATATAAAAATTTATAACATCGTTTTTAAGTATGCTAAACTAAAAAGTGTACACTCGCCGTTAGAACTTAATAATTTTTATAATCTAAATTTTTTCTTAATAAGAATGCTCTGGATTGATCCATCTACGAATTTTCGTACAAATCATGTAAAAAATTTGAAATTTTTAGATCCTAAAAAAAACTGAGAAATTATTAACATCGGCAATAATTAACGCGATGTTGGGGCTACTGAGTATAAGTAATAAAGTATATTGATATAAGTATAAGTTAAGGCATTCAGGGCATGTTGAGAAACCACAGCAAGCCTCCATTTTGATGTTTTGTTTTATATATTTAAAAAAAAAAAAAAAAGACTACAACTAAGTTTCTCACTAATTAGTTTGAGTAAAAGCTTAAGATTGACGTAATTCCCAATCCAAATATTGTATAAACAAAAATGCTACTTTTAAGTGTATTTTTAAATATTCTATTTCCTATAAAGGTAAATATAACAAATAATACTTTATTTTAAATTAATTCAGTTCTGATTGAAAAATAGTGTAAATTATCTTGAAATACAATAGAAAAACTGTTGTCTAGTCAAAATGTGAAAAAACTAAATACAGTTTTTTTCATTCAAAACTTATTTCCGAACAGTTTTGAGAAAATGAGACATTTTATAACATACATTTATTATTTTACCGTGTAATTATTAGATATGGAATGTCCGTAAAAGCTAAAAGAATAAAATTGCATAATCTGCCACTTAATATTGTTATGCATTTGACGCAATCCGGTCTTACAAAGTCGAAACAAAATTTTTAAAAGTTATTTAATAATGAAATAAAATTGTTTTAAACACCACCATTTGCTGAAATTTAAAAAAATCGTCCGCCATATTTCATATTATTTAGTACAGTCGAATTCCTTTATAACGAGCACAAAGGGACCGTAACATGTACTCGTTAAATCCGAGTGCTCGTACTAAACGGGTCCTTAAGGCAGGCGTGCAACCAGAAGAGGGGGGGGGGGCTTGGGAGGCCAAATGATTGAGTTTACTTAAAATTTAATTAATACTTACTTACTTTAATTACATTAATTAATTTAATTAAATACTTTTCTTAATTTAATGACAATTAACCTCCCTCCCCCCAACTACCCGATAAGGCGTGAAATCGATACGTCACCGCCTACTCTCACGTGACTTCTCTTATGCTTTAGATTAGAGCGATAAGGGCAATTAAGTTTCAGTTCGTTTTTTATTTTATTCCGAGCGCATTTCTTATCATTTTGAAAAAAAGATGAGACAGAAAGACTAGAAAGATGAGAAAAAAGATTGCAAGGCAGAAAAATATTGCTCGCTGAAACCGGGTCTTGTTCGTTAAAAGCGACTTCTGTTCCATAGACTTAACATTGATCCAACTAAATATTCTCGTTTCCCTCGGTAAATCCGAGTTCTCGTTAAATCCGAGCTCGTTATAAACGAGTTCGACTGTAGTAAAAAGAGGATACATCGTATGAAATGGAACTTATTAGTTAAAAATTCATCATAGTCTATCAAGTTTTATGAAGAAATTAATACTTGAAACAAATCAGAATGTAAATTTTGAATTCGATAATGTTATAAGTTATTTAAAATTGTAAAAGGAAAAAAAATCAATATTGAAATTTTGATTTTAACAAAGGTGTCTTAAAAAATTATGTCATTGTATTAATGAAAAATAAAGGTAATTAAAAGAAAATTTATCTTTCCTAAATAGCAACTAACTCCAATTATAAACTAAATAAATACAACATTTAATGCAACAATTAATGTCGAGTGTCTCGAATAAGTGCTGTCGCCACAATTAACAATAATGCTTAAATTTTGTTTCATTATTAAATTTAAACTTTTATTTTGCTAAATTACATATAAATTATATAAATTTTTAATTCATAAAAAATATCATTTTATGGTTTTAAAGAAAGAATTTTTTTAAAAAATCAAAAGTTTTGAAAAAATTTTGGGTTATGGCACGTGCTTCCTTAGGATTAATGATCCAAACAAATCAGAAAATAAATTTCGAATTCCAAAACATCCTGCCAGTTCCGTAGATAATTTGAATACTATGAGAAAAAATTTAATTATTTACCGTGAATGAAAGAAATTGGTGGTACTTAACTTCCGCCGGTGAATGTTGACAATAACATAGTCGCTTTGGTAAATGTCCGAATTATATTCTAGTTCTAGTTAAGTGCCACTACTCGATATACATTTCCCCGGTATGCCCTACATCAAAGTCTTTTAAAAGTTCAGTGCCACTGCCCAATGTCCTACATCGATCTTTTTTTTTTTAAGGTCTAGTGCCACTGCCCAATATGCATTTAACCGGTTCTCCGAACACTGATGTTTCACCCAATCTATCCCAAGATATTAAAATAACGAATAAAGTAATATCTAATCGGATATAACAAATATTTCGGACATTCACCAAAGCGACTATATGTGATTGTTGAATTCACCGGTGAAAATCGACATTCTCTTGATTTCAGTCATTCACGGTAACAATTATGCTCTAAAATATTTGTCAGAAAGAAAAGGTAGCACTCTGCACGAACGAATCTGTAAATTGCCAAAGTAGCATAGTTTTTGCGTGGTTCCTCCGAACTTTCAAATGTAGTTAAAAATGACCAATAATACCCAGATCTTGCTTTGTTTCGCTAAAAAATTGTATTTCAATTATTATGTATTTTTTGTTAAAAATCTTTAAATGATACTTGCAATAATGAAATGATTTGATGATTGCGTGAAATGATTTAAATTAAATTGTTAATGATTGTTGTTGTAAATGATTCTTTAAATTGTTAATAAAAAATTATCTTTTAGGGTGTTAAAAAATTACTTTGAAAAATTATGTGCTTACTACGCCTATTCTTAAACGGAAAAAAAAAACCAAAAAAAAAAAACAGGAACATTATAAAAATCTGATAATTTAATTTCAGTCACGTATAGTATGTATGTAATCAAAATCATAAAAGACCAGTTTGTATGCCTATAGACTAAATGGGGATGTAAGGTGATTATTTGGATTGCTAGATTTATTAGGTTGATTATTTGGATTGCTAGATTTATTAGTTTGATTAATTGGATTATAACTATTTTCTAATTAATTTTAAATTCATTTATGCAGTGATTCAACAGTGATTCCTAAGATTTTGTTAAAATTCTGGCTGTGACATTTATTTGCGACACCAAAACACGAAGTTTTTAATCAAATTGCGACTTCATGTGCCACAAGCATTTTTAAAATATGTGAACAGAGTGCTCCGTTTTCTCGTTCTTAATATAAAATGTTTATTAATATAATTATTTATTAATAATTTAATCTAAATAGTACGCAATTATAGGTCGCAGACTAATATGCGAGGAAGTAACAAAAAAATAGTTGGAAACCATCGAATCCCTAGTTAAGAAAAGATGAAAAAACGGCAAAACCAATTTGATTGCCTAATGATTCTTAGATATAGTTCTACCGATCTCCTTTCAATTTCTTTCTGTTTCACCCGAAAATCAAATATGTTTCGTTATTTACCCAAACTGGGATTCGCTGGCTTTCACAGATATTGCTTTTTTCTCGCTTAAATTTTAATATGGATCAAATTTATTTGCGGCGTCTGTCTAGATAGATTTTTTTAAGTATAATTTTGACTATAATTTATCTTCCTTTTTTAGAAGAAGTTAAAAAGCTGAAGCGTCAAAACAACGAATTTTCGAAGAACCATTCTTTTTCAGAAAAGGCTAACATTAACACACAAGATAATTTTTAAAGCTGTAGATTAAGAATAAGAATAATGTGCTTCCCCCCTCCTTTTGCTTAAATTTAAATATCTAAATTCAAAAACCAGCTCATGTTTATGTGCCCAATATGTTTCTTTATTTTCAAAGAAATGCAAATGCATGTCAATAATGCTTCTTCGAAGAAGGTTTAGGGCATTTTCAGCGTGAGCAGAAAAGAAAATATCTGATGTCAAGCTTATTGTGCTCTCAAAATAGTGTTCAAGCATAGTAAAATCAACTAAATCTACATCAACTAATAATTTAATTTAATTCAATTCGTAATCAACTACTTTTAAGGGTAAGTGTAAAGCGAAATGTCAACATAACACCAAGGAATTTTTTTATACAAATTAAACTATTTTACAAAAAAATTTTTTGTCTTAAGTTTTATGAAAGAAAGAAAAAACATTATTTATATTGTAAAAGTTTCATTTTCTTCAATAGTCTTTTCTATTTCGGAAATATTTACTCGTCCAAATATATTAGTAATTGTTTTGACAACTTTTTGACAATGTCAGTAAATTCTTGTTTTAAATTCTAAACAACGAAACTTTTTCTTCTACTACAGTTCACTAACTACACTACAGAACTACAGTTTAACCAAACTTTTTGACAATGTCAGTAAATTCTTGTTTTAAATTCTAAAAAATTCTTAAACGACTCATTTTTCAAGGACACAAAAATTCATCCCACTCAAAATTACATTTTCTTGTTTGTATATTCCTTTCTATTTTCATTTCATTTCTGTAGGGATTTACTAATTTCATCACTAGATGGCAGTTCTGCATTAAAGTACACTCCACTAAAGGCTCTGTCTGTAGTTTAGAATTGTAAAATTAAATTATCAAATTAATTATTAATAAGTAATTTACTAAGTTAATACATATTTCTAAATCGAGTTAAAAGTTTTATTAACTTTAAAAGTAAAAATACACTCACCAATTAACCAATTAAACACTCACCAAAAAAAAAATGGTAATAAATTTTTTTTAACGCCAATAATAAGATAAACCACAAAAATTAAGGAAACCTAAAAGCCGATTTTTCGTTGCCATCGGGAAAATAGGACTTTCACTTCCTCTTACGGGTTCGTTATATCTACAGCACTAGATTGCCCGGATGCTATCATGTCCTTGTTGCCATTCTGTAATAAAATTGTAGTGAAAAACTAGTTACCAAATATCAAAAAGATGCAGACCAGAAGTTTTTGCCCTCCCCTCTTCTCCCCTCTCTCTGTACATCAAACACACAGTCGTTAAAGTGCCTGTACGCGTAGCTTTCTATTTCTGATTGTTATTTTGAATTTTTTCGATGTATTTTATTTTACCGGCATAGCATGACTATTAATGAGTATATATTTAATTTCATTGATGGTAAGATATAAGGAATTTTGTATTAAATAAAAAGTTCATGTGGATTGCCTTGATTGAAATCATATAATTTAGCACATACTTGTCTGATTCATTGTTTTTGTTTTGTTTTTGATTAAGCTTATAATGTAAGTTTCGAATGTTACTTTCTAAAAATATTAAATTTGCTATTATTTATCTCTTGTTAAATGCGTATATTAAAATATTATAAAATAATATATGAGTATCAAAGCGATCGTTGAAAAAGTCCAACTGTTTATTTATTATATCTAAATCTAATAAACTTTTGCCTACACATATTTTGCATTGAGTACGAATTTAAAGATGTTATCAATAGTATTTTGTTTTGATTCTTTGTTTGATTTTTGTTATTAAATTGGGGATCTGTAACTTTGTTTATTTTTTTAATTTTTTTTCTTCATTGAAATACCATGCAAATTTTCTTTGAATTTCGATCATGAGTGTACAATGCGCCAAAAAGAAAAAATTCCCTGAATGACTTTTAATTTAATGAAATTTAATTAATTTCATGTACTATGACTTGATTGTGTTAGGTTTACCTCAAAATGCAAATTAGTGTACAAAATATTTTATTCTATGAAATAATTTCATAACAAAATAACAAAAACATATTTTCTCTGAAGGAACATGTTTTTTTTCTCGCATGGATTAGTATTTCTGATTCCTAAAATATAGGGATTACTAGTTGCAATCAGTGAAATTTGGTTCCAATGGTTTTGCACAGGAGAGCATTCCAAAGTTTGAATCCCTTAATGTGAATTTAACTTTTTGCGTATTCCGCTATATCTCAAGAGCTTTTCTTGTGAATTGAAAGGATTTTTGTACACAATTTTTAAAATTTGTTTATACTAAGATAATTCTATGTCAAATTTAAATTTTTTAATAATTCTTTTATTTAATAATTGAAAAAAATTGCAATGTTATGCTTTTAATTGTTTAAGACTAAGCTTAAACAAGAAAATTTACAAGCAGAACAATTAGTAAGATGAATGATTTGAAGAACAATTAGTAAAAGAATGATTTGAAGAACAATTAGTAAAAGAATGATTTGAAGAAAAATTATTAAAACACACATCTCTGTTCTACTTCAGTGCAGCATCTACAAGTCGCATAATATCATATAAGACAAGCAACATCCATGTCATATCCCTTTTTGAGGTAATTCATCTTATGTTACTTCCTCAGTGATGTCATACTTTGTTTGCTAACAAACATAGATACCTGAAGTAAACATTAGAAAAATTGCATGCTTGTACTCAGGGTTCATTCTATTCACTAAAATCTATTGGCTCCAATTTTTTTTGTAAGTCCACTTGGTTCTCTGATCGTTTTTTTTTTTTTTTTTGCATTAATAAATTGTTTTTCTGGCATAATTGGTTTTTTTTTTTCCCTTTCAAATATCAATATATTTCATACATTATTGCGACATGCGCATTATAATCTTTAGCTATCACTTCTTTAAACATTTAATTCATGACAATTCCTTCATAGTGTAACCCATTTAATGAGACTTTTGTTTGGAATTTTTTTTTTTGTTCCTTTTTCATATTGTTTTTTCGAATTTGTTATTTTAAATGTGTTTATTATGATTATTTCTATGTTAATTACTTTTATGAATTTCGAATTTGCGCTATTACTTTTTGGTGTGTTCGATTCATGATTCCATCACAATTTTACGGCATTTGATGTTTTTTTTTTGGTAGCTAATTTATCATTTTTTTCAGCCAATTTGTATGGCTTGCTATATGTTTAATACAATGTTACTACGATGTTGGGAATTTGAATTTCAGTTATCACTATTCGATACATTCAATTCGTTACAATTCTATCGCAATTTCTAATCTTTTTATCATAGTTTTTTTGGAAGTTATTTATCATTTTATATGCCCTTTTTAAATGGTTTTTTAAGCATAATATTTTTAATGCAATGTTCGTTATTCAAATTTGAGTTATCGCTATTTGATACATTCGACTCGTGACGATTCCATCATATGTTATCTCTGGATACTGAGAAGCTGTTACATCAAGAAACTTGATAAACATTATTGTAGGCAAGTGATTCTGCTGCTAAATTGCAGAATTCCACGATTCAATAATTTATATTCTGACAAAATGTTCTTGAAGTTCTGCTAATTTTAATTTGGTTGCTTAAGCAAAATTTTGTCAGCAAAATATTATTATTTATATTATTGTCAACAAAATATATGTAATATGTATCAGCACCCTCTTTTTTTCTTCCCAAGTTCTCATTCACGTGTGATAACTATTTTTTTTTTTTACACAGATGTGTTAGAGAAAAACACAACTTCAGATAAACTTTGGGAAGGAAGACTGAAAAAAAAATCCATACTTACTTTCGATAGTATTAATAAACTACTAAAGCGAACACAAAAGTATAAACTTGATAATCTAAATCGTAATTCTGAAGTGGCAAGCGTTTGAAAGATCGCTCAACAGAGGAAATGATATTTTTCTCATTTTTTTAAAACTTATATTGAAATGACTAGTAATTTTGTTGCAAATTCGAATTCTTAACAGAAGGATTATTTAATCAGTTTAATATATTTTGCTACAATTAGATCGACGTAATTATTCATATACTTTTTTGAATCGTTTACTTCAACGCGCATGATACCAACATAAATCCAAGTTTTGATCTTTTTTTCTTTTCTATGGATATTTCATGGTTTTTAAAAATTCCAATATTATTATGGCACACCAAATGTACATCTTGCATTTGATTAATCACTTTTTGATGCATTCAATCTTTGTTGATACCACCGTAAATCCGTGAAGTGTTAGATCATTTTATTGGCTATTATTGCTTTGAATTTTTTCAATGATTTTTATTTTTATATAAATTCTGTATTTTCTGTACATTGTTATAAAGATACGCAAATGCAAAATTCAATTTAAGCACATTAGTCGCTTCTGCTGCAACGATACCACTGTTTTTTTATTTTTTTTTTATTATAATTATAGATTTTTCACAGTTTTCACTACTGATATCTACATGATTAAAAAAAACGAGATTCAAATCGCACATTTCAGTAATTACTTTTTATGTTGTTCCATGCGGTTTGGCGATAATTTTTTCAGTCATTGCTGTTGAATTTTCATATGTTTTAAAATCCCGGTATTATGATACAGAAAATTCAAATCTAGCACCTCAATACTATTTGATGCGATTATTCTTTCATTTTTTCAAGCGATTTTTCGGCAGTAATTACGACTGGATTTCACCTTTGAGCTGGCTTAATGACCTCATGTCTATGTAAGTGGAAAAGTGTATTAAAAAATTTTAATTTTTTAAAAATCTTGTATATGTTTCAGTCTTAAGTTGAAATATTCTTGTATAATGAATAAGACTTCTTCAATATTTATACAAATACTTATGTATTTAACATTGTTTTGAGTGTTGAATGAAATAATGAATTAAATGAAAATAATGCATTTGTTTATAATGGAGGGATTATTTTTACAGACAAGCTCAAATGAAGAGTGAGAAACTACTTAATCTACTTCTGGCTAGAATATTGTTCATCCTTCAAGGCGATATTGAATATTTTGCTTAGTTATCAAAACAAATAAATAAATGAAGGTATGAGCAAAAATTCACTAATATTCTAAAGCCTTTTATTTATTGTTTGACTCTTATAAGTGTCCAGTAATGATATTTTCAGAAATAGATATGTATATGTGATTGTAGGATACTAATTTGGTTTGGTAAGTTCTAAAGATAAAACCAAATTGAGACACATCACATTTTATTATAAAAACAAAATAAACATAAAATAAAAAGAATCACTTAGGCAATATTGTCCAAATGACCTCACATGTCAGTATAAGTAACTTTTTTTTTTCCTGTTTTTAGTTTTACCTGAAGGTAGTGCTGGAACAGCTAAGTAAATTACGTCAAATTGGTCCAAAACAAAATTTCTGCACCAGTTTACTTCAAAATGCTGTTTTTTCCCAAAATTGCTCGAACTGCTCTTAATAATTTTCATTGAGTGAAAGCACAATTTTGACTCAATTTGGTGCCAAATTCGGTCACCTATATTGTTTCAAAACAATAAGCAATTTTTGTTTTATTTTGGTTGATTAACCTATTATCTAACAAACAAGTTTTGTGGGTCCTTCCCTCCCACTACAAATTCAGTGTCTCAAATTGTGATTACTAAAATATGAAATTTGCTTGTCATAATAGTATCTTATTTAAGATATCAGAATTGGAAAAGCTATTTTAAAAAAGTTGAATAAAATGGTAAATAAAGGAGATGGATTTGCAATAAAGTCATTACAATTAGAATATGTTGCAAAGAAGTTCTTAAAATTCGTAACTGGTGTGTTGTAATAACAATAACACTGTATTTTAAGCATCAGAATTTTAAAAAAAAATCAAGTGAAAATGGTTGTTGAAATGATAGTTAAACACTGTGAGTTACTATGGAATAAAGCATGTCATAAACTGATTTTTGAATGAATCATTACCAAATAGTCATTACTCAAAAACAAAATTTGCTTTTCGTAATAATATTATATTAATTACAAATATCAGAGTTTGAAACACCATGTGGAATTGGCCGAAAATCGATAGGTTAACGCCATGGATTTATGGTGAAATAATCTTGAATCGATTGTGTAGAAAAGTTCTCAAATGCCGAATTCACGCGTCACCAGATCAATTACCAGAAAAAGCCTTCAAATCTAAACAATATTTAATGATACAATGGCAATAACAATGTTTGTACACTTGGCTTGTTAAAATTAAAATCTTTAAAACCTCGAGACAAATTATTACTGTGGCTTTAACCCTGCCCTGGATTAGTATAGGATGTACAAGAAAAGGTAATCCTTTTCAAAATTAACTTTGAAACAGCAATAAATAAATATTAATTGGCAAAGCTGGTTGAATTTCATAGATGATTTTTAAAATTTGTTACAAAATTTTAAAAAAACTAAAATTAACAAAAGTTTGTGTTATTGGGTTTGACCTTTTTGTAATTAGGCTGTGATCTGGTTGATGATATTCTAGAACCAGAAACATGCATTATACCATTTAATATGTGTTTTCTATTGGGACATACCCTCAATTCATTGGTGGAATTGATTGCTCAGGGATTTATTTAGGGATCTAAACACTTAATTTACAGTTAGACCTGTTTATCTCCAATTTCACAGGAAAAGCAAATAATTTGTCTTAAAGAGGTTTTGAGTTATACAGGTACTTAAGAAAATTAAATTTAATTTAGAAATTCAATTAAAAGTGCTTTAATTGCTTTTAGTAGAAAAATATAGACATTTCTGTTAATTAATTATACTGCATATATCTGTTGATATAAAAAAATAAAATTTAATATACCTTTAACTTTGAAAATGATCTTTTTAAAATTTTTGGCGTCTAACCTTCTTTGTTTGTTATTTTATTTGTGCTGGAGTATTAGAAATATGAGAAACAGAGGTTTTGAAACAAAGAAAAAAAAAATTTGAGATAGACATGGAAAATACATTGATTTTAAATATTAAATGTAAAGAATTTTAGAAACTTTAAGATATAGAGGTTTTCGAGAAATAGAGGTGTGAAACAAGCTGGTTTAACTGTATAAGGATTCAGTTTTTGAGAGACTAACCAATTTTCACAACTAATTTGTTAGCAAATTTTTTTCTAATTTAAAAATTTTTCTATTTAATTAATTACTACTAACTTTTTTTTACTATCAATTTTACCTTTTCTTTTATCCTTTCATTGCTAATTGTTTCAAAGTTATTTAATTTTGAAATTGACTGCTCTTTCCTTCTACACTTTATATTTTGGTATGTTTTATTAAATTGCACCTGAAACTGCCTTTATTTTAAGTCTGTTCTTAAATTTAAGTAATGTTTTTATTTGCCCATATATTTATTTTAAGAGGTAACTACTATATTTTTAGGATATGGCTCATGTTTTGGACTCTTTTACGAATGAGAATGCTGATCGAAATATTGCAACATCTGATGAAAAGAAAGATGATAGAGGAAGATTAAGTCCTACCCATAGTGCTCAAGGCTCTATGAGAACAAGCTTAAAAAAATTAAACCGAGAAAAGAAAGCCAAAAAAGTTTCATTTTTTCGAAATGGTGATAAGTTTTTTAAGGGTCTTTTATATGTACTTTCAGTTGAAAAAGTGCGCTCATTTGATGTTCTTTTAGAAGACCTAACTAGAGTACTTGTTGACAAAGTTAATTTGCCAAAAGGTGTGAGATACATATTTACAATTGATGGTAAAGACAAAATTTTAGCTCTTGATCAATTAGTAGAAGGTGACAGCTATGTTTGTTCTTCAACTGACCATTTCATTAAATTAGATTATTTGAAAAATGAACGTCCTCATTGGACTGTTACAAAGAAACTAGACGATAACCTAACGTTAAAATGGGAGACTGATGGACTAAATAGAGAAAGTAGAGATTTTATTCGTCCTAAATTAATAACAATTATAAGAAATGGCTTAAAACCAAGGAAAGCTGTCCGTATTTTACTTAATAAAAAAACGGCTCACTCATTTGATCAAGTTTTGAATGATATCACTAATGCTATCAAGCTGGATACTGGTGCTGTAAGAAAAATCTTCAGTCTAACTGGCAGACAGGTAAATTAAATTGTAACTGTTTGCTCATAAATACCATCAATTTTGTTGAACAATTATCTTGTTTTCAATATATTCAAAAGTTTTGATAAAATTAGGGAAATGATATTTTATCTGCCTACAGCTAATGTTTGGCGATTTTTTTTTCTCGTCAATCACTTTTGATACACATTTTTATTGGTGCTACTTTTGTCACTCAATGAAAACAGAATCAAATATTGAAACCCTACTAAGTCAAAGTTCACTTGTATTTTTTAGTAACACAAATCATGCATTTCATAATTAAGAAACTGGAAATCTGTATTAAATATCTCCCCGTCAACAGTTTTATTACCAGTCTGTTGCAAATTTCATAAAAATGTAGCAATATACACATGCAAAATTATTATTTAATGATGCTAAACATGCATATCATATAAAAAAGATTCCACAATAGACACAACACATTGAAGTTACTCACTTATGAAAGGTGCATACTATTTCTTTTCCTCAAAATACCTTGAAATTATGCTTATCTGTAGTAAATGTTTTAACAAGAATAATAAATGCATTTAACTTAAAATTTACTCTACAACCATGTTAAAATGTGCTTTAAATTTATGTTCTTAAAAAAATGCAGAAATGGCATGAACATGAGGAATTTTTTCTGAAGATTGTATAGAAAATAGAAAAAACAGGTTTCTTCGTAGATGGTAAAAAAATTTTGTGTGTTCATCTTTAATACCACTAAGTGCATGTTAGCTTTGTGTAGTTAGTTTTATATTCAAACCTGTTTGAAAAAGAAGAAGGAAAAAAAGAATCGCTTCAAATAATAGCTTGAAATTTTTTTTTTTGACATTCTTTCCAAACAGATTAAGTCTACTTTCAAAATAGTCCTTTAACACTGGAAAAACTGAAATGTAGTGCATACCTATATCGTCTAAAAGCAATCAAGGTGACTGGATTGCGAAATAATAACTAATGTGTAAAAAAACTTGTTTAAAATAAATTTTTAATATTTTTTATATTATTTACAGTTATATAGCAAGTTATTATTAAATATTAACAATAAAAAAAATTTATGTTGTACAAAAAGTCAAAAAATTCTAAGAAATTGTGTCATTATATACATCATTGTTTTTCTAATTGAAATTAAAAAGCAGTCAAAATGACTTTGTTTGGCAATCTAGTGTTAAAGATTGTTTGGATCCAAATGTTATGAAAAAAAAAAAACAGCCTTCTTTTATCATGTTTATACTGAGAGCTAAGAAGCTCTGTATAATTCTTAGACCAATTCAGATTCTATACCAGCTAAGAGAGTCATTATAGATTATTGCAGTCTTCAAACTCATAGGCATCATCACTTTTGTCTTTGGAGATTACAGAATGTTCATATTCACCATTATTCTATATGCACTACTACTGTCTTGACTAGTAAATTTTTTTCCTTGTTAGTTAAATTAGGTATTTTATTCTTTTATCCTTCAGAATTTTTCTTCTAAGCAAAGATAAATATTAATATTCTACCTTTTTCTGATAATATGATTGATTCGTGTTAAACCGTGAAAAATTATAAAATTATTTAATTACAAACATTCAAGTATGAAGAAAACATCAGTTATTAGCTAACAGTTTATAAGAGATAGATATGTTCTAGATATAATGTATCTGTAATTTTGTGACTGAAATGATGATTGAATTTTAGTAATGAAAAAGTAAAAAAGGATCGTGTAAGTATGATAAGCTTTGAAAACTATTAATGTGTTTGTTGTTCATACTGATGTTAATGAAAACAGTTTTTTTTGTTTATAGATTTTAATAATAAATATTATTACTTTAAAAATATATGGTTGTTATTTGCAAATTATTTTTATAGATAACAAGTCTTATCGATTTTTTTTCTGAAGAAGATATTTTCATTGCATATGGGCCTGAAAAATACTCTCATGATGATTTTGATTTAGATTCTGAAGGTATGTTTCCGAATCCTATCTTATGTTTGTTGCACTTGCTGAAATAAATTATAAGGTTTTGTACTTTAACATAAAATTAATTTAAGACTAAATAACTTTTGGCTACAAAGCTAAGTTTTTTTTTTTTTTTTGCTTTCTTTTTCTTTTTTTATTATTTATTTTTAACTTTTGTAACAGTTAGAAGCAGTGCCATTTAATCATGCTAACAAAACTTCCAGTCAAATTCAAGTGACTTGACAAACAGTTGAAAGATTGTACTGTAACCATAGTTACCTGGCCAATAATTAATATTAAAAATATATATAATATTTTTTATAATATATTAAAATTACTTTAATATATTATCAAAATTATGTTAGTATAAAAGTGCAGAAGACATTTTTGTTAACTGTCATTATGTCAAAAAAAGTCGGTAGGTTGCTTTATATATAGTTGTTTTCTTGCCATTTTGAACTAAAACAATTAGTAAAAAAAAGCGCAAATTTGACTCATCCTTAAGTTGAGAAGAGGAAAATGGGGGGGGGGATTTTTCTCCCCATTTCTTCAGAGAAACTTAATTTCTTCCGTGATCTTGAAGATCGCGAGGGAGCAGGGAGGGACAAAGGTTTTATTTTCTCCTGTGTCCAAAATCCATAAAAAAAAAAATTCACTTTTTTTTTCCGAACCAACCATCATTAGGTGCATATTTAAAATTCTTCTATTATTCATAACAGTTTCTAAGTGTTGTTAATTGGATGTCCGAGTTAAGGAACTTGAAACTTCTGGCTCAAGAGTATTGATTTGTTAAGATTTATTTTAAATCCACTTTAGTTACTCAGTTTTTGTTGTTACAAATTGTTTTATAATTTCCGATAATACATTATTTATTACGAATAAAGCGTTTTTTATCACCTGTTATATTTATCTATTTGACATTGATTAATGAAACAATATTTTTCTTTCGAAGAAATTCTGATTCTTTAGAAGTGAGGTATCATTTGCAAGTTTTTCTTGATGTGGAATCACAAATCGCATCTGCTTTCATTAAAAATCATCTGTTTTTATGAAAAATAAAAGGAGAAAATTGTTTATTAATCTAAGCATAAAATTATCTATTACTGATTGCAGATGATTACTTTATGAAGCAGATTGCAGTTTTCTTTTTTTTTAAGTTATACATTTCTGATTCCACAATGTTTGAGTTTTTTTTTTCTTTTCACAATAAATTTCGTACTCAATAAATAAATTCTTTTTATTTATAATTTTTTTATATTTTTAATTCTATTGATCTCATAATATCCTGCCTAGGTCGGGGTTTTAATATTTATGTTAGTGCCTTTTTAATTCACACACACATATATATTTATATACATATGTATGCATGTATATGTGCACATATATGTATGTAACAAAAAGCTTCAACTAATCTTTTTATGTTATTCCTTTTCTGTACATCTTTATTGTCTAGGCTTTTTATTTATTTGACAAGTATGACAATGTTTATTAAAAATTTTAATGTCTAAAGTAATATTTTCCCAATAATGAACCAGAGTAAGTAAATTAATTGTTTTTTGAATCCCAGGATGACCGAATTTTTCATGAGTAATTTGAAATAATTTAAGTCCTAAAGAAAATGGAAAAATTTTAGTAAAATCCTTTTCACAGGAACATAAAGCATTAATTATGAATTTCAATAAATTTTACGGTTAAATTATTATTTTGATGAACTTAGCAAATTTCGTCGAAGTGCAAAAGATGTGAAAAATGGCTTACATTATTTATATCATAGTCTCTTAAGAAACGAGAATAGATGGGTGTAGAGCATAAAGTATCATTAAATCTTTATTTTAAATAAACCGAAATAACCTAGTTTTAAAAAAATAGAAACTGGTTTAAATAAAAATGCACATAAACCACCGGGTTTGTGGTATTTTTGAAATTTTTTTTCCAACCTGGGTTCTGCTAAGCGAAGCTGGACTATTAAGAGTTTCATAGCTAGAAAATGCTGAGAACTGCTGCCCTGTACACAACATTATGAAATAACAAGTGCTCAGCACTAGTCCTTCAATTCTGAACTGAATCTCTATGGGGAGTGGATTGTTACTTTACTTTTGCACGTTTAGTTAGGTAGGAAATGCATCGTATTACCACCACTTATAATTTGTAAGTATTTTTGCCCAGTTATACATTTGCTGAATATTTCTGGCACTGATATTTTTCTAATATAAGCAATGTGAAATTCGTTGCCCTCTGCAAAGAAAAAATAGCTTTTTACTGATGAAAAAAGGATAAATACAACTAACACGAAAATTAATAAAATGTATGGCAAACTAAAAGCTTCGAAATGTATTTTGTTATTTCAAAAGGTAATGTCTTAATTTGGATTTTCAAATTCTGCAAATCGAAAACAAATTCTGTCTGATGTATCTTCTTGCTGCTGACTTGCATTCCCTATCTTTCTTCTGCAAAAAGCATGGAACAGTCCATTCCTACAGGAGGCATCTTTAAAACGGAAGAACTAGCTCTGCATGCATATTATTTTGTAATATTACATCATGGACTGATGAATGAAAATCAAGAACAATCAGTCCTTATGATTTCCAACATTAGTATGAAAGAAAGTAAAATAGTTGTTATTTTGTATGCATTGTATAATTTTTTCTCTCATTATAGAACATAAATATCTTCTACATAATGGCAGGAATGCTGGAAGTTTTCAAAAGTATGCTCGTCGATCTGGAATGTTTCATATACAGTCCCCAACTTCAAGAAGAAGAGTATCATCACCCTATTCATTAAATGAAGGTAAATTTTTAAAATACCAGAGATATTTAAGATACTTTTAATTAAAACCCCATGTAAATATGCCCTATAATAATAATTAAAAAAAAATGCAATGAAAATCTGATTATATTATGACTCAAATTTTGCGAAATTACAAATCTTGATTCCTGTTTGCAAATTGTAATAAATATTTTCAGGATTAACAAATTGTATTTTAAGAATCCTACAACCAATTCATTATAACACAATTTGGGAATCACCCATTATAAATTGTATTTATGTGCTTCTTTAAAATTATGCATAGCAATTTATGAGTTAAACCAAATCAGTTTTATTAATTATAAGAAAAGATTCTTATAATTAATAAATAAGTTTTATTCATTATAAGAAAAGACAAAAGAATGATTGATGTAATTATCAAGTAATCTCTTGGAAAGCTCCAAATATTAGTTTGAGCAAAATATAATACAATTAAGTTTATCAAATAATTAGTTCTTTGACTTGAAAATTTTTTGTGTATATTTAGAGTTTTTCATTTAGAAAGAATCAAAAGATCTTTACTGGTAATTAAAATGCGACTATTTGCCGCTAAAATTGAGGCAAGGAGACTATGGCTACTATTTTTAAAAAACAAATAAAATGTGACTATTTTTAGAATTCATGTGACTAATTTTATAACTAAGTGACTATTTAAAAAGACATTGCGAGCTGCATCAAATCTAAAGATGAAATTCATATAAAATATAGGAATTAATTTAAAAAAACATTTGGAGATGGCTGAAAAGTGATAAATAAATGTTGAGTAAACTCAAAAAGGACATAGTTTTATGAAACAATTCGATCAAACTGAGCACATTAAATTCAAAATAGCTTGTCATTACAACATCATATAAAATTATTAAAGTTTAAAAATCCTTCAGAAATGGCTGAAATAATAATCGCTATGTGACGTGGTTTCGGGATGGAATAGTTTAACATCATCAAACATCAGAAACTGGTTACTCTATTTTGAAATCTGTGCATCATGTTTACATTGCATAATGTTGGAATTTAAAAAAATCTATGAAAATGGGAGAAAAATTATAACTGCTTACTGTAAAAGTTAAGAAAATTTCGTGTATTTGCATTGGAATTTGTGAATTGAGGATCGCAAGGTAAATAATTACTTAAGTACAGAATTTTGACCTTGAAAAACTATGTGAAATAAGCGGAAATAAAAAGGATAAAGATTAGTTGAAAAATTAAGAACGCAATTACCAATTGATTTGGCGAAGAATTAAAGCCAACTTTTCCATATAAATTGTATTTAAAAACTCAAAATCTGGGAATTTTTTCAAAAATTAATAAGACACAATCTTCTTATCTATACACGCATATAAAATGCTGATTTGTTAATTTAAAATAACACTCCACTAAGGTATAAATAAAACCATTATCATTGAATACTAAATAGTATTTCTGTTACTCGTATGAAAAGGAATTTAATAAGTTAACAACATTTGGTAGTTTCAGCATAATTTGAAATTAACAACAAATATTCTCAAATGATTGTGTTTCCATTAAGAAATATAAAAGAATAATAGAAGTTTAAATTGATTGCTAATAAGCGCAAATCATTACGGTATGAAACTTTCACCTCGTAAAAGTTTTCTTATGAAAAATAAAAAATTCTGCTGAATCTAGTAAGTTGCAGCAGATTTTGTTATTAAAATCTTTATTTTAGCATGTGTTTTAACTGAATTTATTTTATTAGATCAAATATTTTCTTATAAAATACTTTGATTTTTCTTTTATTAACTTAGAAATCAGCATAATTTATTACCAAAAACAAATATTGTATGCAAAATCAAATGAAATTTATTGATTAAAAATATTTTAATAAGTATATGACACTAGTGGTATAATATAACTTAATACAACTAAGGTTTTACACCTCTAAGGTTTAATCAAAAAATTTTATTTGTGATAATTTTTTTGTTTGTTAAAAAACTAAAAATTTCGTGTTATCTTTCAGTTTCTCCTTCAAACAGCAGCAGGGGATCTTTTTCTACTTCACAAATCTTTCCATCAAAGTGTCCGGTGTGTATATATATATATATATAATTTTAATGAAATAATTTGCTTTCTCTTTATGATGATTGTTCAGATTCTGATTATTATATAGTATTATGAAATTAATCTTTAAATGTTGGCTAATTTACGAGTGCCATAACTTCGGACAAATGATCTATGATAGCTCATGATCCGCAGCCCTAGTTTGTAGGTGTATGGAAAATTCTCGATCTATAACATGCACCAACGTATTTTTCACATCTTTTTCTTCCGCTAACTGATGGTTTTCATCCTAATTCTTACTGACAATGTTGATAATCCTCTTTTTCTTTATGCAATGGGAACCAATCTTTATGAGTTATCTGTAGTTATTACAGTTTCACAGTCAAGATTAAGGTCAGAGTTTCAATGTTGTATAGGAAAAATTTCAGTTTATGATAATTTTCTTAATTTGTTTAAGGTTTTTTTTATAACTAACTAGAATTTACGGTTAATCTACAATGTTTTTTCTTTTCTTTAAACAATGCTCAGGGAAAGAAAAAAAAAAAAAACTCGCAAAGGGCCTTTGCAAAGAAACCCCCCCCCCAAAAAAAAAAAAAAAAAAAAACTGGTTTTGTTCTCCTTTGCAGAAACTCTAAAAGGTAGTTTAAAACATGAACTGTATTTGATCTTCACATTCAAATTCTTTTTTGCATATTATAAGCTGGAAGGGAATCACCAGAGTTTATAAATTTCTAAAGGACTTTATTTTCAATTAAAAAAAGTGTGAACAGAGTAGAAATAAAATGAAGGAAATGTATAAATAATTTAGTATTAAATAAAACTGGGAGAAAGACTGAAATTCGGACTACAACATATTGTTTACATAAAAGACCTGATTTCCTGCTGTTACTATTTATCATGTTTTATTTGAAAAGAAAAATTTAATATTGATAATATGGAAAGCTATATTGAAATTCGTGAGTTAAAAAGGTTTTTTCCGCTCATTTCTAAAATAATACAGTAACTTATTTTTTGATCGACAAAAACTGCCTAGCATCATTTTTATGTTGCTTGCATATTATAACAAAAATAATTACTCAAATCCTCATTTTTGTTTTCCCCTTATATCATATTTAATAGCAAAAGTGCCACATGAGGAAAAATTGCAAAAAAAAAAAATTTCATCAGAAATACTGCAGTACTTCAATGCACAGTATAGAACCATAGCATGCGTGACACTAAGGGGTGCACAAAAATTAATATACAGGGTGAGTCGGAACAAGAAGACTGCAAAACTCTTCTGGGGGTTAAAAATATTTAATTAAGCAATATTTGTCATATAATGTATGATTGGAACACAAGCAGTGATAAATTAAAAGGTATTTTTCCACTGTTACATTTAAAGAAATAACATAAAATGCTTCAGAAAACTTTTTATTTATGGAAATATAATTAATGTGCAAAGAAATTGCTCGAAGAGTGAGATTGAGAAGGTGGCATAGTTGGTACATTTTCACAAATGTACTAACTATGCCGTCGGTGTGAAGCTGGCAAAAGATCTTTTGAGTAATTTCTTTGAGTATCATCTCTTCAAGCAACTCTTTGTATACAATCTTTCAATACCGTCAATCTACTATTACAATCTTTCTTTTGAGAACCGCCTTGGCTCAGGGGATCGAGCTTTCACCTTCTAATGTGGTGAACCGGGTTCAAATCCCAGCAAACGCTGGTCGATATGAATCCGGCTTGCACCGACCACAGTGCTTACAAAAAATATCCTCAGTGGTAGACAGCATTGGTTAGAGTCCCTTTGCTGTCAGGCTAACCGTGGGAGGTTCTCTTGGTTTTCCACTTCATGTAACGCAAATGCAGGTTAGTTCCATCAATAAGTCCTCCACGAAGCCAAATTTCTCCCAATACTTGATCCAGGAGTTCGCTTATCTTCTGGATTTTGTTCAGAATTACAAGGCTACGGGGTTGAACATTAGTAGCCATAAACCAAAAAAAAATTGGCTCGGCTGTTCAACGATGTTTATAAAATAAAATAAAATCTTTCTCTTGAACTGTGGTGGCTCATGGTATAGAGCGCTCATATTCCAATGAAATGAGCCAGGTTCGAATCCTAGTGATGGCTGGTCGATTTGAATTCCGTTCCCGGCTCGCTCTGACGTAAAATATCATCAGTGGTAGACAGATCATGGGTTAGAGTCTCCTTGCTGTCAGGCTTATCGTGGGAGGTTTTCTTGGTTTTTCTCTCCGTGTAACACAAATACGGGTTAGCTCCATTAAGAAGTCATCAAAGGCAAATTTCTCCCAATACTTGATCCAAGAATTCTGCTGTCTTCTGGGTTGGATTTAAAATTACAAGGCTACGGAATTGAACATTGATAGTCCTGAACCTAAAATTCGGTCTGCTTTTAAACGACGGTTATAAAATAAAATATTTCTTTTTAGCACATTTTCTTTATACTTCAATCATATTCTTGAGAATGAAAAGTTTTCAAAGCATCTTTTTCCAGTAGAACACTTCTTTTTAACGTCTCACTGTTTATGTTCCAATTGTACATTCTACTACAAATATTGCTGGTATAGATACGATCTATCACCTTGTATATCTGTATATGAATAGAATAAAATATTTTTAATTTAGATAAATTTATAAATTACACAACTTCATGTTATAAAATAACTTTTTAAAATTAACTGTAAGGATTGCGGAGCTATGTGTGTACATATATAGTTCTAAGAGCGTATATAGAGAGAATGAAAAAGGCTACATAAACTTGGAAAAGAAATGCATAAAAATAAATTTTAAATAAAAGCATTTTTATCTAGTTCTATGAAGAAGTGATCAATAATTAACTTCATGACAAAAAAATATTATTCAGCTAAGATTATAAAAAAATCAAAATCATACTCATCAGTTGGCGCCTTACCGAAAAAAAGTTATCACATTTTCATGCATACAGTGGTGGGGACAAAAAGCATGTAGTGTGGGGACAAAAGCTAGGGAGAAAAATCTTTAACTCGATAATTCTTTAAAAAGAACCTACTTTGCAGAAGGGCTTGATTCTGCTACTGCACTTATGAATCTGCAAAATGATGCATCTCTATAATAACAACAAAATATGAAATGTTTAATGTTATTTTAACAAATTTATTGTTAAGAAAGGGAAACTTATAAAAAAAATATTTAAGATTGGTAAAAAAAAACATCCTTTTCTTTGAAAGATTCTTTATTAGAAGAAAAAATACAGTCACAGTTATTTAGCATTTTGCTTAAAAACGACGATTTAAATTAATGTTTTTAAAACCTCTTCAAATCACTATCCTCACTATTGAAATGAAATAAATCTAAGTAACTGTTTAAATTCATTAAAAGAATAGTAACTGTCATCGGAAAGAAGGGGCATATTTTACCCTAGGGGTAGATCTGGCGGCTAATTTATACCCTGTCAACATGTTTTCAAACATGTTCTTTAATTTAAGCTTCACTTTGTTGAAATAGGAATTTTCAAGTTGCTTACATTCCTTGTAAGCTTATAAAGAAAAATCAATCCAACTTTTTAAACATAAATGAGCAAATTCATGTTTCAGGTAAATGTTAAGTGTCCAAAGTTTTACTCTGCCAATGGAAATATTGCATTTTGACGTCATGAAACGCAGCCAGGTGAAGGAAGATACAAGGACAAATCAGTTCATTTACTAAGACAGAATAACCCCCTCTTTTGAAATACTCATTCTTTTCTGCTTGTTTTGAAATTGTTTTCTTAAGATGTTGGAAAAATTTATCTTTTAAATAAATAATTTCAAGAAACTGAAGTGGTAAGATATTACTTGAATAAAAACTTCATTTGGTTCAAAAATATACAAATTGAAAGTAACAGTAGACATGTTTCAAGTGCTCAAAAATAGGTGCCCACTTTTAAGACTTGCCTGACCTGAATAAGAAGAAACAAAAGTTATTTGAAATATAAAGCGTAAAGTTGCTAACAAAAAATGGAAAAATAAGGATGAGAAAAAAAAATCACAGTAGCCAAGAGAAAGAAATTTTTTTTAAAAAAAAAGGAACCAAGAAGAGGAAATCAGAGCAAAATGCAATTCCATGAGCTGCGGAGAGGTATTGAGAAACTAATGTCATTAACAAGAGAATCAGCATTCATATGAATAAAACAAGATTCCAGGAATACAAAATGAGCTGATGTGATTGGGGTGGAAATAACTTTGACGACATTGTCAAAATTGAATTTATGCCCAAGATATCAACAATGTACTTGAAGATTTCTTGATAATAATGGAGATATTTATTGTGCTCGTTCAGTCTAAATTGTGCAGCATGTGTGTGAACTTGATTTAAAAAGACAAGTTCAATCAACTTGGATGCAAAAACTGAAAAATTTCTACTCTTTTGGACCACCCTCACAAAGATGTTTTTGTGTATTTATATATATGTGTGTGTGTGTTATAAAGTATATTAATGTAGTTTGTATAAAGTATCTGTGATTATTTAGAATGTTATCAATACATTAATATTATTAATTGGGCTTTCTTTATTTTATTTAAGATTTGTTTTAAATTATTTTTCTGCAGAGTCAAAACAAATATGAAAATCAAAATGGTCATAGCTTTTTGTCCCATATACCTCTTCCTATTATGCAAAAGTACGACATTGGTAGAGTTATTGGAGATGGGAATTTTGCTGTAGTTTATGCTTGCTTTAATACGTAAGAATTATCCTTTTTTTTTAAATTTTGTTTTTAATTATATGTAAGTGTTTTTTTAATAGTATTTTTGTTTAAATTTAAAAAAGATTGAAGAAATTCTTTTATTTATAAGTAAGAAATTCTTTAATAAAGAAGAAATTCTTTAATTTTTTAAATATAATAATATATATGAAACTAAATTTCTGCTCACAATGTAATAAATAAGAATTTAAATTTTTGTAAAATTTCTTTCTTTTTTTGCTGTCTTTAAAATGTTACGATTAAAACATTTTATCTTAAATATACACATCTGCTCTAACTTTCAGCTATTTATTTTCAGATTAAATAGTTCTGAATATGCACTAAAGGTCATAGACAAAAATAAATGCAAAGGCAAGGTAGGTTTGTTTGTTCTCGTTTTCCTTCTGTTTAAAATATTTTTTTTTAATTACAAATGTTGTTTCTTATGATACTAGATCAAGCCAAACACACCAGCCATTTGCCTGCCAAGCACCACATATAAACCTATCGAATGAGGTTTTTATTGTATTTGGCACTTTGCTTATTTGATTTAGATAACAGTGATATCTTGAATTGTATGGTATTTTAAACATGATGTACAGAAATTAAAGAGCCTACTTTTAAAAGTAAAGAATTTTTTTTCCTGATAAGTATTTTTAATATTCTGATTATGTGTTATTGAGCTTTAAAATTTTTCCCCATGATTTATTTGCCTGACTTGGACGCACAATAAAGTTGACAAAACTTCCAAATGAGAGGTTCATAGCATAATACGCTTTCTGAATGCAAAAGAAAATAAAAAGTACACTTCTTTAAAATTAACTTAATCTCAAACTCAACTCAAGTTTATGGAAATGTGATAAATGGAGCTTTAATTCAAAAATAATTTAATAGCAGACAAGTTCTTAAATTTCATTGTTACTGGAGTTGAGACCTGAATTTTGCATAAAGCTATGGAAACAAAGTCATTGTAATTGCATTCATTATTTTTAAATAAACTAGATAGATTCTGAGTACCAAAGATGAAAGCTACAGTGTTATATGTTTGAAAAGATTATATTTTGTGAGTTTTATTTTGTGAACAGAATAATTAGTTTTTTCAGACCTTTTTAAAAACACATAAATAAATAGTAGCTCACTGTTCACTATTAGTGTCATGTTAGCAAGAGCTATTTAGAAGGTTAGTGACAAGAGGAAATAAAAACCTTTGTTGTTACTTGTTCACTTATCTATTTTGTATGTTAACCACTGAAACTAATTAAATTTCCATCGAGAGATTATTAAATATTATCGTTAAGTTGAAAGCGTAACTAGCTACTTAATCAAAGAAAAAAAAGAAGTAAAAAATCACTTTCGATAAATTTTCTGTGCTGTATTAAATTTTACTGAAAGGATAAAATGGTTTTAATGCGAAACCTAGTCTTAACATTGAATATCTTAATCCAAATAGGAGTATTCTATCAAAGTTTGTTTAACGGAGAGAAAACACTTTTCTATTTTCTGCAGTGATGAAACCGAATTCCAATGATAGTCTTTGTTTATAAAAATATTCACATAACCTTACTGTTTTTCCCTCAAGCCAAAATAAAACATTCCTACTTGAACTTAACAACACATTTAAGCTGGGACATTCCAGCTATTATGAAACAGAACAAAAGCTCAGCAACTTAAAAATGATGATCAATATTAAGAAGTGATAAGTTGGTAAAGGTATAAAACACCATCTTATAGTAAATAGGATTATTTGCATAAAAAACTATTTTTTTTAAAATTAACTGACCTAATTATCAGACAAAAAGCTGACAATTCCATTTTTAAGTTAGCTTCTTGAATATCCTTTCTTTTAATCAATGAAAACAGTTATTGGAAAGTATGAAAAAATTTCTCTCAGCTTAAAAAAATTTAGGACTATTCAGTTAAGCTCTTTGTTGAATAATACTAGTATTAATTCAGAATGACTAATATTTTCATCCTGTAATTCTGATCAAACCATTTTATTTTAAAATGTGTTCTTATTGTAAAAGCTTTTAGTTTATGGTTTTTAGGTAGTCATATACAAAATGGTTCTAAAAAGAAATTTGGTTGAAATTGCAATAACAAAAAATACTAAATTTAGTTTAAAAAAAGAGAGACCAGAATAAAATTAATCGAAAAAAGCAACAGCTAAGTTTTCTATGTAACATAATAAATTTTAAAGTATTTATACTGAATAAGTGGCGAACATTTAAATTTGTGATTAAAAAGTTTTAAAAATTAAAATTCTAACAAATTTTTTCTACTAGTTTTTAACCTACAAGTTTCACTGTAACACATTTACTTTATCTTTTATTTATTTATTTTTTTTTAATGTTAGGAACATTTAATTGAGAGTGAAGTTGCAATACTGAGACGTGTAAAACATGAGAATATAGTACAATTAATTGAAGAATTTGATTTTGAGAATGATCTTTATTTGGTGATGGAACTTGTAAAGGTAAGGAAAACTTATTTCTGTGTGCTTTTTATTTAAATAAAATAAAAAAATCAAGTGTTTTGTACTTAAAAATCGATTAATTCATTTTCTTCAGTCAGTAATAATCCATTATAATGTATAATTTTTTGAAAAAATATTTCAAAAGTCATTGAAGCTTTTAATTTGGCTCTTTCACGTATTTTGCCCTTTATTGCTTTTATATTAAATTGGATTTTTATTAAATTCATTATCTACCTTCTTTCTTTTACGGCACTACAACCCACTATGGTAGGTAGCTTTCCTGTTCTTTGCCTTGGATTTCCAGCTGGTAATTTTCATTATGGTTAGATCTTATGGAAGAAGCTAAAAATAAGCAAAACAATTGTTTAGTGATAAATATTATTAAAATAATTTTATTTTAAACAAATGAAAGTGAATAATATAAGTTAGCCTAAATTCCTTAAATATATAAATTCATATCTAAATTATGTGTATAGTGCGTCTTTCAGGAAAACTCCTCCAGACATCTGTCTCGTGTCGTGGTGGGTACTATGGCTACCAAGAGAAGTTACTTTGAATAAGGGTGAACAGCTTTGTCTTAATCTTGGCATAGGTCGGCATGAGTAAACCAATCGACACCTTCTTTCCTCCATTTCACCCCCGTTAGAGATGTGCTCTCGCTTGTTACCATAGCAGCGGGCAGCGCCAAGATTTTAGTCTGGAGGAGTTTACACGGCCACACTTTATTTATAAATAACCAAATGTCAAACATCTATATTCTTGTGACATCATCGTTTACGTTTAAATAATAATTTCATACTATTTATTTAAAAATGCACTTTGAGAGGTTATTTTTTTTTTAATTCAGCATATAACTTTCAACGAATATTTAAAAAAAGTTTCAAAGCATATATCAAATTTTTTTAAAAATTTTATGTAGTTTTTATTAAATTATAAAGGAAAATTCAATAATTTGTGAATAAAAATTCAGTTTTTGTTTAAATTCAATTCAAAATTTTAATTAAAAATTCTATTTCATAAATTATATTTTATAAATAGTTTTATGATTAGGTATATTAAAAATATGTCTATATTAAAAATATCTAATTATAATTACTTTTGACATATTGACTATTCATTGATTATGAAAATTAGTAATATGTTATTTGTTCTTCTTATAATTACAATGTTATTTGTAGCTGTGATAATGATTATTAATTAATTTGATTGTATTTTTGAAACTTGATTATGATACTGTAACAGTTCTTTTAAAATTAGGTATTAAGGAATTAACTATAAAATTAAGTTCTATATGTTTTAGTATATAACATTGAGAAAAAAAGCTTTCATTTTCTATTTATAAAGTTATTACATTTACATTTCTCTTTAATTTTTGCTTTTTAATTTTCACTCATTTAAAAAATATGTATTAAATAGCTTGGAAATTGACACTATTATTTTGTACTATAATTAAACTGTTTAAAAATTTTAATATTTGATACTTCTTTTTTGAAAAGAGTTTCATTCATTTTTTCACTGGAGTTGGAAGAAACATATTTCTTCTGCAGTTTTATCCTCTAATAAAAAACCTTTCCTACTCTGCCTCTTTTATTATCTCTCTTTGTGTCTTTCTCTGTGTCTTGAATTCATTTGTTTCTAATTTAAAATTTTTGTCATCTTCATATTTTAATTAATCTATTCTTTTTGTATGGTACAGCTGTGCCTAGCATTTTGATTTTCACTTCTTACCTAGGAAATAAAATTAACAAAGCATGTGAATTACATGATTATATTAATAAACAGATACAAAATAGGTACAAAACACTGTATGCTAATCATAAAACTTTAAAAAGTTAACTAATTTTAGGAAAATATATATGAGTTGCAAACATGTAATATCTTTATTAGACAACCACACTGCTTGAAAATTTTTTGCCCCTGTCATACATCAAATCTAAAAACTGTTTGCCAAGAGGAGTCCCATTTATCTATAACTTCAAAAGGAAATGAATCTCTAATCTAATTTTTGATTTCATGTTTGTTTTTCACTGCTCAATGCAGTAAAAATTAGAATTTTATCTTCATTAAGTTAAGGTATCTTATAATCTGCTATCGCCCTTTTGAATATGATAGTGATGAATAATGAAATTAAGATAAAAATAATATTGAAAAAAAAGCCAATGAGTATCAAAATTGAAGGTACTTACAAAACCAATTCAGAGTTCAGTCAAGAAAGAAAAAAAAAAGATTTATCAATTCCTTTGTCTTTGATAAAGTTCATCTTGCTTCCTTGACTGAACTCTGACTCGGTTTTATATATGTCTTATATTTCCATATTCACTTGCTTTTCTTATTATTTTAATTTGAATACTCATTGCCTTTCTGAAGTGCAGAATTGCCCCCACTTTTGGAACAACTTGTGCAGATATTTCCTTTTCTTCAAAGATGAAAGGAGTCAAATTTGAGATTTAAACCATTGGCAGGTTTTAGCCACATGAAATCAAATTCAGATGGAGATCAGTAGATCAGATGAAGGAGTATAGTTTTTGTATCTTATGAATTTTAAAAATCCATTAAAATTTGCTGTTTAAAATGTCATATATATTGTAGAATTATTAGCATAAAATTTGTGGCATGAATCTACTAGTTCTTTTCCTTTTTTATCGTGGTAGCTATGTTAAGAAATTATGATCTCTAAAAATTTAAAGCTTCTCCATGCATTTATTTATTAAAAACAGAGGTTTAAATTTAGATCGAAAACTGACCTATAATTTATAGAAAAATTAAAGTGAAATGAAATTTTCAACTACATATTTTTTATGTATGTAAAAAAAGATACTGAATTTTATGAATATGGTATTAGCAAGTTTTGAGGGGTTTATTGCTCCCTATGATCATATTTTCTTACTATATTGTTTGGCACTCGTATGGACCTTGTGTCAATAAACTCTACATTCAATCAATCGTGATCATATTCATATTATCTTTAATATACAACACAAGTCCTTGTGATTACTTGTTATGTTCTCTCCTTGTTAATGGGTATACTGGTATAACATTTCTCATAGCTTCTTTCATTGCTAAGCTTTGTGTAAAAATTTTACAGAATTCTCATAGTCAAAGAAGAAAAAAACTAACTTTTTGTACTACAGAAAGAAAAATGCAATTTTCTGTTAGTAAACGCTACACTAAAACATAAAAACAATGTTTTTCCCTTACTGGTTTATATTTATATGTTTATCAACATACTAATTTTATTTTTCTTTAGGGTGGAGATTTATTTGATGCTATTGCTTCTGCAACAAAATATACTGAAAAGGATGCAAGCTCAATGGTTCACGATTTGAGTAGTGCTTTATATTATTTACATTCCTTAAATATAGTTCATCGAGATATAAAACCAGAAAATTTGTTGGTAAGATTAGTTTTGCCTCATTCTAAATATTGAATGTTATTTTTTTAATTATATTGTAGTTTAAAGAACATTTTTTTTTTTTTATACAAGAACTTTCACATTATATTTTTATATTGTTTATACAGAGGGAACCGATTATCCGGAACGATAGGGACCATCGCTATTCCGGATAACTGATTTTTCCGGTTTTCTGAATCGCTACAAAAAGCTGTTTTTTTTTATTGTCAAACCCAACTAAAAAAAAAAATTTTGTAGAAATAATCTTAAAAAGAAGAAAAAACGATAAAGTAATATACATAAGTTTAATAAGATAAAAAAGGGGAAAAAATAATGAAATAAAAATATATACAGGCTTAATGTAAAATGAGCAAAAAAAGGGGGGCTTCACCTTCCTCATCGCTTTCTTCTTTGTCGTTGTCTGCATGAGGACTCAAAACCATCCATTCCATTTTTTACTTCATTATTATCAAAGGAAAATGGAAAAATCACGGGCATTTCTTTTCCCTCCTATGCACGAGAAAGACAACGTTTGAATATAATTCTAGATGAAATTTTTTTTACTTTATTATTTTTTATTATTCTCAAATCATAAGAGAAAAATCGTGAGCGTTTCTTTCCCCTCCAATGCGCGAGAAAGACATCGTTTGAATATAATTCCAGATGGGGAAGAAAAAAAAAAAAAAAGAATCCTTCAAAAATTTCTGGACAAGGAAAAAGCATGATTTTTTTATTTAATTATTCTTTATTATTCTCAAATCAGAAGAGAAAAATTGTGAGCATTTCTTTCCCCTCCTACGCACGAGAAAGACATTCTTTAAATATAATTCTAGATGGGGGGAAAAAAGAATCTTTCAAAAATTTCTGGATGAAAGAAAAACAATTTTTTTTTACTTCTTTGTTCTCAAACATTTCTTTTCCTTCCTCCTATGCGCTAGAAATACATCGTTTGAATATAATTCAGGGTGGGGAAAAAATCTTTCGAATCTGCAGAAAAGAAATTAAAAATTTTTTACTTCTCAAAGGAAAAATCTTTCTGCAAAAAACTATCTAACATTCTGCGAACATTCTGCTGAAATATATTTAAGCAAGCTAAAGATTATTAACTTACAAAAGAAAAAAAGCTATCGATTAATAAGTAACAAAATAATACAAACTAACAAAAAACTAAGCTAACATTTAGTTTTTTTTTCTCCAATGGCAGGCACTGAAGCATTTAGTAATTAGCAACAAAAAAAGAAGAAAATCTAACAAGGAATCAAAACAAAAAATTTACAATTAATGCACAAAAATATTTATAACTATAAAAAAACGAGCTAACAATAAAAAACTAGTAAACAAATTGTAGATTAACATTGTAAAAACAATTGATTAACCGTTAATAACTAATAAAAAACAAAACAAAAGAACAATTAAGCGATGGGAGTAAAAGAAATAAGAACTACACAAGAGATAGGACACTTAAGCAAGGGCAAGAATAATGGAAAGAGCTGGCTGACCAGTGTAAAAACATAGCCACTGCGGCAATTTCTTTGGCCTTGAAAACTAATTCAGCGCCAAACTAAAACACCTCCTTCTATGTACATTTGCTTTACTGAGAAGGTATTTATAAGTTAAGTACATTTAAACATGAAAAACTTTTAATACATGTTTCAAGATAAACTTTTCTTATTATGCAACATTTATTTATATTTGTACGCGCATTTAAACTGCAATTAATTCAAAAATAGCGAAGAACTACTTTTCAAAGGCGGAGTATTACATTCCCTATCCTTCCCTGCAGTGCCAACTTATGGTGAAACGTAGTATAGTAATGACTCCCCCTGCTTAAGGGCCAGATGATAAGAAAACAGGTGTTCAATGAGTCACTCCTTCTCACTGAGCTATGATTGAAAAGAAACAACTATGTAAGGGGTGAGAATGGGAATGATTGATGATATTTAGTACAAGACTCTTACTTCTCTTGACAGTGTAGGGAACTAATGATTATTTTTAAAATGATGGTCAAGTAAACATCTTTTGAAAAAGAAAGAAAAATCCTATGATCTTAGGATGAAATTTTATTTTATTTTTGAATGGCGGGAAAATGTATCGAATTTCGTTCCGGTTTTCTGATTTCGGGATAAGAGGTTCTGTACTGTACCTCAAACTTGTAAATGAAATTAAAAATGTAGCAGTAATTGGCACTATTTATTAGTAGTGAATTAAATTGTTACAGATGTTCTTCAAAGGAGGGTCATAATCTATGGCTCTGTTTTGATACAACTATAAAGTTATATTAAAAAAAAAGAGAAAACTGTCGACTGAGTTGCATTATCTTAATTAGAAGACACAACAGCAATTAGAGAGTTCACTCTTGTTAATCTTATTAGATAATTAAAAAATCGCTATAAAATTAATTGTATTAATTTTTTAAAAAAATGCAACCACAAGTTTGATTTTATTAATAATAATAATTGTTGACATTCACCTGTGAAAATCAACATTTTTGTCATTCACGGTAACATATATATATATAGCTGAAAATCATGTTACTTTCCACTCCACATGTTTAAGCTGTGTGTAACCAAAAAAAAGTAAAAGATTAGAGTGTAAAAAGACATGTTTGAGAGGATAAAAAAAAATTGTCTCTTGAAACTCTAAAAAATGAGTTAACATTTTAAAAAATAATTAAATTAATTTTCTATTTTAATTTTATTTACCATTTAGAAGAATTTTCATTCTTTAGCATTTAATTAAAATATTTTTTTTTATTCATCTAATTTTTGTATATGTGGTTACATAGCAATTAGCTTAATGTTGAATGCAGTAAATATTTCAGATGCAATTCTTTATTTGAATCTGTTAAAAAAAAATTAAAATAATTTTCAGTAAATTTTCAATAAATAATTACTAATTTTCTAATCTAATAACTAATTTTCAATAAATATTTCAAATTTTAAAATAATTCTACAGTTCTTATTGTGTATTACAATACAGAATATTTAAAGTGAAACCTGAATGTTTTTTGATTTGGTTCTGTAATAGGAAATATTTCAATATCAAGTTATTAATCTTCTGTGAATTTTCTTGATTTAAAGTGTTTCAGTTGAAAAAACTGTTATTAAAAGGCAATATTGTGAATGGATAATAATTGCTATTCTTTAATGATCCTGAAAACTGGAAAAATCAGTTATCCAGAATGAAATTAGTATTCTCGATTCCAGATAATTAGTTCTCTACTTCACTTTTATGAATAGAATGAGGTTTGAAAATTTTTTTTAAAAAAAAATCAATAAAAGCAATCTAAAAGATATAATGGTTACTTGATATAATTTCACATACACTGGAAAGTTCCATATCTAGAATAATTAAGTCAGAAAAATAAATTTTTCAGATAATAGGTCTTTAAGATAAACTAAGTTCAAAATATACCTTATTGAATTAAAAAAAAAAAAAAAACTAATAAATGATAATTAACATCAGTTTTTGTACAATGGCAATTTATTACTAGTCAAATGCCATTTAATTAACTAAAGAATATTTAGTATGATAAAATAAATGTCACTAATAAAATAAAATATTTCAAAAGTTGAACTGTCTCTTGAATTAAGATAAATTTTTTTCTCTTTTTTGTTCCTATTTAATGTGACGAATTAGAAGTGGAGTTATTGTGGTTAAAAAAAATATTAAAAAAGAAGCTTCTTTTCGAAATCCAGAGCCTATACTATTTTATAAAAAAAATAGAAAAAAATTCAAGGAGAAATAACTCAGAAAGAAGCAGGAAGCAACTGAATTGAGAAGATTTTATAAGAAAAACTGTCAGTTGGTGTTTCTTATTATTTATATTCAGTTTATTAGTATTCATAGTTTATATCTCCATGAAGTTGCTCTTCGCTTTTTCAACAACTCTTTAAGTGTGCTTATTAAAGTGATAAGTTAAATGTGGCAAGTTTGTTAAAATTTTTTATATGTAAGATGAGATAGATTATATGAACAGATTGCAACAACAGATTTCAGATTTTTTTTTCTCATTATGGTAAAAGAATAAGATTTGTTAAAAAGTGTCCTGAGAATTAATGTTTCCTGTTCAATATGGGACTTTGTACTGTACTCAAATTTTTTTAATGTGTTAAAATTTTTTAGGTTGTAGAACGTGAAAATGGTTCTCGATCATTAAAACTTGGTGATTTTGGCCTCGCTGTTGAAGTTAAAGAGCCTCTATATATTGTATGTGGAACCCCTACTTATGTTGCTCCTGAAATCCTTGCTGAAAGTGGGTTAGTAAGAATTAAGAAGACCGTAAACTGTTTTGATAAATAAAAATTTTAGTTTTTAACGCCTTCAAATCTGACATCCCATTAATTTTCTATTGTATATCAGGCATTAAACATGTGTAATTTCATCTGATGCTCCATATGATCTTTTTAATAGTAACTTTGTAGTATTTAACCTTGCTGAATAATAATATTTGTAAGATATGATTATGTTATAATTTATGATTGACCAAAGCATAAAATTAAGATATAAGTTTAACACATTTTTAAAATACTTATAATTTAAAATATTCACCTGTACAGTAGAGCCTAGATTATCCGAACTGCTCGGGACCGAACGTGGTTCGAGTAATGGGAAGTTCAGATAATTGGAAAGTTGTTTAAAATCTAGTTTAAATTATTATTATTTATGCATTAACTTCCGTTTACACTTTTTCACCGAAAGTACATTTTGGAAGTGACATCATATAAGCTTGGTCATGATGGAACCGAGTTCTGTTAATTTCCTTGAAAAGTAAACAGCTGTGAGATGTGTACTGTAATCACTAAGAACGATTTGCAGGTTCTTTTCTTAATGTGAAATGATTTCACCATAAAGCTTTCTTGGTATAAACTATTTTATTTTGATACATACTTATGCCACCTCACAAACACGAAGTATATAGAAAATAATAGTAATCAAATCACAAACATTATAGTCCTTCTCACACCAAGCTAAAAAAAAGAGAAAAAAAAACGAATCCCGCTTCTTTTTTCTTTCTTTTTTGTTTTGTTTTGTTAATATCTCCAAGCGCCATCTATTGGCGATGATTCTTACAACTAATCATTAACCATAAGTGGCAACTACTCATCCCCCAATTGTAGAACTTCAGCACTTATCTATTCATAAACTCCTTCCGCATTCCAACCATTGTAGATGGTCAAAATGAAGCTAGCATACTTGGAAGAGATAATTTTCAGTTGAAGAGGGCTAAAGGGATATGTAAGTTTAACTGTATAACAATACATGTATTTATGGCTACTATAAGAAAACTGCTAAAAAAGGCTGTAAGTTAAAGATGGTCTTCAGATGATTATTATTCATTCTATGGATATTATTTATTCTTCTAAATTTAGAAAAATTGTCGATAAGTTAAAAACTATTCTAAACTTAAAAGAAAAAAACGAATTCGGGCATAGTTCGGATAATCGGCGCTCTACTGTAGTTTGTTTAATTTTTTGTTTTGTTTATTTAAAAATGAAATGCCTATACTCACACCAGATAAGTTGTAAAGTCAATAACTTAATTAAAAATATTCCTAGAGTTTAAAAACCTGATTAAAGATGTACTGGCTACTTGGCCTTCCCAGTCAAAATTTTATTTCTTGATAACTTCTGGCCTAAATCTCTTTTCGTACTATATGGGTTAAAGAACCTAATAATATTGATGTTTAATGGGTTAAATTATTTTAGTTATTATACATTTTTTTAAATACGAAATTATCTGTGACAACTAATATATCAGATATTCGTTCAGCTTTCTCTAAGATATCCTGATTTCTATTTGATAGGTTATTTGGTGATCTCTGGACTGGTTGAATTGTTTTGACTCTTAATATGTTTTTATTTTTGCATTTTGATCTTTCATGATGTTTTGCTTTACTTCATGGGTTTCTGTTGTGTTTGCTCACCATACATTAGTCAATGAATGTGTGTTTAAGTGCTATTGGTGTAGGTAATATGTATATCCCATTGATGCCCGATTTAGACATGAAAAATATTTCGATAGTATATGCAGGGTATGTAGCGTTTTTTAAAAGCCCTTAAAGGTGCTTTTTTCCATGATTGTTTTTAAAAAGTGCTTCATTTCCCCTTTTCCGAAATGTGATATTTTTCTTTACCATGTTGATTTTTACCACAAATTATGCAAAAAGACATTGTCCTGTTCAACGTTTTCACAATTAATTCAACCCCAATCTATTTCGGCGTACCGTATCGTCTGTAGTGTATAAAAACACCATTTGTTTTACATGTTTGATGAAATACTTGCAGGTCTGCACTTGCGTATGCTGAGCTGGATTCACTGATAAGGATTTTTGTTTCTCATGTGCGCAACCCTGCTGCATTTTGCAAGAGATTCTCAATTTCAGACTTCATTTTCCACCCTCTGTATTAGAATCGAAAATTCTCTCGAATTTTTGCTGATTACGGGGACTAAAAAAAACAATTGTCAAAAACTTGCCAACCCTGTTTAATTATGATATTTTCCAAAGTGCTTAAAAATATTTTTTGAGTGCTTATTTTCTGTTCAAAAATTTGGCTACCCATCCTGATATGTGTCTGCTTAGTAGACACTTCAGTCTTACATAGTTGTTTGTGCCCTTTAACAACCAGATTTTTCATGTTATTTGTTAACCTCTTTAGGATGAAGGATGCATTCTTACAGAATCAGAATTTGGATGGAAAAAAAATCGGTTGCTTAAATACGGTTATGGCTAATTTGCCTGCCAACACATTTTTCTGCTACTAATGCCATTTTTGTCTGCTAGACTATTTCTTTAAGTAGAATTTGTTTGTTGGACTCTAATGTCACACTTGTAAAACACATATTTTTTTTTTAAAGAAAAAAAGCCCAAATGTTTTATTATAATGTAACTGTATCATCGTATATTTTTTTGCTAGGAATATTTTTCCTGGTGCTATAACTTACCAGATAAAAACTTTACTACAATTTTTTTAATTGAATAAATTACACTTAAAAATATTGTAAACATCACAACACATCAATAATTTATTAACAATAAGAAAACTGAAAATCATACTCGGGGATGCCACATGTACCTAAAAATACAAAAATTGGTAGAAACTTAATTCATTTTTAATTATTTAATCATAACTACCCCCATGATTTACATTACAAATTATATACATTTAAAGGAAAAATGTTTCTTGCATTCACTTTCAATAGTTAACTGAAAGACGTATGCTATAAAAAGATATTTAAATCTAATATCATTTAATACATTTTTGCTTTTTATTAGTCACCATTTTATAGTTTTAGGTGCAAATGGGTCCCCTGAATACTATGAAGTAAAGAATAAAAATGTGAAAAAAGTTTTAATAAAGTTATAAAAAATTTCTACTATGAAAAGTATCTTGAATAAGCTGGATTCTTAAAACATAAGTAATGTTAAAATTCTTATTTGGATCTGAAATTTAGAAGTTGACAACTGTGTTCCTTTGCATTCTAGGTTCTTCGGTTAAGTAAAATGAACCCAACCAGGTTTACAAGATGGAAACTCATTCTTTGCATTCATACCATATAATGCCTGATGATGACTAAATAAAATAATCACTAAACATTAAGATCAAAAAAGCTTCACATATGAAATGTTGAATCGAATTTGAAATTATGTAGTAATCAATGGCAAAAAAAAGTTTCTCTTTTTTCAATTTCTATGTGTAAAACTTGATATTTAGAAAAAGTCTGTTTGTTTTTCTGTGTTCTATCAGTTCTTAAGTTACCCTATAGTTAATGAATAAGGAAGTTAAATTTGGATAGTCAAGCATTTTTTTTATTTTAAAATATTAAGAATTTTTTTTCAAAATTTCTAATCAATTAAAAAAATTTTTAATTAAAGGAATAAAAGAATTGTCTCTTCCCTGTGTAATAAAAATAGTATTGTTTGCCTACTTAAGATATATCTAATATAAATCCATTAGGGATACATAAAACTTAACATTGAGCTTAGGAAAAACAAATTATCAAGCAATATATGTAATCGAATTGTATTTGATTTTGTTTTCAAAGCAAACAAAAATTGTGTAACAATAATTTAGGTGTTGACTAGCAACAATCCCTTTGTAATAAAGAAATTTCTATTCTATTTATTGTTACTGTATTTCTGAATTTTTTTACATACTTCTTTTAATTTATTTTATTCCAGCTATGGTTTAAAAGTTGATATTTGGGCTGCTGGTGTCATTACTTACATCCTTTTATGTGGATTTCCTCCTTTTGTCAGGTAGTATATTTTATTATATCAAATTTTTGTTCAAGTTTCTTTGTGCAAACATTTTTTTTAAAAATTCCTGTTGCTGAAAACTAATGTGGTGCGTGCAGTGTATTCTGCAATGATTCTCCTAATTATATATTTTTAGAATCCGTGATAATTTTTTCCTTTTTGACCTCATTGTAGTCCGTGGGGCGAAGTCTCAAAAGCAGTTCTAAACTAATTTTTGTTCCAACACCCAAGGGGCAATTTTATTCTACTAAAATGGAACACAATCTTTGCTGAGAAACATAAATCAGGGCTGATTGTGCTCCGGAAAAATCCAGAATTTTCGCTAACAGTAATACGGAAGTTTCCGGAGATCAAAGGTCCAGCCGTTTCAAAAAATCATTGATCACAGAAGTTTTCGGAAATCAAATTTTCAAAGGTGAAACTTAAAAACACAGTTTATTTTATTTGTTTGTAAGGGAGAGCCAGAGAGATACTTTATAAGCTTATATTCATGATTAATATTCATTTTTTATCAGTAAACAGTTGTTATAATCATAAACTCAAGACAGAAAGACATATTTGTACATTTTGATTACTTCTCCAGGTCATCATAGGTATGTGTAAATGGTATTGATATGTGTAAAATTTTAAATTTATTTGAAGTAAACTAAGAAATATTGAGAAAAAAGAAGAAAAAACTTGTTTAAATTTTTTTCAATTTAAACTTTTTTAACTTTTTGTATGTTTGAATGTGAAAAACCCATGATACACATTTAAGGGGAACTTGTGAATATTTTTAAAAAACTAGGTGGATTTGTGAATGTTATTGTTGTCAATAGTTCAACATCTCTATTTGATGTGGAAATTGATGTTTCTAAAAAATCAAAAAAAAAATTTAAAATTTAATTATTGGATCTGGGATTATAGAATTTAATACCTTGAGCCTACATTACATTTTATTTATTTTTCCTTTTAATGTGGAGTTTTTTGAATATACAAAAGTCATAGATTTAAATGGTAGAAAAAATAGAAAGTTTTCCAACTTGAAGTATTTTATTTATAGTTACCTTGTGTTGTTTTTAAAAAAAGGGTGGATGAAAGCAATAATTCTGCTATTGATGCTATAGAGGCAGAATTTTTAAGCTATTAATTAGATGATTTTCATTTATCGGAAAACAGAGCAGATAAACAGTAGGCACTGCTGTAAAAACTACATAAAAAATTAATTACAACTCATCTCTGGGATGAGTAATTCTCCATAATCGAAAATGGAAAAAAATAAGTAGTGTGATAGCAGATTTATGAAGGCAAAATTAATCTTAACTTTAAAAAACAAACTTGTCTATATTAATATCAGAAGAAAATTAAAATAATTTTTAGTTGAATTGATGTAGAAATTTTTGTTTTATTTATTATTGAATCACACTTTTTTCCTAACCATGAAATATTAAATTTTTAATAAAAAAGCACTCAAGAAAGTCTTGAAGAAGAAAGCCTTGAATTCTAAGGGCCTATAAAAATCACTGTAATGAAATCACTGACGACATATCATTTAAGTAGCAAAACTATGAGGATATAGTTTCACATCCAATGCAACATAAGCTTCTTTAATTCATGTTTCAGATTGTTAAGAATGCTTTGCATTACACATAATTAATCTGTTTTGAAAAATATGATTTATAAAAATCAATTATTCTATATTTTATTTTTAACTGTAGTTTAAAACTTAATTTGCTTTATGTGCTATTTGTTCTTTTAGTCGAAACAATGATCAAGTAGAATTGTTTGATCAAATACTAGCTGGAAAATTTGAATTCACTAAGCCATACTGGGATGATATATCTGATTCTGCTAAAGTGAGTGCCATTTAAAAATTGATATATTGTTCCATTTTGTAATTATCTCTTATGTTTTATTGAATAAGTAAACTATCTCTAGGGTAAAATCAAATTCCATGCCCTTCTTTTAGTTGAAAAGTTTTCATAAAAATTCATATGGGTGTTTCTAGAAATAATGACATTTTGTATCACTGCCTACTATGAAAAATTTTAAAAAAATAGAAATTGTTCATTTTTTTAATGAGTGTATTATTTTTTTTTTCGTTCAAAAAACATTATATTAAAGTTCTGACATGGAAATCAAAATTTTTATGTATGCAAACATTGAAACAAAATAATTTGCTATTAAGTAAATTTCTTTCTTAGGAATAATTTTCTGTTGTGACTCATGATTTGAAATTTTAGGACCTTTTGAAGTATAAAAATTTGGCTTTACATAACTGTTTCATTCCCTAAATGCAGGGATTTAGGTCAAAATGCTGGGATCTGTTTTGATTATCATTGCATGTAGAAAGTGATGAAGTCTGTGTATCAGCTAAGTGGCTATTTTCTGGAAATGCAAGTAATCAATAATTACTTGTATTTACATTAAAAAGCAATTACAGGTAAATGTAATATTCAGGTAAATGTTATTGCAAGTAGTCATGATTACTAGTAATTATATTCTAATCCCCGTATTCTGCAATGTCAGCTTGTACTGATCAGCATGCAAGCTTTAAGAATGAATAAAAAATGGTACTTACCATCCCCAAATCTAAAGCTGACCTCAGAATTCAATGTCAAATCCAGCTCGCTGTTATTAGCGGTCAGCTCCGGTTGTCATCTTTGGTTTTGATTTATAATAATCGAAACATGTCTGATTATGAAGCAGCAAATTAGGTCAAAATGTATGGTAGTTTATATTAATCAGGCTCAAAACTTTTTGTTTCTATAAAAAATTTATCAAATTGGCATAATTCATTATATTTTCTTATCGAGTGTTTCTTTCTATATTCATCATTTAAAAAAAAAGTTCATCTCATTAAATGAAAGAAGAATTACATTTTTCATTTGATTTTAAATAACACAACTTAGTTAGGTATCACTTCTAATGTGTTACACATTTAGTAAACTTAAACAATTCTTAAATTTATAATATTTTTTTTAAAAAATTGACATAATATTTTATTTATTAATTTTATGAATAATATATTGCTCAATTATTTATTTACAAAAAATATATCATTTAATATCAATAAGAATGTACACACTATGTTTGTAGAAATAGTAATATTTTCTTAGAATACTACATTTGGAATTTATTTTTTTTTTTTTTTTTACTTCAAAGAGGTTAAGGTACATAATATAAATTAAATGAGATCAAACTAAGCCTTAGAATTAAAGCAGAAAAACATGATTAACAAAATATTAGAGCAATATATGTCGATTGCCAGTAGATTTGTAAATAACTATAATAGCTTAACACTCAGCATCAGTCAATTTTTCTCACCCATTTACAATAATCAGGGGTGGTAGTTTTCCGGGACTACCCCGGATTTCCGGGTTTTTAAAAAAATATTCCGGGTCTCTTGAAAAATATTTCAGGGATTTCATTTCCTTTTGCTCATTCATCTTTTGCAGAGCGAGTGGTCGAAAGAGGGGAGGGGAGAATACTAGGAATGTCTTGCTTCCTATTCAACCAGCAGTGTGTGGTCTTAAAGGAGAGATTTACAAGGGTGTGGTTTCTATCTTGTGTGTGGGGAAAGGGGGAATGTTCTTTTTTTCTCCAACGCTCCAGTCTTTCAATGCTTTCCCCCGCTAACGAGTTTCTTCATTACTATTGACAGTTGAAGTGGGGAAGTGAGATTTTTATCGTTTTTCAGGGTTAAGTTTAACACAGTGAATATCTTGCTCTCAAAAATAATTTCTCGCCTGCTAGCATCTGCGCGTGTTTCGTGAGATTCTTTTTCATAACTTCTTGTGATATAAGTTTATTTTAAATGTTTTTGGGAAAAAAATAGAAATGAAATATCTATCAGAAAACGATGATGTCATCAAGCTTGATAAAGGTCTTAAAAACAAATTCCGATGGGAATGGTTGACTCAAGTGGATGAACGCAACGAAAAGTTTGGTGTTTGGTGCAAAAAGATTGATGAAGCTGGAAAGTGTTTCTGTATTTGCTGCAACACTTCTATCAAATATGCAAATGAAGGTTTAAAGTCTTTAAAAAATCATTCAAAATCTCAGGCGCACAAACAAGCCCGCGAATCAGTTAGTAGTTCGCAAGTATTGAAAGCTCTTTATCCAATTAATGGAAATATTTTTCAAAATGATGAAGATGAAAACAAACGTACTCTGGACATGGCATCAAGAAAAACGAGAGCCGAAGCTTTGGTGCTTAATTTTACAGCTGAGAATTCTCTTTCGTTTTCGATGGTCCCGAAGTTAATCGAATTAGCAAAAACTCTGTCCATGGATATTTCAGCATTAAATTCGATGCAAATGTCAAGATCGGCTGCTGCGTATAAATTGAAATATGGAATTGCAAGAACGATCAAAGAAGAACAAATCGAAGAGCTGAAAACTTCGTTCTTTTCTTTGAATATCGATGAAAGCAATAGTAGATCTTCTGAAAGTATTTTAGCTGTACTTGTTCAATATTTTTCAGAAAATCAAAACAGAATAGTGTTGCGTCATTTAGCATCAATCAAATTATCAGCCTGTGATGCGATGGCAATATATAGCTCCATCGTATCTTTATTTGAAAAAAACGGCATACCGTTTAAAAATCTAATAAGTCTGTTAATGGACTCCTGCAATACTATGCGCGGTAAGAAAAATGGCGTAGAAACAAAGATACAATCACTAAAAGCTCCTCATTTGTTAGATATAGATGGAGACACCTGCCATACGGCAAATAATTGCGCAAAAAAATTCACTGAGCCATTCTTAAAACATCTTGAAATTTTATTTGATAATGTATATTTTGACCTAAAAAGCACGGATAAGAGAGAAATTTTTTTTGTAATATGTAATGTTCTCAAAATAAAGCCGCTAAAGCCACTTTCTCGTCCGGATCATCGGTGGCTCTATGTACTTGCAGTTATTGAGCGTTTTAAATATTTATGGGATGCGTTATTAGTATTCTATTTTTCCTGGATTGATGTGGATGTGTCAGCCTATGAAGGACTGTTGATTGAAGTATATCAACAACGAGAATTATCCGCTGAAGAGGTAGAACAAATCAAAGAAATCCAAAGTGGTTTAAAGCGTAAAGCTTTAACCACTGAAGGCAAAGAGAGAAAGAAAAGAATTATACAGAGATTATTTGAACAGCAAAAAAAAACTCAGTGTCTCATAAAAGTTTATGAGTCAGTTCTGCCCCATTTCAATTGTTATGTTAAACTTTTCCAGAGAAAAGAATGTCTTCTACATGAACTGCATGTACAAATGTTCCACCTCACAAAAAAATTTTTGGCCTTTTTTTTAAAAACATGAGTTAATTTCTAAGATCAATTCTTATAATGAAATTCTTAAGATTGATGTGAATGATAAAAAAAACTACCTTCCTGATAAACTTATATTCACCGGGGTAAATGCTGCACACTCTGACGTGAAAGAGGTTTTGAAAACTGCATATTCACGATGTGCAATGTATATGCTCAAAAAATTACCTTTAAATAATTCTTTGTTGATTAAGTTGTCTGCCTTAAATCCTGCTTTAAGAGGAGAAACAACAACATATACAGCATTAACAAATTTGGCTCATCTTTTACCAAATGTTATTTCTAAAGAAGAACTATCTCTTTTAGATTTAGAACTGAGAGAGTATCAGATAGATGATACTTAATCCTATCAGCAAGGTAATGGTATGATTTCTTTCTGGAACCACATAATACAGCTAAAAAGTGAAAATGTACTTAAGTATCCATTACTTTCCAAAGTGGTAAAGGCAGTTTTAACTTGTTTTCATGGACCTTCCGTTGAAAGCACTTTCAATTATATGGATGACATTGTGACTGACGGCAGAGCATCTTTAAATGTTGAAAGTTTAGACTCAATTCAAACTGTTAAATATTATTTGAACTCTCTGGGCCAAAGTACAATTGATGTCTTCGGAACTAAAGATCCAATTCATGAACCTATGCAAGGGAGTTTTGGACGAAATTTATTGAGTAGCTGGAGATGCTACAATCAAGCACTAAGTTCCAAGAGTGTTACTCCTGGTCCATCAACCAGCCATTCAGAAGCGCAGGAGTCATCTCTAGTGGCAGAAACTATTCTGAACAATGAGGGTAGCCAGCGGAAGAGAAAAATGCCCCAGGACAATAAAAATAAAATAAAGCAAACAAAAATAAGAAATTTATTTAAGAAATGATGACTTAGAGATGCATTGTAAATAATAGGATTTTTTTTTATAAATATTTATACGGAAGAATTAAATACGAAGTGTGCTCAGCTTTAATGTGTTGTAAATAATCATAGGATATAGATATATTTATTTAGCTTTTTTTTGTTGAAAATATTTATACAGAAGAATTAAAATTAGCTATGAGCATTTTTAAACTGGTTCATTTCATTGACCTTTTTTTTGTGTGTGTTCTTGAACAGAATTAATAAATAGCCTTTACGTGACTTCAACATTTATAGTTAAAACAATTTCAAGCTCTTTGGATTTGTGCCAGTCAAGAGTAGGTATATATAATCAGATTTTGTGTTTTTATATGTTTTTTTTTTTTTTTTTTTGCATGTTATTTTCATTTGAAATCGTACCAATTTTAAATACAATAGGGTTTGTACAGTAATTTCCGATAAATAGGCTGCACCCGCAAAAAACACCGCTAAAAATTTAAATTTTCATCTTATAGGGCGTACCGTCGTAAAGGCCGCACTTTCGTTTTTCAACCGATCATCGATTTTTATCAAATATCACATGCGTGATAAAAAGTGATAAAAATATCACATAAAAAATAATGATCTTTAAAACATAAACTCTATACTTAGAAAACAGTTATTGATAAATCTTTTTTTTTTTTAACAAATTGTTTTTGGATTTTTTCTTTGTTTTTCGTTTTGTTTCTAAAATTTGATTTATATTACGAAACTGTTCTTCTAGCCGCATAAAAAAGGCGAGATGATGAATACTGAAAAGAACAAGTTTCCTTATAATTAAAAAAATCATTGTTCTAAAGAAAGATATCCAATTTTAAAAATAAAGTTTCGTATTGTTTATCATTAAAGATTTTAAATCTATTCTAACCAGAACAGTTAAATATAGGAAAAAAATCGTTTTAAAACTATTTCATAAGAGAACTCGTTCAGAAAAGAAAGATAAAAAAAAAAAAAAACTACGATTGCACATAATTCACAAAGGAAACATATTTCTAATAAGGCAAAATCTTGCCTCTCTAAATCTTAAGCATCAATTATTTTATCTATCATTATTTTATGTATATTTTATAATAAGTTTACAGATTATGAAAAATAACAAAATATTGAAACAATTAATTTTTTTATTTGAATTTTATTCTGTTGAAGTAAGTAACTTTATTTTATCTTTTAAAAGTAAAGGGAAAAAAATCTGCATCAAAGGAAACATCTGTTTCTAAAGCAGTTTAAAATAAAGTGAAAAGTAAAAACGTCTACATTTCCAATGATCCTCCTCCTCCAGTTTGATCATAAATTAGCCACACCCTTATGAAATTGAAACTCCCACCTGGGACACAAAATTAATTCTATCCCTTTTGAGGATTTTTTTATTTGATATAAATCAATCTCTTTTGTTTTTTTATTAGTTGTTAACTGCTATTTTTTTTTTTTTTGTTTTGTTAATTGATGCTTGTTTTTTTTTTTTTTTTAAATCATATTTAGTTGTTAGCTTGTTTTTTTTTTTATCGTTATTAGTTGTTAGCTTATAAAAAAATAAATATTTTTATTTCTATAATATAGATAATTATTTTAATTTATGAAATTTCTTAAGATGGGACATTTTTAAATTCCCCTGCTCATAATCTACGATCAAAACATCCGTAAATCTAGTGTTAATGCAACTATATTTTCATTTAAAAAAATAAGAAAAACGTTTTCAGAGTAAACATTTCGAATTAGGTTCGTTATTTCGGATAATTTTCGGTAAACATCTGTTTTTGAATAAATCCACCATGATCAAAAAACTCTCACGTGTGGCTTGAGATAAACAAATTCTACGGATAGGCCGCATCCGCGTACAGGACGCACATCGTGATAGCCCAACTTTTAAACACGTATAGGCCGCGGCCTATTTACCAGAAATTACTGTACTATAGTGACTTTCAGGGTTTCTTTATATTTCATCCTTCACTTTCAGGGATTTTGTTACTAAGTCACTATCACCCCTGAATAATACGCAAATGTCGAAATACAATAATACCAGTGTCTCTTGTGAAGGGTCTGATTAAAAGATAAATTATTTTACGAAGGGTCCGTTTTTAAGTTAAAATATTTTGTGAAGGGTCCATTTTTATGAAAAGATATTTTGAGAAGGGTCCGTTAACAGACCCAATTTTTTTCTAAACAGACCCCTGGCAAGTCTAAGACTCAACAAATGAGAATGTCAATAAATCAATGAACATGAAAATTGTGAATCACAGAATAGACAAAGTGATTAATCAAGAAATTTGTGAATCTCTGAATAAGTGAACGTATGGAGCATATCAATGATAGAGTAATGACGAATCATTAAATAAAGGAATCAACAGATTAACAAATAAATTAATCAGGTAATAAATAAGTGAATGAAATAAGTAAATCAGCTTATAAATATATAAACAAAGCAATGAATGAGCAAAATGAAAATGTTTTCATTTAATCACATTAATGACCCAGTAAATTAATCAATTAAAGGATCAATATTTTTGTTAAAAAATAGTCTCCTTCCTGCTCTTGATTACATATTAATATTGCAACTTTATAAATCTCATTAATTTACAAAATCATCTCAAGGCAAATGATACAAAAATATTTTTTTTCTTCACATTTTAGGATTTTTTGTACAAATTTTGTTTATTAGGAGTTTTTGAAGTGTTTATTTTAACTTTGTTAATAATTTTTAGGAGTTGATTTCAATGATGCTAAAAGTCGATCCACAAGATAGATATTCAGCTGCTGAAGTTGTAGAGCACCCTTGGGTACATGTGAGTATTCTTCTAAGTTAATCTTTTTAAATCTTATTGTTACACATTTTCTATTATAGTTTACTTTTAGTTGATCAATTATTCTTTGCCTTTAAAATAAATAAATAATTCCATTTCATTGATTTTCTTGTATGCCCAATCAGTTGGATCTATGCTCATATTATGCTTTTTTTCTTCTCCCTTTTGATGATGTAAACACAAAGTTCAAAACTACAACATTTTTTGGGTGTAACATATCTCGTTAGTTATTTATTTTTGTTGTAAGTAGGGAATATTTCAAGTGAACTTTTTCTTACCTGTGATATGCAAGATGCTCAGTAAGTTGTATACTGGTCTATGACACCACTTTGGCTGAGACTGTATTGATATTATTGTTTGTTCTTGTTGTCATGATAATACCTTCCTAGAAGGGCTTTGATTTCCTTGAAAATTCGAATTATTACTAAAATGTCTCACTTGTTAATGTTCATGAGTGAAGTTGTACAACTATATGCTCCCAGAACGAGATTTTGATTCTCTTGAACTTTCATGTGTCATTTTTTTATTGAGATTGACATTTACGGGTCACAAGCATTTTTAAAAGGTGCATAACGCTTTTTCCAGCAAAAGAGAAAAATATTGCTTATTTTTGACTACTGATCCTGACCAAATCATTAAAAGAAATTTAAAGTTTCAGAATATCTTTAGATGCAGAATTTTGGATTTCGTTAAATAATATGTCTGCACTCATGAGATAATGGGGCAATAACCAAAAATCTGCCCAAAACTTTGTGGTTTATAAATAAGATATTAAGTTTTCCCAATTTTCTTATTTTTTCACATGTGCGATATTTTTATATTTATATATAAAAAAATCACACATGCAATATATCTTTTAAATACATTTCAATAAAATCAACAATTATGTTACTTATGTATTTTGTTATATAAATTTCATTATTTTATGCTAGATATCTTTGACCTTATTACATTTTTCTTAATGTAAATCTCTAATTTATATTTTAAATTAATTTTTAGCTAGAGAAAGTGTTCAATAATGTTAATGAATTTGCCTTTTAAGAAATTTGTGTTTCTAATTTTATTCTGTTAAAGATGGATTATAATAACTAGTTAAACCTGGAAATTGTAATTAATATATCTGAAAAAGCTATATAATATAAAGTTGCATTTGATGACAATTTTAGGGTTTACTCTAAAATTCTATCTTTCAGAATTGATGAAAGTGTAAAAATTAATTAAAAACAAATCACTTAACCTAAATACTCAGTGACCAAAATGAAGCTTTGATAAAACTAATAATCACGTCTTAGTTTAAGTAGTTTCAACCGTTTCCAGTCTACTAAATATCGGTTAGTTCTATCAAATATTTATGCCTTTTGCATTGGTATCGATTTAATCAGTGATTGAAATGAAACCGAATGTTGCATTGTTTTACTGGAAGAAATTTGTTTTATAATGAATCAATGCTATTTTAATTTTTTTAAATATTTTAAATACTTATTTTCATTGTCATTTTATTAGTTAGTATTCTGATGCTGAAATTCAATAAGTTTAAATATAAATTTTTGTTTGTCTCCAATTTCTCTCTCGATTCTTGCTAAAGTTTTGTTTTATATTGATTTTTAGATGGATGTTGCTCATGACACAGATATGCAAAATGCTGTTTCTAGAGAAATTACTATGCATTTTGATCATAAACCTAAATCTTTAAAATCTTCCGGTGTTGCACTTATTGCTGTAAGTAGCTGATTTCAAGAGCTTGTATAACATACATTAAATAATTTTGGTCTAGTCTTCCATCCATTTAATATCCTTTGTTTAGTCATTAACATGTAATGCTAACAATTATCAGTTAACATAACAGATTCTTCTACAGTTTTTTGAAAGTCATTTAATGTTTTTCCACTACCTAAAAAAAATTTAGTAATGAATGAAAAATAGTAAAAATTCTTTTAAAACATTTAAAGGAAAAAAAAAAGAAACTTAACACTGAAAGTGGGGAGACTTTGTTCCTGAAATTTAAGTCCATTTACTTATACCAAGATAGTGTTGTTATAACACTTATATTAAGAATGGAAATCTTTGTGATAAATCATTTTATTTCCATCTAACATGCAAACAAACAAAAAATTGTACAAAGTGATATTGAATTTTACAATTATTCTCAGATAGCATATATGCAGTTGTATTTTTCTAGTCTCCTGAATGTTATTTATCAGTATAAAAAATATATTACAGATATGTATGTTATGCCTCTTGAGTTTCAGCTGTGCATGTTGCTTTATTAAATCTATGTTTCATTTGCTTATTCTAGTCATTTCAATACTATATTTTTACTTTTGTTTATATTATAACATTCTATAATCTGAATCTAAACATTTTTGAATCTTTCATACTAATTGCACATTTTCCCACATTAGCTTTATACTGTTTTCAATCTTTTTTCCCTGTATTCAATTTTTTCTCTATCCCAACTTCCCTTTTGCATCTTTAATTTTCAATGCATATAAATAATCAACCCAGAGACTAGCATCATAGTTGTCTACAAGTTACCTGTCAATAAAAAACACTGCTCAAGAAATCATTTTAATCGGAGCTCTTGAGGTATGTATTATTTGTATTTTGCTACCTGATAATTAACATATTTTGTAGTTATATACAATTTTCTCTTTATGTACTCTTTAAGACCAAATAAAAATAGTAGCTTGTTATCAGTTCAAAGCAGTGCTTTTAGTATTTTTTTCAGATATATGATTATTAATCACCCACTTTTCGTTTATGCCAGGTGATAATTATTTAGCTTCATGTATAAAAGCCTTGATAACTTTTGAATTTTAGCAAGATTCAGTTAAAAGTTTGTGGTAATAATTTAAAAATGACAATAACAGCCTGCTCCATTATTTTTCTGTCCGTAAATTTTGGGACTCATTTTTTGAGGCAATATAAATGTTAATGTAAACAAACCTAAAAGCGTTGCTAGGTTCACAACTGTCCTTCAGAGATCTTTGAAAACATAATAGTTTTCTTTTTCTACAGAATATTGCTACATATTATCTACTGTTGGTAAGCATGTCACAAGCTAAATAGAAATATCTGTAAATTACACAAGTGGGCGACCTTTGTGCTAAAATACAAAACTACGGCAAACAACGTTAAAGAGCACAAAAATATATAACATAGCAAACAATCCCAATAAACTTAAGGCTGTTTTGACTCCCTCTATTTCTCATTGCGCTAGATTTTATACTTTACCTAAGGTACATAAAGTTGGCACTCCTTTTAGACCAATTGTCTCCAACATTGGTACCTCGTCTTACAAACTCGCAAAATTTTTAGTTTCTGTCTTCTCCCCTCTTCTTGGTAATAATTCTTTCACTACCAAAAATTCCATTGAGTTTGTTAAAGAAGTTAAAAATCTAAAACCTAATGGTTATTTGATGGCCTCATTTGATGTTAAATCACTGTTCACTAATGTTCCTGTTGAGGGGGCTTTGGAATGCCTAAAACTTAGACTTTCGGAATATCATTTTTCCCTATATGAGGTCGATGAATATGTTAACCTCACCCGTGTTTGTTTACAACAAAAAAATAACGCGTTTGACAACAAATTTTACTGTATGACCAATGGTCTTGTCATGGGAAATCCTTTGAGCCCTATACTTAGTGACATCGATATGCATTATTTTGAAAGTAAACTATTCAAAATCTTAACTTTCCTCTTTTATAAAAAATATGTTGATGACAGTTTTGCTTTGTTGGATGAAAATAATTGTGATTTAGACAAAATTCTTAATGTTATGAACAGCATTGATTCTTGCATTCAGTTCACCTTTGAATTAGAGACTGATCAAAAACTTCCGTTCTTAGATGTTCTTGTGACTCGGAATGACAATTCATTCCATACTACTGTCTTTCGTAAACCATTTGCTGTTTCTCTTCCTCCTCATTACAAATCCTCTCACCCTCCCAACCAAAAACTTGCCTCTTTTCGGTCCTTTGTCTACCGTGCTGTTAATATTTGTTCTAACATTGATTTTCTTGATGCAGAATTAAACTATATCAAGGCCATTGCTCATGACAGAGGTTATTCTCCTAACGTTATTGATAATATTTATAAAAACTTAACTAAACAATCGCCTACTGATAAACCTTCCAAAGAATTTTCTAACAACTTGGTCATTTTACCCTATTTTCCTAAAGTAAGTCGGCAAGTTGCTAATATCCTAAAGAAGTTTGATTTTAATATTATTTTCAGTCCCATTAATAAGATAAAATTTTCCAGTCTCAAACAGCCCATTGACAGTCAAAATAGCTGGGGTATATACCAAATTAATTGCCAATGCGGCCTTTCATATATTTTATTTTATAACCGTCGTTGAACAGCCGACCCAATTTCATGGGTTTACGACTACTAATGCTCAACTCCGTAGCCTTGTAATTTTGAACTAGTCCAGAAGACAAGGAAACTCCTGGATCAGTACCCCCAGAGGTATTGATTTGTTATGGGAACATGGAGAACTTTGAGACTCGACAGATTTAACGTGCATCAGTCACCATTTACTACACGGGGAGTCTTCGGCCGGCGAGGATCGAACCCACAACCTCTTGGACATGGGCCCAGCGCCCTACCGACCACTTTCATATATTGGCCAAACTAAGCGTGCCTTAAAGTGCCATGTCAAGAAACATGAAGCTTATGTCAAAAAAACAAGAATTTAAACGCTCATCAATTGCCCAACATTGTTGGAACTCTAATCATAATTTTAATTTTTCTTCTTCTAAAGTCATTGAAAATTGTTCTTCAATTTTTTATTTAGATTTTTACGAGTCTTTTCATATTTTCAAAAATTCCAAACTGTTGGTTAATGACCTATCCAGCGTTCCTTACCTTTCTCCTGTTTGGAAATCGCTGATTAAACCTAACTAACCACCTTTTTGCTCCTTGCTTCCTATTCGTCGTTATCCATTCACCCTTCCCTCCTATTGGCCGTTGCTCTAAACCCTCTGGTGACGTCACCTTTCTCTTATATTTACCCTGTTTTTTCTCTTATTTCCTTCTGTTGCACTGATGAAGGTTGCTCTTTGAGCATCCGAAACAGCTGTTTACTTTGTTATATATTTTTGTGCTCTTTAACGTTGTTTGCCGTAGAAGTATCTGTAGTTTGAATTTGTTGAAGCTTTTGAAAATCTTGTTTTTATTTCATATAACTCTTTAATTGGGACACTATAATACCAAATACTTTTCCTGTCACTACTTGTATGATTTGCTTAATTTAATTTACTCCTGATTTAGTAGAAATTTTAGATAGTGCATTTTAGGTACAGTTTGTCTACAGTAAGAACTCCCCCTGGGACAAAGTCTGAGGCTGCCTGCTGCAATGGAAACAAGAGAGGGTTGCTTCTCTTCACTCTAGGGCTAACACAATAGACCAAACAATGACCCCACACTCCTACTTGAAATAGTTATACCTTGTCACCATAGTCACGGCTACAGGTCCAGATGAATAGCTAAGGGAGTTTTTACTTTAGACAAACTATAAAGCTTTCCTTGATATTTAGAATTTAGCCATCAACTTTAAGGGCATACTTTTTACCCTGCTGAGGATCAGTGCTACATAAGGAAAGTGTAACTGGGCTCTGGTGATTATGCCGGATTCACATCTCTGTGAATTAAAAAAGACTTTTTAAGTTTTCAGAGTCTGTCTTTTTGCTCCCCTTTATTGCCATGGCTACACTCAGTCATGACAAAACTTTACCTAGATTTGACCTCTCCTAATGGCTTAAACTATGCAGCCTTAAAAAAAAAATAGATTTCTTATATTCAATTCAAAGGCATTACTTATTAGTACAAAATTAAATTTGACTGTCCAACAAACGAAAAATTTTATTTGCCAAAAATATATTTGTTTAAAATAATTTTTTAATGCATTGGTTGGCATTTCAAGATTTCCTGCTATAGAACATTGCTTAAAGCATTGCATGCTTTATTTTGTCATTTACTTTGGCAATTCGATCAAGTGAACACGTCAGCCTTTCATTCTTAGAAAAACAATTAAAAAAATTTTCTTTCAAGTCAAGTAATTATGCTCATGATTTTGTTTTAGTTTTTTTAAAATAAAGTATTCCTGCTTTGTAGTGTGGTTAGTTATTTTATTTTTCTCAATTCTAGAATAAAGATGACTCCCTCAGGTTGTTAACTAACAAATCCAGTTATCATTCTGTTGATTTAAAATTGTCATTGCCATAGCCCAAAAAACTTTCAACTCTGCTCTTAGATATGACTCATATTATACAGCATTCTCTAAGGTGAAATAAGATGTTTAAAGTGTTATAAAAAAAAAAACAGTATATTCTAAAATGTATTTCTAGTCTTATTAAATTTGTTCATTCTTTTAGGCTACACTAATGAATAAGTTGTTGCTGGAAGAGGACAATTTTTTACTGTACAGTATATGTGTGTGGTGCTCTCTCTAGAATATGTAATGTTTTAATCGTTTTTCTTACATTTTCAAAGAAGGATGTACAGTAATATATGTGTTGAAATTTGGCACAATATTAAATCAAATAATAAAAGTTATGTATATAATTTTGTTTTTAATGCTACTCATAGCTATTTTTAATCAATCTATGTTTCTGTCTGTGTAGCCAATTGTACCAATATTATAAAGCATACATTTTATTTTGAACTGTAAGCTACCTCATATGATACCTAATATTTTGATGCCTTTAATAATTAATTTACCGCATTATGCTAAGAAATGAATTTTAATTGATTAAAAATTCTGTATTTTAAATATAGACGAGCTGAAGATAAACTTCTTTAACACGTGGAATGCCATGAGATCACCGGCACTGAGTTTGTTCGTAGTGCCACAGGGGGCACCGGCAAAAAGAAGATTATTAGAAACACATAATTCGAGTAAATTTTTAATGCTTTTAATTTTTTTATATATTATCGTTACTAAAATGGTTTGAAGAAATTAATGCAATACATACTGAGAAAATCGTTTTGGCCAGACGGGCAAGTCATGTAAAATTAGCCTGGCATTCAACGTGTTAATGAATACTTGCCAACTGTGTTGGTCTACAAGTGTACAAAAACATGTCTCAGTTAATGTGTGAAAAAATAGAATAACTTTGTTTAGTAGTATAATTTTGATGTTAGATGTAAAAGATAATATGTGTCATTATTTACACTTTATATGTATTTATTATTTTTTAATATAAGTTAAAGTGTAAGCAAATTTCTTTCTATGTGTGAATAAATGGTATTTTGTAAAATAAAAAATATAAAACCTATTTAAGGAATGTATTTAAAATGTGCACTTGTTGCCCAGAAATAGTGAGAAATTAAATAGAAAGTATTTTCTAAATATTTAGTTTTTGTAAGTTAATATATTTCATGTTGTAGTTAGAATAAATCGAAGCATTTCTTATAGTATCTTGTTTTAATAGCTTATAGTAAAACATACAATTTATTTTTATATGCTGCACAGATGCTTTATATTCTTCAATTTTATCGCTTATTTTGATATAGTGGCTGAAATTACTTCATATCCTAAAAAAAGTGATTATCGACAGTCATTGAATGTGTAAGTTCAAAGGAATATTAAAACAATTGTTTAGTTTGATACTAGTCAGTGAAATTTCCTTGAGCAGGGTTGATTGTGCTCCGGAAAAAATCTGGATTTCCGGAATTTTCGCTAACAGTAATACGGAAGTTTCCGGAGATCGAAGGTCCAGGCTTTTCAAAAAATCATTGATCACAGAAGTTTTCGGAAATCAAATTTTCAAAGGTGGAACTTAAAAACACAGTTTATTTTATTTGTTTGTAAGGGAGAGCCAGAGAGATACTTTATAAGCTTATATTCATTTTTTATCAGTAAACAGTTGTTATAATTATAAACTCAAGAAAGAAAGACATATTTGTACATTTTAATTATTTCTCCAGGTCATCATAGGTATGTGTAAATGGTATTGGTATGTGTAAAATTTTAAATTTATTTTAAGTAAACTAAGAAATATTGAGAAAAAAGAAAAAAAACCTTGTTTAAATTTTTTTCAATTTAAACTTTTTTTTTTTTTTAACTCAAGAAATTTTCCAGAATTTTGACATGGGCTCACAATCTGCTTGAGTCAAGGGACAAAACCTTATAAAAAATTCTCATTCCTGATAGCTTTCAACAAAGTGGTGGGGAAATATTTATCACTTTTTATGCAGCATTGATAAATAAAAATATTGCACAGTCGGGCAAAGTGCGCATCAAGTAATATGTTTACTTTCTTTACAGATTTCTTTTTAAAGGAATAAAATTTATCACTCTTATTTTTCTTTTTGAAAATGTTATCTTTTGCAAGAAATACTAATTCTATTTAGGAAATTAAATGTAAGAGTTCAGTATTATGAGTAGGGCTGCAAGTTTGTCGCGGTAAACAATACCCAAAATTCGCGGGGAATTTTTAAAATTACGCATATTCTAAACACAAAAAAATTTACCCTATAAATGATGCAGAAGACAGAAATTGCACATAATAAAAAAATACACAACAAAAGTATTTTTATTTAATTTCAAGCAATAGTAATATTTTTATTTAAATGCACAGAATTTCGGTACAAAGTATTGTACATTGTCAGATTATTCACATTTATACTACGTCTTTCATCACTTAGTATATTTTTATACTTGGAAAACGATCTTTCTGCGTCAACACTGTTTGTAGGCACCGACAAACATTGAATTGCCAATTTTTGATATCGTTCGGTCTTTGATTTCCAAAACTCTATCAATTTTCCTTCACCGTTGCTTTGTAAAAATTAAATTCCTTTATCATCCTCAAACATTGGGATGTGTTCAAAAACTGAAGAATTGTCCTCTTCATTTAAAATACTTAGATTGACAGGGATCAAAAACTCTGCATGCTTTTAAAAAGTTTGAGGCTGGCTGGCGAAATCTTTGTTTATCGCTGCTGCTGCTTTCAAAAAAATAAGATTTTAAGTGCTCAGAGCGTTTTAATTTGCTTTCCAACACTTTTGAGAAATCATACATTTCGTTGTAAATAATATGGGAACTAATTCTTTGTTTCTCAAATAAAGTCAATTGATTCAAATTTAATGGAGCATATTTTTCAATTTCTTTTAAATCTGTATTCAAATTTGAATTATGACATTCTTCACAAATTGTGCTTAAAACGGAGCTGCTATTTTCTTTTTCCTTATCAAAGAATTCAGCGTACATATCCAAATAATTGGGTATAATATAAAAAAAACACAACTACTTCCACTTCGAAAATTTTAGTAGGAATAACATATACTATTGTGCAATGCTAAATGAATGGAAGATAGTGGTTGTTGTTTAATATTTTACATGCGCTAATTTAATTTGATTTGAAAACATTGATTTTTTTTAAAATATGGATTCTATAGAATGATGTCCGTTAAGTTTAATTGGTTTGATGTCTCACGTTGTCAGAAGAGAAAAAAAAAACTTTTAATTTAATTAATAAACTGAGTTTTAAATATGTTTACTAAAAACATTAAATTACTTAGATGAAACAACAAAATCAATTATTACAAAGTGAACTTTTCTTTATAATACAATATAATCTAGCGAGCAGCTGTTTAAAAGATCGAACATTCCGTTTGTTTATTTGTGGCTTGAAGTCAGGCTCGCAGAAAATGCCGTTCACTGGTTGAATTTAGTAGGAATAACACAACCTGTGACGTAGGCGATAGTATACCCAATTTACATGGAATAAATACGCTTCAAACAAGCTATTCCACCTAGTTTGCACAGTAACCGGTCATAAAGAAGCTTTTTTGCCCCTTTCCATGAAAAATGCTCGAAAGTGACCTTTACGTGAAGGACACGCTGTAAATGCACACTTGATATGAACTACAAAGCTATTTAAATTTCAAACTCATTTTGCCATATTTCTCCCAAGAGATTTAAAAGATGAGCATTGCAAGTAATATGAACAGAATTTTAAAAAACAGCTTTTAAGCTTTTTTCCCACGCTTTGTTCATATAAGATGTGTTGTCAGTTACGAAAGATGTAATAGCATTAAAGTGCACTCTGCAATTTTAGCAACACTGAACAATTGTTTCTCTGACAGATTTAAAATTCAAACTTTCTAACGCAATACTTTCAAGAAAAAATGAAAGCAAAGAAAGGTTCGAATCGTCGTTTTGTATTTCTACTGATGGAACAGCTAACACGTTTAGAATACAGTCGAACTCGTTCATAACGAACTCGGATTTACCGAGGGAAACGAGAATATTTGGTTGGATCAATGTTAAGTCTATGGAACAGAAGTCGCTTTTAACGAACAAGACCCGGTTTTAGCGAGCAATATTTTTCTGTCTTGCAATCTTTTATCTCATCTTTCTGTCTCTTCTTTTTTTCAAATTGATAAGAAATGCGCGCGAAATAAAAAAAAAACGCGAACTGAAACTTAATTGCCCTTATCGCTCTAATCTAAAGCATAATAAAAGTCACGTGAGAGTAGGCGGTGACGTATCGATTTCGCGCCTTATCGGCTGGTTGGGGGAGGTTAGTTGTCATTGAATTAAGATTAGTGTTAAATTAAATAATGTAATTAAAATAAGTAAGTATTAATTAAATTTTAAGTAAACTCCATTATTTGACCTCCCAAGCCTCCCCCCCCCTCTCTTCTGGTTGTACGCCTGCCTTAAGGACCCGTTTATTACGAGCACTCGGATTTAAGGAGTACATGCTACGGTCCTTTTGTGCTCGTTATATACGAGTTCGACTGTATATCTATCTTCAGAGTCTGTTGTCTCATCCGTGACAATACTAACACCAGCAGCAGATGTTAGAACATGTACAACTTGATTTTTGTGAAATTCGTGAGTTTTTGGTAGATAGTGGCTTCGTAGGTGACTGGAGCTTGGTATGACACCTATGTCTTTCAGTAAATTTTCTAAATAACTTTTCAATCCCGGATTATCAAGTTTATGCAACAGAATGTTTGTTGCAGCAAAAACACCAACCAACTTAGAAATCTCCACAGCGCTATGTTGCTCTTGAGTTTTTTTCTTTTCTTCAAACAAGGAAGCAATACTTGCTTGAATTACTCTCGGTTTACCAGCTATCTTCTTTTGGTGAATCTTACTTTTCAAGTGTTTATCGCAGCTATTTTTTCTTGAGAAATCAACAGGAACATTGCATGTTTTACAAAATAACAGGTTTTTTCTAACTTCAAAAGTTTTTTTTTTTTTGAACTGTTGACATCGCTCAAAAGCAGTTGCTTTACTCCTCTGGCTCATATTTTTAACTAGCAAACTTACATCAGCTGGGTTTGAAAAAAATATATTAACTACGCTTATCCTAAGAAGTGTTCTTTCTAACTCTCCTGCAATCAGACCAATGAATAAGAAAGGCTTCAAATATTCATTTTGTGACAGTCACTTGTTTCTAAACACAAAGGCCTAGTTAACAAAATATCAAGGAACCCCTCCCCCTACTGTGCTGTGAAAATTCAAACATTCTTCATTCAAACTACTAGTTACAAAAGCCTTATCTCCCTCTCCTCTAAGAAACTGACCCCTATTTAAGAAATCACAAGAAGCAGCCCAGGAGAAATTGTCTGGATATGTACAAAGGTACTAGAAATTTCACTGCCCAGTGCAATAGCCTGCTTAAAATTTTTTATGTCAAACATTTGATTTATGCCATTTTCCCTCTTTTTTTTTGGTTCCAATTTCTTTTGTACTCTTACTGACTTCAGGAAGGTAATCCTATCAGTCTATCACCCTCCCTAAGTGTAGAAAGACCACCTTACATGACAAGGTGGGGATTATCTCTGAACTATTTTCTTGTCATTTTTCTATTTATTCACTCCTCTAAATATCTAATCAATTTTACATGTTCAATTTAAGACTTCAGGAAAGTAAAAAATTCTGTTCATTAAAATAAATAAATTTTAAAAAAAAATCACATTTTAAGCAATTTTCGCACAAATCAAAACATTGAGAAATTCACGGATTTTAGAAAGAAAAAAAAAAAAAGCACAATTTTGCGGAAATTCGCGCTGTGACAGACCTGCAGCCCTAATTAAGAGGCTTGTACCTCCATAAATTTGCAAATATTTTTCCCCCTAAGAATAATTAGAATTGAAAATTTTTAATAAATATAAGCATACATTTACTATTTAAAATAATCCTGTTATAAATTACTCAAAAGTGCTAAGTAAAAAAAAAAAAAGTTATAAAGCTTTTTTTATTTTTCAAAATTCATGTGTTCTATTAAAAATATGGAGATTTTACTAACTCTAAAGAAATGAGTCATAATTTAAGAGAGTCACATAACTACATGAATTTATGATTTAACCATTGCTAATTTAGGGCGTGAAAAAAAGATCATATACTGACAAGCAATTTTAATGATTCAAAAGGATAACTTTATAATGTATATACAGTAGAGCGCCGATTATCCGAACTGCTCGGGACCGAACGTGGTTCGGATAATTGGAAAGTTGTTTAAATGATCATTATTTACGCACTAATTTCCCTTCACACTTTTTCTAGGCTTAGGTCTGGCGTGTTTAAAAGTTTATTTTTTCAATTTCTAAATATTTTTTTTTTATTTCTTTTAAAACTTTTTTTTTTATTATTATGAATCATTTGTATCATATTTCAGCTTTTTATAATTTTTTTTATTTATCAATTACTGATTTTACCACTTTTTTCTTTATTTTCTATTGCAAAAGAAATCCAGCAAAGACTTTCGTTTCAAAGAAGATGCTCTTTTTTGAGCAGCCATAACGCTTATTCTTTTTAAGTAAATCAACTGAACTGGATCAACATCATTTTGACGTTTTAGCCAATTCATCGTCATTTCAACATGCATCTTTTCATCGGGAAGATCTACTGGTTCAGAAACTTCAGTTTTGTTTATTTTTTTGTTAAGAATTTTATTCTAAGATTTAAGATTCCAAGCACTGTAATCACTAATCATTAACCATAAGTGACAAGTACCCATCCACCAATTGTAGAACTTCAGCACATATATATTCATAAACTCCTTCCTCATTCCAATCATTGTAGACTGTCAAATTGAAGCTCACATTCTTGGAAGATAATTTTCAGTTGAAGAGGGCTAAAGGGCTATGTAGGTTTAACTGAATAACAATACATGTAAGTATTGGCTACTATAAGAAAACTGCAAAAAAAAGGTTGTAAATTAAATATGGTCTTCAGATGTAGTGGATATTATTTATTCTTCAAAATTTAGAAAAATTGTCAATAGGTTAAAAAGTATTCTAAACTTGCGAATTCGGACATGGTTCGGATAATCGGCGCTCTACTGTATCTTGAAACCCCCAAAACCTTTAAATTGCAGACAATTATTTTAACTTGATAGGAGAAATTTAGTAAAATCAATTCTAAATTTGATACAAAAATTTACGTGTTGTAATATTATTAAGATCCAAAGTTAATTCCATGTAAAAAACAATTTTTTATTTTATTCAATGAGGGTTGAAAAAATGTTGAGTTAAAGCTATAAAAATTTTTAATGTTGGCTATTTTTTATATATATATATACAGATAGAGAAAATATTTTACTCTGATCAAAAGTGCCCCTCCCCCCATAACATTATCTAAAAAATTGAATAAATCCTAAAATTATATGTTTAATGTCATATATTTATTGTAAAATGGTTACATATGCATACAAAAATAAATATTAATTCAAATAACAAAGATATATAAAGAATGAGAACATTTTTAAGATTGTCAAAAGGAGCTCTTTTTAACAGAAAAAATCAACTAGACTTAATAACAAGACTATTGACAGTAACTAGACTTGTTAACAGTAAAAATTACTGTTTAGTCTAGTGAACTTTTAATAAATAGTATTTTTTTTTAAACAAAAGCAATACTTTAAACAATTAGCTTTAATTTTTCTTTCTTTACATTAAACAGCATTACCTACTGATATCTTATTTATAAACTAGAATTAAATGTTGGTAACTCCATCCAGCATTGGAAGTATTGCCTTTTTACAAAAGGCAAAATATTGTTAAAAAATGAACATTTTCACTAAGAAAATTTTCAAATTATTTTAAAATACAGAGTATATTAAAATAAAATACATTACTTTTCAATTATTATCTGTAATAATAATGCATAAAAAATGGTTATTTTAAATCTTTAGAAAGAAAACTTATTCTTTTTAAATTTTGTAATATTTCTTTGCTCAGAAAAATTTTCACTATGTTTCAGAAAAATAAACATTTTCAATAGATAGCTGATGCAGGGTGCATAGCCAAATTTTTCAACAAAAAATATGATGCAGAGTGCATAGCCAAATTTTTCAACAAAAAATATGTTCTTTTTAAGCACTCAAAAAAAAAAAAAAAATCTCAATTAAATGATAGAATTTTTTTTTTTATTACTGCACAAATCCTCGAAAGCTTAATTTATAAACATAAAATCAATAAAATTCAAAAATTTTATATAATCCTGATAATGAAACTAGTCTCTAATAAATATTGCTGAAAAATGTGGAAAATCATGCATTTTTTGTAATTTAGAACGATAATCTGCATTCCAAAGAAAATCTTTTTTCAAAAGATAGAAAATTAAGTACTTTTTACAAACCCTGAATAAAAAAAAACATCTTTAAGGGCTTTAAAAAACGTAAATCAAAAATAAGCACTTTTTAAAAATGCTATGCAGCCTTTGATGGATAGAAAAGCAAACAAGCTTTTTTATTTAGTTTTCAACTACAAAATTATAATTTATAAGTTGCATTCCATTCTTATCTACATTTCTAATTCTCAGGATAACACCTTTATAATGAGATCAATGAAATATGAAAAAGAAAAAAAAAAAAATATCACAACAAGAATAACAATATACCTCATAAACATACTTTTCAGATTAAATGTTACTAAAATCTAGTATTGTGTTAAAAAATAAGCAAAAAATAAAAATGTTATACAAAATAGTCACTACTAAGGATGTTTTTATTTTATAATAGTTTTTTTCCCCCAGAACTATAAGATTCAAGAGGAATTCCCAAAACTCAATTATGGCCTTCATTTAGTAAACATAAATCTTTGAATAAGTTTGATTAGATTCCTCAAATTCTATGTTCTAATAGTAACCAGAACATAAGATACAAAGTTAAAACTCACGGAGCAACTGTTCCATTGTTTTCGTATATTTTTTTATAACTAGAGCCACAGTGTATACACATGAAATAATTACTTGCTGTATGGAATGTATTAATTCAATATATGATACAAAAATTATGTTAATTCAACAAAATATACATGATAGAAACAAATAATCATTCATATTCATTTAATCATATATCATTTTAGGTATTAACTTAAAAATGAGAAAATCATTTCCAGAGAAGCATTATCAACAAAATATTTAGTGACAACTATTGAAATAATAAATTTTTCAAAAATTATTAAAAAAAAAGCTCCTAAAAAAATACTGCCGTAAAGCCTAATTAATTTGGTGGCCATTTTAGTAGGCATTATAAACAGGAAGTCCTGTATTTGTTGTCATTTATTATATTAGGTACAAGATACCATAAACATAATAAAATACATAGAATTCTCTAACTTATGTTTACTATACTATAAAAACCAGACTATTTAAAGTGGTTAAAACAAAATCTATGCAAACTGCTTAGTATAATTGTAATCTGCATTCTGACTGTTATCAAACAAATTTTTTGGAAAATTAAAATGGTAATTAAGCAAGAGCAGAAATTCAATTTGTTAAGAATTCAAAAATATTTTTTTGCCTTTAGCCCTCTCTTCCACTTTTTTTCATTTTGTTATTTATCTTAAATGTTTTATTTATATATATAAGCAGTTTTTGACCATCTTAAGTTCCAGATCTTACTTAACCACAATTTATTATCATCCCTGATTTACAAATCTTGCACTCTTTGTAAATATAAGCTCCTACTATTACATTTGAAGGCCTAAACCAGAAAGAAAAGCAGGAAACTATTTAAGTAACAAAATTTTTTTTTGTATGAATACGTAAATAAATTGGACTACTCTAAAAAAAAAACACCTAGGAAAAAATTAAAATATGTTCTAATATATTAAAGATGTTCAAATAAAGAATTGTTTTTAAAGATTTTTCTTTTAATTAGCAATTTTCTTAAAATAATTATGAAGCATTATTTATTTTCAGAATTTTTCTATTCTTAAAAAAAAATATCAGGCTTCAATATATTTGTAATAATTGAGCATTGAACAATGTATGTCATTTTCTTGCCACAAAAGAAATAATGATTTTTAAAAACATACATATCAGACCCTCTTTAGCTTTGCATTATTCGTCAAATATCATTTTATAAGGATAAACATTAAATAATCCTAAAAAACTGAAGCGGGAAGATAGTACTTGAATTATTTATTATAAAAATTTGTATAATGAATTATAAAAATTTTACGCGTTTAAAAAAAAATACAAATTGGAAATAACAATCAACATGTTTCAAGTGTTCAAAATTGAAGCCTGTTTTCAAGACTCGTCAGATGGGAATGAGAAGAAACAAAAATGATTTGAAATTGAACATGCAGAGTTGCCAAGGTAAAAACAAAGGTGAGAAACAGAACTAGAAAAACCACAGTAGCAGAGACCGGAAAAAAAAGACACAATGGAGGACAGAGGCTAATCAGGGTAAAATACACTTTCGTTATGTTTCGAGATGTTAGGGAACGAATGTTAACAAGGGAATTAGCATTCATATGAATAAAACAAGATTCCAGGCCATTAAGATGTGCTGATGTGACTAAGGTGGAAATAATTTTGGCATTGTTGAAATTGAATTTATGACCAAGATACCAACAATGTGCTGCCTTGGATGATTTCTCATATTCTGATATCTATAGTGTTCCTTAAGTCTAAATTTTAGAGTGTCTAGTTTGTCTGATCTCTCCAAGATCACACAGACAAGGAATGTAGTAAATGCTTCAGGGATTTTAAAAACTAATAGTATTATAAGAGACTCAAATTTAATTTTATTAACTGCCTTAAAAGTGACTTTTAAACCAAAAAGGGAGAAACAATGGTAAAGTAACAAGTTCTCTATAAGGATTAGAAGTGGGTCAGTTGGGTCTAGTGAGTTTAGCAAGAGCTGAATCAACTATAGAAGGGAAGAGATAAACTGCAGAATGTTAGCAAACAGGCTGAAAAAGTTAAGTTTGGAGTTTCAAGATAAAGAATTGGAGCAAAGGTTCAGTACGCAGATAACAAAAGTATGAAATGCAGAAATTTTCTGACATTTAGGAAGATTAGAATAAACATAAGGAGGCAAGAGATGGCAAAATGTTTATGATAAACAGAGTTGGAAAATGATCAGGGTATATAGTAACAAGAACATCTAAATAGGGTAAAGTAAAATTAATTTCCACGCCTAAATTAAATTGAATGTTTGGGTCAACCAAGTTGACAACAAAAAGCAACTCTTTGAAGCAAATTAAGTTTGTAATCAAGTAAGGATAAAAACATTATTTAATCAAATAAGAAATATTTTTAAGAACAAAATAAATTATCAGAATTTCAAAAGAAAACTTCAAGAAAAAAAAAATACAGGAGCATACTAAATTGAATGGTTCTGTACCCGTAAAAAAAGAAAGCTTTTTAATAACATAAAAAAATAGTTAAATATAATAAGTTAACTAAATATTAATTTAACCAACTAAATATTTTTAAGAATAAAATACACAAAAATAAAGAAATGACAACTAATAACAAATTATCCGTATAATTAATCATATATATAATTAATGAAATAATATACTTTTTAATTATACTATCAAATATAACCATAAAACAACAATACAATAAACACCAACCTGGAAGTCTTAGCTTCCCCCAATATTCAAAGTGATAGCAAACAATAAGGTTTACCATTACCTATAAGTGTTTGGCATGATTTATCAGGTCTAATATATTTGTTTAAAATTATTTACATAATGAAGTCCTTCAGCATGGCAGCGAACATTGCAGTGTATCTTTTATCTAAATTTTCTTATTATTTTTAAAAAGCAAATTGCAAAGAAGGGAATTACATATACATTCTTTTTTAAAACATCTTTAAACTTGCTTTGAATAAAAAGCTGAACTGAAAGAACAAAGCATAGATATTTTTTTCCTGTTAGTTGATTATTGACTTGACTATATAGAGATTTATAAAAGTATTATGGTATAAAATTAAATTTAAACAACAAGGTTTTTATGTATAATTTTTAAGGAAATTATATTTGCAAATTGCACAATATGTATGTTAGATTAAGATGAACTTTTAATATAAAAATAATCTCTTAACTGACTGTGTCACACACAAATTTGAATTTATGAAGATATTACTGCAGATTCACTCTTAAGTTTTGCACTGGGATGTGATCAAAATTTCTCTATATAAAATTTATGAAATCAAAAATAAAGTAATTCAAGAAAAATCTGTTCTAAAAATAGAAGTTGGCATGTATGCAATACTGATTAATCAACAAGGACAAAAAAAAAAAAAAAAAAAAATTATCACAAAACAAATCATCACATATAGAAACTAAAAAGAAATGCAATTAAAGACATGCTGATTTATATATATATATATCTTAAAAATGTAAGTGATGACTTAACTTGAAACTACACAACAAAACTATGTAGATCTGATTACAATGACCATCAACTCACTTACTTTAGTCTTTCTTTCATATTAGTTATATAAAACTTAAAATCCAGAGAAAAAGAAAAGCTGAACAGGTTCTGATAAATGTACCTATATTTTTTCCCCATTCCAGGTTTGATTTAAATTTTTGAATAATTTTATATTAATATGGAGTTATCTGCATTTTTCCCCCCTTTCTCAAAACTACCTTTATCTGCCCAACAGTTGACTTGGCTCACAATATTGTATTGAATTAACAATTTGAAATTAACGTATCATCCATAAGCTTTTTATTCTGAAGACAGCTCAAAAAGAGTGTTTAAAAAAAAAAATGAACAAAACTGAAAGCGTGTGTAATACGAAGGAAAAAGCTCAAAATAAGTGTTTAAAAAATTCAGAGTTCAAATTGCAAGCTTAAGAAAATTGGCACAGCAAAAAAAAGAGCTTTTTCAATATTAAACCCAAATTCTATAGCTATGAAAATGCGTAACTTTCTTTTTAAACACTAGGCATAATCATTATGAGGGCAAAGTCTTGGACTTCAGGGTCAAAATGAATGGGTATAGAGCAGTTATAAATTTTCAGGCCATTGCTTCAAAACACTAAACGATAAAATGGGTTTTTTTTAACATCTAAATTTGTACAACATAAATCATTTAACATAATATCAGTTATTTAACACAATATTGGTCATATTGGCGAAAAACCTGGTAAGTTTTACAGTATGCCTATTTCATTAGAAAATTATAACTGTCAAATAAGTAATTTGGTATGGTGCATTGAAAATACTTACTGGTGGTCATTTTAGAAAGGGTTTTATATTTCTTGCTGCCAAATTTATTACAGTTTACTTTACAAACAAGTACATCAAAATATTTGATAATAGAGTTAAAAATATTTCAACATTTTTTAGAATGAGTGACTATTAAAAAGCTGCCATCACAGTGCATTCTAAGAGGAGAAGAATTGGATTAAAATCTTAAAAATAAGCTATTTTAATAAGTAAGATATTAAAAATACGTATAATCAAAAGCGTGGGAAGTTGTTTTTTAATTACCTCTTTCTTTACACTTAGTCATGCCACAAAATTAAATAAATTATTTTTTGTGTGGGAATACTCAAAATACAACTGTTATACCAGCAAACTAAAAACAATATTTTTTTTCTTATTCTGCAGATTATAAATAAAAAACCTACTAAATGACCAGCATTTTGTGGTAATTACAAGGATAAAGGAAATTGCAAAAGAAATAGAATTTAGTTTTGGTAATTTGGAATATCCAGGTAATAGAAAATAAACAAACATGAGATCTAGTTAAGGCAAATATTTAACATTATATCCTAATGTTTAACAAATAAAATGATTTAATAATATAAACTTCAAATATATCTTCTATAATTCAATTTTTTCAGAATCATGTTGAGGATTTTTTACATTTTGAGCAACTCTCTGTGATTTGATTTTTGATAAAATCTCATATGCTTGTTGAATTTCGATAAATTTCTCTTCAGCAATCTGTTTTTGCACTGGGTCTTGGTGCTTGTCAGGATGCCAAGTCCGTGATAGCTTTCGGTATTGTAAAGTGATTTCTTGTTGAGTAGCAGTAGATTTAAGACCAAGTACCTAAGTTAAAAAACAAAAATATTTAACTTTACAAAACAATTATTCACATACATGTTAACTAGTTTAAGAAAATTTATGCATTTTTTAAAACATACCGACTCTAAATGCCATTGACTTAGGTTAACAGAAATTTTTTTAAATTACTCATAAATCGTTCCCAAATTCAACACAACAACCACATCAGTCAATTTGAAAAATTTTAAGTTTTCAAAAAAGTGTGTAAAAGTTCTTAAGTTCTTGCCATAGTGGTCCATAAAATGTGCATTATTAAATCCCTAATTCATAAAGTGTAAGAATTTTATTTTTAATATAAATTTATACAAAATTAATACTTACTATTTTTTTTTTTTAGAAGAATTTACTTTTCAAGCAAAACAAGAAATGATTTTTTAAAAAAATACACAATTTTTAAAAATTTTAGGGTATGACTAGTTTTTAAAGCTGAAGGTTTCTTTATGATTCATTTTAAGAAAAGAAAAAAAAAATATTCTTTTTGTTGTCACAGTGGTTTAAATCTGTATAAAAACACTGAATTTATGTACAACACAAAAACATTTAATCTTATTTTAAAGGATAAACCATACTATGACTGAAAAGATTTTTTGTCTTAGTTCATACAGAACATAAAAGCTTATTTTTATTTATTTATTTTTTGGAACTTTACAATGATGTCAATGTTTTTAAATTACATACCACTAACCATTTTTACCCTTCGCAACTTTAAATCAAGTAAATGATATTTATAGATTTAACACAATTTCTGAATTATGTTCTTTACTGAATTCAAACTAGCTTATTTCTTAGCCCAGTTTTTATTTAAAAAAATCACTTTAAAAATATTGTTTTAACTTATCTGTTCCTTCAAAAACAATTTTGCCTTTACTTATTTAATTCATGCACTTAAGTATGCCAGCTTTTTGTTAGTTGATCAAAATTGCATGTTTATCTAACATTCAGGTACCTTTTATTCCATAAAATGAAACTGCATGATTTTTATTCAAACTAATTGCAAATTGCTTATCTATATAAAGGTATCAAAATCTTATTTTGACATTCTGCATTATAATATTTTGCAAATACAATATATGACATTAAAATTACAGTGTCTGTTTTAATAGAATGTACAAGTACAGCTGCATGAAAAAAAAATTAATTCAATTATTAGTTTGAGATTTTGTTATAAAAATGAAAGAAGTTTTTTTCAAACATCTTTATTCCTCAAAGGTTTGAGCAATTGTCTGCTTCTTTCTTCTGTCAGATTATTAATTCTTTCTATTAAGGCATCATTGTTGATGCCAATGACATCACAGCAATGACATCATACCTATGACATACACCTACTGATCACTCACGAGTTCAACAAAATAATGTTAATTGTTGACTGTTTAAAAATCTTGAAATCTCTTCTCTTTTAGCACATGGTATAAATCAAAATCACTAAGGAAATAATTACTTTTACAAAAAGGTATATTTAATCATCAAAGCTAACACTTAAAAAGCATCAAAGCTTCTTACCTCAATTTACCATATGACACATTAAGATGGAGTATTAACAAATTTTGAGAAAAGTAGTTTAAGCATAAAATGATGCATTAAAAAAAAAAAAAAGTTCCTAATAAGAAAAATTAAGTGAAATTTTAATTTTTTCAGACATTTAATCATTATTCCAATTTTGTGGCAAAAATTGCTCTATTTCCTGGAATTCAAATAATTTTTAAGCTAATCTATGTCCTGACTCCTGAGTTTTTTCTACAGGGTATGAACTTTGTTAGTATGGCCTACAATTGTAAAATTTTCCAGCGATTTTAAATTCCTTTCAAAAGTAAACTATGCAGGAAACTCAATCCAATATCTTTTTAAACAGCATATTTTATACAAAAACTTATATTTCTTAAAAGATAATATGCTAAATATTCTAATCAGTACAAACTGATTTAATTCTGCATATTACACTTCTATTTAATTATTTTTCCAACAATATGACTTACCCTCAATGCATTTGTTTCTCCAGTAGGATCAAGTGCAGCAATAGTTATTCTCCATACTTCTCTCCAGCCTTGTTCATGTAAACATCTCCATAACTCTTTCATAACATATATAAACTCTTGACATATTGGACTTTTGAAGAAATGCTTTGCAGCATCCCTGCATTTTACTTGCTCTTGATCTTTGGTCACAGAACAATTGAAATAAAACCAGGATCCCCATAATGACAAATAGATCAGTCCACAAATAGAAAGAAACCTTAGGCGTCGCCAAACAGCTTGCTTTGGTGGAGGAGTTCTTCGCCACCGCTTTGAAAATGTATTAAAATAAAAACACGAAGCAAATGATGTTAAGCCAATAGGAAGATCAATTATAAAATAGACTGGAATTGTTAAGTAAGCTCCTTTAGTAGCAGCTAAAAGTTCTCCTTCATGACGTCCAACATTACCAACAAGATATACACCTAAAAAAATAACACGCTTTGAACTATGTAAAGGTAAAAATAGAAAGATCTAAGCAATGAAATATCATACGCATGATTCTTGGAGTAAGAAATTATTTGAAAACCTTTAGAAACTCCATGGCTAGAAAGTTTCTCTTTTATTTAAAGCATTTTCTATTCTAAATGTGTACTTTTATTACCAAAGTTAATTTCAGTACAATTATATGAAAACATCTTCAAAATAATTGCCATACTATTTTTATGCAGGAAATCAAAAGTCATGAAATTTAAAGGGGGTAAGAAAATATGTTATCTATCTTATTCTTTTTTCATTGACTTACAAGAGAATATATATTCTAATATTATGGACATTATTCTTGATTATCAAAATAAGCTGCAGTAAGTAAGTTTAAATAGATATAACTATTAAAAAGGCAGAATCCAAGTTTTAATGAAAAATGCTTTATTTAAAAACATAGACTTGTGAATAGACTTATCACAATCACTGATGAATAGAGTAACTGAAGAGCAACAACTCCTTTCAAACTCTTTAATGAAAGAAAAAAAAAAAAAAAAAAAAAAAAAAAAAAAAAAAAAAAACACTGCTTCACACCTTAAAACATTTGATAGTTTTGCCAATGTAGGAACTCTTTAACAATTAAGAAATACTTAAGGGGAAGACAGGTGAAATATTAAGATACTCTCAGAATACCAAAAATTAGAGTGTGGATGTTTGAACATCATAGCTACAGAAATAATGAATGTAATAATTGATTAAACCAAGAGATTTTGTAATTATTATGTAATTGCTGTAACACAAAACACTAAAATTTCATCCAAATGAAACACAAACTAGCCTCCTAACACCACGCCACTAGTTGTAGTGCCAACATATTTTTTTTCTAATTTAAATCCATATAATATCGGCATTTTTGTTTTTATGTGGTTGACAACTAAGATTAAGTATCATTAAAATAGCTTTAAAAACAGTACACCAAAACAATTAAAATAAAAACACTTTTAGATGTAACATTAAAATAATCAAAGTCTAACTTTAGGAAAGGATATGCAAATTATATTTCTTCTAATAAGATCTTGTTTATTACATTTTGTTAATTTTACATATACTCTAAAACATTAACAGACAATAACCAGAATGGAAAACAAATTTAACAACCCTGGGATGAATATTTTAATTTGCATAATTTTTAAATTACACATGATAACTTACCAATTGAAACAGCTAATGGGATAGTTAATAGGGTAACGTACTGATGCATATATTCAGGAATTAATTCAAAAGGAATCGCGCCATACATTAAATGACCAAACGCATCAGAAACAATAAACTGACCGAAATTTCTTACGTAACTATTATTAGGTATTTGGGAAACACGCATTTTTTCAGCCAATTGTTCCAAATACGACGGGTCATTATTGGCATCTCGGACATATTCTGGAATTCGCCATAAGTCTCTAAGCAATCCGGCACCAAAGTAACCACCGCAAAACATCCACCAAATTAACGCTTGAAAGTCTCTTCCTAAATAAAAATGATGGAGTCCAAAAACTCCCCCAACTAACCAAAGAAAATAAGTGACACACAAACTCTTTTGAGCCATATCGTCTGCAATAACGAATTTATTAATACTGCTGTTTTCAAATACCCGCCATCATAGAGTGAAAAAATCGTGTCAGCAGCTCTATGCAGCTCAGTAAACATAACAAACGACACCTGTTAACACACGAAATGTTGCCATAAAACAAGATTTGTAAAGAAATTTATTGGCAAACAAAATAGGTTATAGGTGGCATGGCAAAGATAGGTGGCGTAAGACAGTTGTTGTAGTTCATTTACGTCGCACTAGAGTTGCACAACCGGCTATTGACGACGGTCTGGAAAACAGCCCTGAGGATGATCTGAAGACAAACCATAACAATTTTGATTCTCTGCAGAAGGCTACCCCGCTTCAGTAGACCGACGACCTGCACATAAAGTCGAGCACTTTAAGGTAGAACAGTTTAACGAGGACTAATACCGCACATCCTCGGTCCCTACGCAGACTGATCCAAGTGGTCACCCACTCGCACACTGATCGCAGTTAGTGATGCTTGACTACGGTGATCTGTTGGGTACCGTGTCTTAAGGATCAGTCCACTGCGGGGCGTAGTTTAAAGCAGAACACTCTACCTATGACACACTTCACTTGCTTTCACCATTAGAGAGTAGTGCCGTAAATAAAAAGGAACCCATAAGAGGAACTAAATGTCCAATCTTTCCGATGGCAATAAAATCCTATTTTCTGGTTTATTTTTTTGCGGTTTATCTTATAGGGATAAAAAAAAAGTAATATTTTTATTACTTTTTTTTATAGTAAGTGCTTAGTTGTACTAGCTCTAAAATAGAACATAACAATATAATAATATTGGTAGACGCTGATAGACTATGAAAAATGTTCTTAGAATTAACTATTAAGTTGCTTTTCATACGACATATCCCTTTTTTACTACTAATTAATCTGATGTAAAGCGTACGATTTTTTTAAAATTTCAGTAGAATGTGATGCTAAATTCGAATGTGTAACACCGGATTGCATCAAATACATAACAATATTGAGGGGTAGATTAAGTAAAATTTTTATTCTTTTGTTGTATTTCATTAACGTCGCACTAGAGCCGCATAATGGGCTATTGGCGACGGTCTGGGATACATCTCTGAGGATGATTCGAAGATATGCGATCACAATTTTGATCCTCTGCATAGGGGATGGCACCTTCACTTCGGTAGCCCGACGACCTGCACGCGAAGTCGAGCACTTTAAGGTAAAACAGTTTAACGAGGACCAATACCGCACACCCCCGGTCCCTACGCAGACGGATCCAAGTGGTCACCCACTCGCACACTGATCGCAGTTAGTGATGCTTGACTACGGTGATCTGTTGTGCACCGTGTCTTTAGGATCAGTCCACTGCAGGACGTAGCTTAAAGCAGAACACTCTACCTATGACACACTTTACTTGCTTTCACCATTAGAGAGTAGTGCCGTAAATAAAAAGGAACCCATAAGAGGAACTAAATGTCCAATCTTTCTGATGGCAATAAAATCCAATTTTCTGGTTTATTTTTTTGCGGTTTATCTTATAGGAATTAAAAAAAAAGTAATATTTTTATAGTAAGTGTTTAGTTGTACTAGCTCTAAAATAGAACATAACAATATAATAATATTGGTAGACGTTGATAGACTATGAAAAATGTTCTTAGAATTTTTAACTATTAAGTTGCTTTTCAAACGACTTATCCCTTTTTTACTACTAATTAATCTGAGATAAAGCGTACGATTTTTTTAAAATTTCAGTAGAATGTGATGCTTAATTCGAATGTGTAACACCGGATTGCATCAAATACATAACAATATTGAGGGGTAGATTAAGCAAAATTTTTATTCTTTTGTTGTATTTCATTTACGTCGCACTAGAGCTGCATAATGGGCTATTGGCGACGGTCTGGGAAACATCTCTGAGGATGATTTGAAGATATGCCATCACAATTTTGATCCTCTGCAGAGGGGATGGCACCTTCACTTCGGTAGCCCGACGACCTGCACGCGAAGTCGATCACTTTAAGATAGAACAGTTTAACAAGGGCCTATACCGCTCACCCTCGGTCCCTACGCAGACTGATCCAAGTGGTCACCCACCCCATTGACTTCGGTGATCTGCTGGGAACCGTGTCATAACGATCAGTCCACTGCGGGACTTCCATTCTTTTAGTTTTTAAGGACATTCCATATCTAATTACATGGTTAAATAATAAATATATATGATAAAATATTTGATTATTTTGAAACTTTTCGTATATAAGTTTTGAATAAAAAATTTGTTTACATCTTTTTCACATTTTGGTTATTCTTAGCAAAGAGATCATTTCGCTCCATACAGGCCTAGACAAATTTATGTTAACACAGTGTTTCTATTGAAAATGTATTTCAAGATAATCTACACTATTTTTCAATCATAACTGAGTTTGAAATTTAACTGAGTTTAAATTTTTTTATTATTTATTTTTATTTTATTATTTTTCTTAGTTTGCCCTTAGAAATTGAAGAAAATCGTATTTTTATGTATACAATACTTGGATTGGGAATTACGAAATAAAGAAAAAGGTGGTAGGTAAGATGTGTTTCTGAAAGATTAGAAAGTTGTATTGTTTAATTAACTATATACTTTTTCAAGAGGAATAAATTTTTCTTTTTATTTGCCATCATTTAAAAGCACTTAGTTTTAAAAATTAGAATTTTGATTTTGATTTGCAAAGTAAATACTAGATAGAAAAAGGCAATGAACTTATTTTAGTTTGTTGAAGTTGCAGGTAATTGTAATTGTGAAAAAGTATTTTCAATTCAATACTACTCTTGGTTTAAGTACCATACATGGAAAATTATTACAAAAATAAAAATTTTGGATGAAAACTTTTAGCAAATTTTTGATAAATTTTGAACATAAAAATTATAAATTTAAAAAACAGAAAAAAATTTATTAAAAAAACAAAATAAGTTTTGAATTTGTAGAATGTTTTATAAGTACTGGAATGGTGGAGAAAACCAGTTCCTTAAGGTTTCTTTCCTTTCAAGTAACTTCATAAATAGAACTGCTTAAATTGCGGTATAAATTAGATGCTTAACTTTTGTTTTTTGCACTAAAAATAAATTTTTTTAATGTAAAAAATATAATTTTTTTTAGTGTAAATTTGTTATTTACAAAAATTCTGATCGCATGTAAAACTGGTTATTTATAGAAATGAGGAAAACAAATTCCTTTTTTCCTACTGATATTTTTTATAGCATCAAATTAATATTATAACTTACCTACACTGTGAAACTTTCAGGAGTTTAAAAAAAACAAGGAAAGTAAGGAATATGTTTCTAATTTTTATATTAAGTTAACGGATCATATTTAAGAACAGAAACAAATAAAATTTTCATTATATTTCTCTGTTATGCTATAGGCTTCATGGGCCTAACGTTGACAGTTGAGATACTGTAACCCAGGGGTGCCAAACTTTTTTGATCATTGACCCCTATATAATTTTTTGAAATCTCAATCGACCACCATAAAAGTAATTTTCTGTTAATTAAAATAAAACTCTATTAGTACCGTGTTTGTACATTTATTTTATGATTTTAAACATTTATTAAAGTAATAAAACATTTAATTAATTATTAAAGTTAATTAGTACATTTAATTAATTATTGAAGTTAATTAGTACACTTAATTATTAAAGTTAATTAGAACATTTAATTAATTATTAAAGTAATAGTATTTTAAAAAATTTTGTAATTTTTGTAAAAAAATGCAAAGTGTGCTATATTTTGTCGCTGGCTGTACTAATCCATATTATTAATGTTTACCTTCTTTTTTACATGTATTGATAATTAAAATTGATATCTAAACTAAACGAATGGTTTTATTGAAACAATAACTAATTATCCAAAACTATAAAAGTTTTAATAATGACACTGCAAATATTTAACACCGTTCACAGTTTGCAAAGATAGCTGAAACTGCTTATGATATTTGCGTTTGTAACGTCAATGCTCGTCACACGTGACATTTGGACAAGAGCACATATACATATGACTTATGAACCAGAAGTGCAGAGTTTGTGCCACTGCGCGCTGGTACGTAAATACTTGTTTCAACCGAATAAATATACGTTTATTAATTTATGTTCTATAAAGTAATTATAAAAAAATTCACAAATTTTACTTACTCAATTAGGTATGTGTGATTTGCGTATTAAGAACTGTTTTTTCTTCAACCCCCAATTGACCCTTCCGATTCGGATCGACCCCTATTCAACCCCCTGGCTCAGATCGATCCCCGCTTTCGATAAATAGACCCCTGATAGTCTATTTAGACCACTTTGCTGTAACCAATCTTGACTTGGAGTGTTACGGATTATAGTTACTAGTGGTCATGTCAGTCGGACTATGTCCATCCTGGCTTTTGGAAGTTGTCATTCAGGAGGAAAGAGGGATAGCAGATTTAAATCGTTATCATTTCTTTTTTTAATCTTCGTTTTTTTTTACAGCTTTAGATGAAAGTAATTTTTGAGAAAGTAAAACACTAATGAAAAAAGAAAAGCACCCACACAATCCTATACCTCTCATAAAGTAGTATCTAATGGTCATGAAATAAAGACACAAAATAATAAGAGGTATCCATTTTAAAATTCAGAGTAAAGGTTGTGCGTCACCCAGAAATTCTATAGCTCGAAATTTTTATCACATATATTTCTATCAACTTGCCAATGTAAGAAAAAAAAAAAACTATATTGAGTTTCTTGTATATGGAAATAAAATTCTTTTTATCACTTCCACTTCTATACAAAATGTAAAGTTGAAAATTTAGTACACTTGATAATATTCTAAGTATTATACACAATGTTTTGGAAATAATAATACTTTTCTTAACAAGACTTTTGATTGAAAAGTGTAAAACAATTTCATTTCTGCACTTTTTTTCTAACTTTTTTTATTTGTATTATTTAATATCCCATTCATTCAATATTTTTAATAAAATGAAAATACATGTAATATCCGAAAAAAAAATTATACAGAAAAAAATAAATTTTCTTTTTATAAAAAGATGAGATAATTAAGTAATATAAATGAATGGACAGATTTATAAGACACAATTAATAAATGGATAAATAAATAAATAGTTTTGAATAAATTATTGTTACAATATTTTTTTAAAAATATGACGCAAAGTTTATTTCGGCAATTTATGAGGGATCGTTTAATTAAATCAGATAATAATATAAATCTAAAATTTTTTTAATATAAATATAAAAAATAGTAACATAAATACTAAAAAATAACAGTAAAATGAACTATGAAACAGAAACTAGATGCATAAGAAAAGTTCACACGCTCTTATGCTTGCCAGAAACAAGTCTGTTGTCACATGCGGAGTGATGATATTTGCAACAGACACTCTGCAACAAGGAAGCGAAACGTCGCTGTTGCGTTCGGTATGCAAATCACACTATATGCAAAAAATATGCATATGTGAATTCGGATATGCAAACGAGAACATGATTGGTGAAATATATTTACTCACAGAAAAGCTCGCCGATGAGATTCTCGTTCATATCTGCAGTTCCGCATATGCGATATTTTCATTTGCAGTATAACTGGCTAATATTAGTGTAAAGTTTATTCACGTCAGACTAGAGCTAGGCTATTGGTGATAATTTGAGAAACATCATGTTGATAGATAATAACAGGCCCTATTGTTCATATAATTAAGGTGGGGCTTATCAAACTGCTTCCGATTGCCCCAAACGCACGCTGCTTGCACATGCGCGAATTGCATTTGAGGAATTGACCGAGTGCTGAAGAGAATGCTTCCTCAGGGACTCCAGAAATCTAAGTAACGTGCTTGTAGCTTATGCAGAGTGCTTAAATTTGTAAATATTAAGTACTTTAACTTTAATTTCTAGTTTGGTTTCTGTTTCGAAAGCAAAGAATTCGCGCTTCGCGTTAAACAGGTTATGTTTACAGAACAACTAGGTCTAGGTGAAACACTGGTCAATCCAGTCCAACTTGCTGTTTTGCTATCCCGAGGCGTGTGACCGCGTTCCCAGAGTATTTTGTTTGTTTATTATTTTGTAGTTAAGAATTTTAGTGATTTCTTTTTGACAATGCCTTTTTAGTGAGACATGACTTTAAATTTTTTTATAATTAATATTCGATCTATTTTATTTTGAGGCTTCTTTTAATTTTATTAACATTCAATACAATTTTATGGAAATACAGAACAAAAAATTAGGTTAGCTGTCAATTTACTTCTGTTGATTTTAATGATGATTTCTTAGTGACGTTTTATGAAATTAAAAGAAAAATATTGAAAGGTTTCGTAAGAAAACAGATTGAACATGATTAATCCATGATGGTAAGAGCTATGTTTTTAATTGATTGTATAACTCAAAATAATTTTTCTAGTTAATGAATTTAAATATATTATTTGTGTTATATGTCATTATTTACTGAAATCGGAAGATCTTCAATATTAGAGATCGAATATTTATATTACAATATATTTATGAAAACACCATTAAAAATTTTATGTGGATGACTGTGAAAATTTTTTAACAAATTAAGTCATAATAATTACAAAAGATTATTAAGAAAGAAAATATTATAGTTGCTGAATTTATGTACCATTGTGAGTAGTATGTCAACGTTATTAATAAACTTATAAAAATAACTAATTTAAATCACTTAATTTAAAAAGAAAATCTTATTGTTTTAAATTATCGATGTTAAAAATAATGTATGATTGAGATAATTTATTATGCTTTTAATAAGATTTTGAGTTCTGAGATCTAATAATAAAATTTTTATAAATTAATAATATTAAATTAAATATAATATTAAATTAATAATGAAAGAAAGATTTCTGTATTGTGCTCTACTGCGGAATAATTGCCAATTCTTGACAACTTCTGGCCAGGGGTCCAGAAAAAAGCAAAAATAAAAACGTAACGGAAGGGGACTAGCTTGAAAGGTTTGAAATTTTAAAATCCATTTAGTGCATTGGCAACTGTAGTTAATGCTGATTATTGATAAGAAATAAAAAATAAAACCTTTTTTATAGTTATGCAAAGATAATTGAAAAATATGCTATTTATATTATTTTCTGAAATGAGTGTCAATAAATCAATTTTATCCACTCTGCTACAAGTGAGTCAATTATAATTACTCAGTAGATAAGATTTACATTTAAATATGTATAAATTATGCTGCCTAGACTTATTCTTTTTATGAATTAATAACTTAAAAAAAAAATTAATAATTGAAGAACTGACCATTGCGATCTGAGAAACAAGAAATGAACATCTTTTATTTGAATTCAATCTGATTTCTCTTGAACTCCAAGTGCTAACCCCAAGTTGATGATTTGCACAAAAAATGGCTGGAATCTATTACAAATTGTGATGTAGAAATTAAAAACTTGCTTTCATTTTGAGTAACAGTAATAGATGTTTAGTCTTTTACGGTATTTATAATTAAAAAAAATATATATATCTGTCATTTATTTTATTTATTTAATAAGAATAATTTCAGCATATTTATTTTACCTAATTTTCAGTATTATTTATAAGTTATGTGTTTTCTTTCAGTGTAAAAATTGACAAAAGTATGCTCCTCCAAAGCTTGAGAGTATGCTTGTTTATCTTTTTTCTTAAATGTCATGTCTTGTCCTTTTCCATTGAAAAGCATGTAAAATCTTGTTCAGAAGTTTTTCAAGGATATGATCTCCCTTGTGCTTGTTCGGAAATTTCTATCAACTGTGATGGAGTGTCATTTCTGGGGAATTTTCCTATGTTACCTCACCGGTTTGTATATATTTATACAATATAATTAATATTTTAAATGTGTAATTATTTTTTTATAAAACTTTGGCCCACATTTGGCCGCTTTTTTAATTAAAAAGAAACTGTAAGAAGTAAAACTGTTAAAAAAAAAGTCTATTGTACATTAAAAATCGTCTTGGAAATATTATAATTTTTTCATTCATTCAAGAAAGACAGGAGATTTATTTTGATTATCTTCTCATTGAAAGGTAATTTACATTCAATTAATTTTGATAATTAAAAAGTTTTTAGAAAGTAAGAAATATTGCATAACTTGATTTCAAAAAGAATATTTTGAACTATTTAAAAAAAAAAATATTTATTAAAGCTATAAGAAAATTATATACCATTTTTTGTAGACTTTTTAAAAGTGTTTAAATCCTCCCTCTTAGTATATAGATTAATAATGAAAAGTAAAAGTATGTGGTTCTTTGTACAAGTTTTATAACCGCCATGAAATGTCAGTAAAGCAATTACTCTTTGGACCAAGCAAAGTTTCGACATAGGAGAAATGTACACTAAAGAGAAGGACAAACTAATGGAAAATTTTAATGCTGTTTACAGTAAATTAATGTAGCAATAAAATAAATACACAATTAAATTTTTTTTTATTAACCCTTTCGAGCCGACTGTCACATATACGTGCCAGCAAGAAACGCTCTCACTTCCCGGCCAACACACCCGCGTGTCAGAGAGTTTTCTCGTTCACCCCCGGCCGTCACTCATTTGTCCTAGCGTTTCAGAACGTTTTAAAAAATATAATTTCTTCCAAAAGATAGCATTGTATGTCCATATGGTTTCAGATACATGTAGATTTGACCTTCTACTCAAGATGAGAGTACATTCACGTCGTTTTTAGGGGAAGGAGTGGAGGGGGGTGGAATGTTTTATGAGGGCTCTTTAAATTCGCACGTGGTATTTGTTTACAGTAAGCATGGGAGTTTTTTTCTCTCGCTACTTTCGATTTTTGGTTTAGTTTTTAGTGGATAGTTAGAATTTGTTGGCTTGATTTTTTTCTCTTTTTACCGTTAGAATGTCGAAGCGTCGAAAAATTAGTTTTCAGATATGTAATGTTAAATGTTTTAAAATGATAAGTACATAATGAAAATAAAATGTGTAAAATATATAATTAAACAAGAAATAACTTAAGTAAATAAAGTATCCATAGAAATATATATAAAGCATATGTCATTTATATACTCTACCGAACAATATTAAACAACGTGCAGATATTTCGGTAATTTCATGGAATTAGGCTTAACATCAAAAAACCCTCCGGCCCTGGGGAGATACACGCGAGAGAGACCTCCGGCCTCAGCGGTAAGCGCGCTTTCGCACTTCCCGTCTCGAAAGGGTTAATAGTTATTTAAATTTATTAGAAACATGATGCTTCCAGATTCTGTCACAAATAACATAATTTGGTATCATAACATAATATTCATTAAATTTAATGCTATTTACAGTAAGTTAATGTAGGAGTAAAATAAATACACTATTAAATTTTTTATTTTATTAATAGTTATTTAAATTTATTAAAAACATGATGCTTCCAGATTTTGTCACAAATAACAATTTGGTATCATAACATAATCTTCATTAAATTTTTCTCCTCAATTTTAATTATTTCTGCTACTTGAATTTTTTCAGTTTTCCAATGTTTAGTCAATTTTCAAAGGCACCATTTTCTCTGTAAAATTCTATAATAAAAATTTTCTTGCTTTGACCTTTGCTTACAGCTGGTACAACATGTAGACCGAATGTGATGGTAAAACATGCAACACCATAAGCAAAGGGTTAATAAGAAAATTTTAAGGCAAATCTGAAAAATAAGAGATAGCATAAAAAAGTGCTTTTAAAATTAAAGATGAGAAACTTTTCTTGGTTTTTATTCCCTCAAAAGTTCAGAAGTAGCAAAACCAAATAAGACACATATTCTTCCAATCAAAAAATCATATTTGAACTGAATTTGGTAATTCCGTGAGTGAATATCTACCTGTAGGGCAATGCCATGGTGCCGGACCTAAGAAGTAAACATAAATTTCTTAGAAAAACTCCTTGTAAAACTTAAGAGTTTATTATCATAAAAATCTTTCTTATTAAAATTATTATCATAAAAACACGAAAGCATAAAATGATTACTCATTTCCAAATTCTCTTAACTCTGTGAATTTGTTTGTAATTTAAATGTAAATTTGATTGAATTTTGAAGCTGACATTTGAATAAAATAATTCTATGCAGCTCTTAACTTGTAAAATATGATGTATAATAAATTTGAAATTGTTTACTTTGATGTTGGACATGAAATTTTTGTTGTTGGATGTAAAATTCTTTTAGTTTGATATAAATTTAAGTTAATGATAAAAATTATAAATACTGAAAACTACTTTAATTTTTATCTTAATACTATAAACATTATTTTTTTTGTTGATTAAATAGCTTCTTTAAATTTAAATTGACCTTTAATTCCTGTTGGAATGGGTAGGCCAATGTGTTTTATAAAATTTTCCATCTTGTAAAAGTTAGGGAAAAAATCGCTAATTTTAATTTTATCTATGCAGCATATATTAACAACAATGTAAACAGAACTCATATTTAAGTAATACTTTCTTAAATCTTATAATTTATTGCCTGCATAAAATTGAATAATTGTTTTGTACAGTTTTTACAATCTATTGATTTTGATGTATTAAAGCAGACTATATTGATCAATATACATTTTATTTGTATTTAGTGGTGTAGCTAGCATGGGACAAGAGAAAATGCATATGTACCCAGTTGTAGCCTTAGAAATGCACCAAATTTATAAAATAATTAGAAATCAGTTCTAGGCTCTCTACCTTTTAAACATCTTTTCAAACATATCTTTTATATCTTTTAAACATTTTAATTTTTATCTCTTTTAAACATTTCCCACCCCCAGTTTCAATTGCCAATTACAGGCCCAATAACTACTTTAAATTTTTATTTCATTTACATAAAATTGAAGAAGATCTGTATTAGAATGCAGTTTGCTATGCATATAGGTTTGTTATTTTTAAATTATTTTTTTCCAAATTGGGGAAGCAATAAGAAACAAACACTTATCTTTCAGTAAACATCTAAGTGTAATAGAAACTCTATATATTAGTAACATAATACTATTCAATTTTAAACCAAATCCAATTATTGTTTTTACATTGATGAGTTATGTTGATTTAAATTAGTAAAATTTTATTTTATATAAAATTTAATTATTGAACTTACTCTAACAAAATCTAAACTTATTACAGTCCTATATAGTTCCCTTAAGTCTGACATTCATTTATTTTTATATAGTATTATATATATATATATATATATATATATATATATATATATATATATATATATATCACAGGGGGTGCAAAAACTGAGTTCGTCCCTTAGTGCTCTAAGTCCTAATTATGCCTTTGTTTGTATTAGCAGGGTTTGATACTTTACATCTGAATGCATATGGCCACCCCTTAGCAAGTATTTATGCTAACCCAAGTATAAACATGTGAAACCTGAGTTACTTTTCTCACACAAATAAATAAATAAAATAAAAGAATTTTATTGATCAATTTTAAGTTCATTTTATAAGTAACTTTACGTACAGCATAGATAAGCAGGTTTTATTAGGTTACTGAGGTGAAATATAGTATTCTAAATTAACCTAAAGGAATATTTTGATTTGGAATACATAATGTTCCATATCATATACCAATCCTTGGAGAAATACATCAATATTATTCCCAGCTTCAATGATTATGGTCATCAATTCTGCCACTTACTGAAACTGTCTTTCATTAGTAAATAAAGTTCAACACATTTTCTTGGAGATTGCGATGAAAGGAATGGGAAGGTGATTCCTTGAGAGACACCCCCTTATCCAAATACAATTCCAATGAGGATTTTATGTTGTAAATGGAGGTATTGAGGGCTCAGCTTGAATCATCAATTCTTCCTGCAAATAGTAGTAAATAGGTTTCTAACATTTCTTAGTAAATCAGTCCTAGGAAAAAGCTAAGTTTTATCTCTATAGCCAAAGCCTCCTAATGTCATATATGAGTCTCCACCTTACTATCTTTTGGAGAAGATTTTCTCATGTCATGTTCATAGAATGCATAGCTGTTTAAGCAATCAAAATTAATTAATCTTTTTTTTTCTTTTCGGATCTGAAAATATATCAATGTATTATAACAGAAAAACATCTTATATAATTGCAGATTATACATGTTATAAATAATATATTATAGAATGCATAATTTTATTATAAAAGTTAAAGTTTGATAACTTTTTAATTCACATTCTTAATAGAATGCTCCTAAGTTGGTGTACAATAAAGATATATAAAGTCTATTTCACATTTATCCAGCTCTTTTTTTGTGTTACTATATTCAATCAAAATATTTACTTTTTTGTTGAAAGTTTTTTTTTTTGTTTAATTTGTGTCAGAAAAAGAGGTCAATTTCTAGCTAAGAAATTCAAGTTCTATTTCATGTAACAGCATTTGACAAAATTTGTTATTAGCTTACAGTATTTATTTTTATAAATTTAATTGAAATTAATAGGTGTAGAATGTTGAATTATGTTTTTTTCTCTTGGTGTATTGTTTTTTTCTTTAAATCATACAAAAGTTTAATTGTGTTGCAATTATTAGTGTTTGGCAACAGAGTCTACTTTCGGGAATTTTGAGCAAAAATAAGCAAGAAGTAAGATGTCTAAATTTTATGGTATATTTAGGCAATGGCAGTTATTGCTTTTTTTGCCTTCATAATAGAAAATTTATTGGCAGAAACAATTTTGAGCAGCCTAAGGAAATATATTTTTTAATCAATCATTTGACATCACTCAATGTAACCAGTAAATCTTTAAAAGAAAATGTGGCTCTTAGAATAGTGTTGCTTAAAGCAGTAGGGTCAATCTAAAGCCAGAGAGGCACAAATTTGTAAAAGAGGCTCAACTGGCAGTCAAAGACGGCTATTTTATATAGTATTAAATTGAAAGAATATGACTTTTGAAGAGGACTTGTTCCTATGGTCATTTTCCCTGATTGTGTCTTTGTTCTAGTATTTTTATCCTCTTAAAAGTTTGATATTTATAAAATAGGTGGATGCTTAATCCTGGATTATTTATTACACTGATTTTCATTTATATGCATTTTTGTGTTTAGATCAAATATATCTTCATTCTCCCAAAGTGGATCAGGTCTTCGAAGTCTTGAGGCTCAGCTATTTACTGCAAGTGATATTCCTCTTCAAAGGATAGATTTTTCAAACAATCAGCTTCGGAGAATTACGGAAAGAACCTTCGATGGTGTAGAAGATACTTTGCTAGAAATTAATCTTTCTGATAATAAATTAGGTGATCAATTAAACATGCTCTTTTCAACTGGAGAATTTCAAAGACTGTTACTTCTTAGAAAACTTGATCTATCTGGAAATGCAATCAAAGAGTTATTACCAGGTGTATTTAATGGTCTTCAAAATTTAAAGGTCAGAATTTTAATTATAATCTGAATACCTAAGTCATTATTTTAAGTATAATCTAAATAGTTATTATGCACATAAGTAGTTTTTTTTGCAGTTTATAATTTAAAATGATCATGAATTTCTCATAGCATTTTTTGTTGGAACAAAATGCTTTATACTTCATTTTTGTTTCTATATTGAAGGTCTATAACCTCATATTAGGTTGTCATAATTAACTCCCAGTACTTCCTGTGCAGGGAGTTAATTGTGACTTTATCTGATTTAACCTTTTTCAACCTAATATGACTTAAATTTTCTGTTGCTCACTATTAAATTTGATGATAAATTTTAACAATACAGATCGAAATCGACTTTCTATCCATCACAAGATAAGTTTCGCAGGATAAATGTGATGTATGGCAGTTGCTATGAAAACAAGTTTGCCTATGATTTTAATAAGTGGTGAAAGATTTGAAGAAAATACAGTTTTTTTGCAAAATAACATAAAATAATTTTCAATATTTTATAAAAGGATTTCAAAGTTGGGAAGTTAAACCCTTTAAGTTAAACCCTTTATGACCATACAATTCAATACTTTTTGATGCAAAAATGAAGTTACTGCTTTTTGGAAATAATGCTTAATAACTTTTTGCAAGTAGTTTGTAAATGTTTAAGTGAAGTATAAAAGTTTTTTTTTTTTTTAAAATGTATGAAGGACGGGGAAAAAAAATATTTTTACGTTAAATAAAACTGATAAAATTTTAATCAATATTGTAATCATTCAGTTCTCAACAACTTTTCTGGTGGTCTTATATTGGGCGAATCTGGAATTTGGTGGCCTTATATTGGGAGAGTATATTGGATGAGACAATGACTTACATCCCAATTCATTATTTTCCTTACACTGTGCACTTTTGTATTATCGTGTTGCAGAATAATGCTGTTTACAATCACTGGGCACTTTTAAATATAGATTAGTTTATTCAATCCAGTTGTTCACAGTAAAGGTCAAAATTTTTCCAAGTTCAAGCAGACACCTTTCATAATTCACAATTAAAAGATGTTTAACAGTTTAAATTAATTCAGAAAATATATGTTTCCTTAACTTTTTAATTATGCAGTAATTTGTGCCGAAAATGGATATTATAATGGAGAATAAAATAGAAAATAAATTCAATGCATTTATAATGGAAATAGATTTAAGTTATGGATTTCATATTCAAATCCATAACTTAAAAAAAGTAATTAAATTTTAATTGTTTTGCAAACAAAAATTGGGTCTTAAAATATTTTATTTTAATTTTATATTATGTTCCAAATTTTAAAAAACTGCTTCAATGGTAAAAATCAAAGTTAATTTTCTTTTTTGTACCCAACAAGTTATGCTAAAATTTTAATTTTGTTCTCACAGGTTATTTGACTTATTTTAAATGGTTTTTGTTTTCTTAAACCAATTTTTTTAAAAATGAGATTCTAAAATTTCTTAATTACATCTACTCTACTCCTATCCGGTAAGACAGATGTTGCTCATTAAAAGTATAAGTATATACTTTAAGTTTATTTTATATGATATGTATGTATTTGATACAATAAAAAAAAATTATGTTTAAACAAATAATTTGTGTAATTTTTAATTTTATCTAGCTGAAAAATACTGAAGTTAAGATACTGGAAAATAATTTACTATGTGAAAAAATTTGAATTTCTCTAATAAATTAGGATTATTAAATCCTTAGAAATTGAATAAATGTTTATATTTTTTGTCTTATGTATAAGTTTTTATTTCGTTGCTGAGTTTTCTAAGTTTGAAGTAAAAGTGTATATTTTTTAACATTAATGAATTACTAATAAATCCTAATCTGAACAAAATATCACAAAATGCTTGAATTTTTTAAAATTACTTTTATATTATGTATGTGTTTAATTTGTAGCTTAAGACAAATTCTCTAATTTTAATAATCTGAACTAAAGTTTTATAACCTTAAACATATGTTAAAAATGATTAGTGTATTGTTTTGACTATAATGGTAATTGCATAAAAGTACTAAAATCTTTTTATAAAGTGGTGAACTAAGTGCAAAATGAAATACAATGCATTTAAATTAGAAAATGATTCTGTCACTTTATTACTGCATTTTAAGATTTTAGTATTTTGAAGTAAATAAATATTTTTACTTTAATAAAAATTTTAGTTTTAGATTCACTATTCTATTATAGGTTATAAGTTAAGATAAGTTATTTTTTAATTACATTTGCGGTCTGCCCTCTATTCAAAATATTTAAAAAAAGTTGTATTTTAAACTGTAACATTTTATTGTCTGGTTGACATATAACATTTTGGAGCAAATTATTCCTATTCATATGTGAAACTTGTATTACAAATTTATTTCTATGGCTATTGAACTTGAAAAATATTGTTATAAAGCATATACTAAGATATTGGATTTAAATTTTATATGATAAAAAAAAAACTATCAAGATGAATTAAGGGATGTATTAAGTGAAATGTTATATGATAAAAACTTATTAAGATTCTATTATTAATGTTATTAAGTTTAATATAATTTTTTTTCTTTTTCTTTCTAGGAACTAAGACTTGATCGAAATTTTATAGTTATCATTCCAAGGTCATCAATTCAAAATTTGCATTCATTGGAAATGCTGCATCTTCAATCCAATTTTATATTAGATATAGGTGTTCATTCATTTCCAAATCTTTCAAATTTGCATTTTCTAAATCTTAGCTCAAATGATATTGAATCAATTCAGGATGATTCCTTCAAAACTCTTTCTAATCTTCAGAATTTAATATTATCTAATAATCAAATTCAAACTATAGGTACTGGCTTCTTAAATGGACTTCATCGCCTTACTCATATTGACTTATCACAAAATTTATTAGAAAGTTTTTCGTTAAATGTTGAATTCTCATCGCCTTTAAAATCTTTAATTTTACATGCAAATAAAATAAGATCTTTGAGACAAATCACTTTTGATCAATTTCCCGATTTAGAATTTTTAGATCTTCGGCGAAATCAAATTTTTGAAATACCCCCCAATACATTTTTAAATATGAAAAATTTGAAATATCTTCATTTGGATATTAATGCAGTTAGAAAAATCTCTACTGAAATGTTTATGGGGTTATCAAGTCTTTCAGATTTGACTTTGAATGATAATAGAATTTTAGCCTTTCCTTCAGAACCATTGAATACATTCTCAAACCTTAAAAAATTAAATTTAGATTACAACAGAATTGCTGCAATCTCAAGAGAAATTTTATCACCTGTGAAACACAATAAAGAACTATCGTTAGCTTTTAATTTAATCAGTGAGATCCCTGATGATACTTTTATGGAATTTAAAAACTTGGAGCTTCTTAACTTGCATGGTAATAAGATAAGTAATTTTTCTGGGAAAAAAGCGGAAGGCCTTGAAAATTCTCTGTTGTATTTAGATATCAGTGATAATGAAATAACAGATCTTTCCCAATTGAACTTTAAAAATTTGTTAATACTTTCTGTTGCAAAAAATAAAATTTCCCAAATAAATGCTGACACATTAAAGCCTTTAACAAAAATAATGTATTTGAATATGAGTCATAATATGATTTCTGATTTTTCCCCAGTTTTATTTCATAGTCTTATGAGTATGCAACATTTAGATTTGCAGTATAATCTTTTATCAAGTATCCCTCATAATAGTTTTAAAAACTTGTTACTCTTAGAGATAAATTTAAAAAATAATCTAATTGAAATGCTTAATGAATCTAGTTTTGATAATTTGATGCAAATAAAGTATATTGATTTGAGTTATAATAGAATTGAAAATATTCAAGTAAATGCATTTAACCAAGTGCCAAATATTGAAAAGCTCAATTTAATGCATAACAAACTATCTGTTTTCAGAGGAGATGAAATTTCGGATGAAACCAAGATCCACACTTTAATATTAAGTTATAATAAATTAACTTATATTTATCCTAAATCATTTCTTTTATACCCTGAACTAGAATATTTGGATCTGAGTTATAATGAGCTTACTATTTTCCTAAAAGAAACTATTAGTTCTCTTAAATTTTTAACCAGGATTAATTTAGCTGGAAATAAACTACATTCTATTAGTGACTTTTCAAATATGCCGCATTTAAAACAACTTGATTTGGAAAATAATCTCATAAAATCAATTAATAACTTTCAAAATTCTTCAAATTTAAGATGGATTTCTTTGCGAAACAACAAACTATCCTCTTTAGAAGAAAACACTTTTATTGCCTTGAATAGGTTAAATCTTGATATAAGTTATAATAACCTGTCCAGCTTACCAAATAACATATTTTCACGCTCCAAAGGGTTAAAACTTGAGGAAATTAACTTATCAGGAAATAATTTTCAAAGTTTTCCTAATGAGGCGCTTAAAAGACAGTATTCCTTTTTAGAAAAAGTTAATATTTCATTTAATAAAATTAGTAACCTCCCATCAAATGCTGATATTTTAGTAAATGTCAAAGAATTAGATTTATCTTACAATCCTTTATCACCAGAAGCTCATCATGTTTTATTTGAAGAGCCAAAAAGTGTCAGCATGTTGTACGTACGTGGAGTTGGTATTTCTAACTTACCTACTATTGAATGCCCTTTTTTAAGACTCTTAGATTTAAAAGAAAACAAAATTACTGATTTACATATCAATACTTTTGATCGAACAAACATGCTCTCTGACTTGGATTTATCCTATAATATGATTTCAAATATAGCTACTGTTTTAGCTCCTGTCCGAGCAAAGCTAACTTATCTTCAGAAATTAGATTTATCTGGAAATCCTATACGTATTATTTCCAAAAATGGGTTTTCACGTATGATGTATTTAAGACACTTACGTGTTTGTAATTTAAAAGAACTTTTGGATTTTAATTGTGAAAGTTTCCAACATTTAACTAGACTTCGAAAACTTCAAATGCACAATTTTCCACTTTTACAAAATATTCATACTATTCAGTGTCTGCGAAATTTAACTGGATTAGAACTTCTTGAAATTGAAATCAAAGATTCATACTTAAAAAATCAATTACAAGCAATCTTTTCTCCAAAGTTGGAAACTTTGTCTGTGAGTGGAGAACGATTACGTTCTATATCATCAAGTGCTTTTGCTGGGATGTTAAGTCCCATAATTGATATAGAACTTACTCAAACATCTGTTGATACTTTCAATGATAAAATTTTCATTCCATTGCCACTATCATCTAAAATAAAATTTAGTGTACCAAACAATAAAATTCAACGATTAAATTCTGATATGTTATCAATACTTGATAACAAACAAGTCAACCTCCAACTACATGGTGTTGAACTTAATCCTCTGAAATGTGATTGTAATATGCAGATTTTGTGGCAGTGGCTTCAAGATAAAAGCCAAATTAGTTTTAATTTGAATCAAGGGTACACAGCTTTAAAAGATTTGAAGTGTTTTGAGCCACAGCTTTTGAAAAATAAATTTATTAGAAGTCTTAAATTAACTGATTTAATCTGTGATAATACGCCAAAAAGTACAGATATATTTTTTGATACTACTTCTGAGCTAAATACCATTTCTGTTCCAATGATAATAGAAGATCAAGAACACCCATTGGTAATATTTGAACCACCTATTACTAAAAAACCTTTTTCTTATGTTCCTGCCTCAGGGACACGAAGCACTCTTACTAAAGTAGATACTATGATTATAGGAATTGTGGCAGGAGTTGTTGCTTTTGTATGTATTCTTATAATAATTATTTGTATAATACGGCTTCGCCGAGCTCACCCTCTCTATACTGCTGGTCCGCTGGCTGGGCCATTAGCTTTTCGTGCTCAAGGGAAATGTACATGTTTGAAACCACCACCTAATAACTGTACTTGTTATCCAATGCATCCTCATAATAATGTAGGAAGGCCTTCATTATTACCAAATTATCCGCATAAATTGCCTCCTGGCTTTTTAGCTGCTACTGGGCAATCAGGACGTTTGAGAAATACTCCATATTATGTAACATATCCAGACAGTGATAATGAAAATAAATAAAAGCAACGTTTTGAAAAAATCTGCATTCAATTATTGGATTTGTTTTACTATTGGAAAGCTGTTCCATGTTATGTTTTTTTTTTAAACGTTCACTATTTTTTTTTCTTTTTGCTCTTTATGATTTTAATCATATAAATTTATTGAAGTATTTCAATCTTTTTTTTAACAATTTGTAAACAAATTCTAATTTCTTTAAACTAGCTTATAAAACATTTTTATACATACTGACTTTATATTTTTAAAGCAATATAAAAATAAGTGATAAAAAATTGTAAATGACAGGTATTAGGTGCCTGTCATGTATCTTGTATTTGTTATCAAAATCTGTATAAAAGAATATAATTTACATAAAATTTTCCTTGAGTGTATATATGGAAATAGAATTTGTTATGTAAAGAGCTCTTACTTTTGCTACAAATGATTTATTACTATTATTTCCCATAATATGATTTACATAATTTTTAGCTGAATTAGCACAGAAAAGTTATAGAAACAGTGAATTTTGTTTGTCCATTGTGCTACAAGGTAGAATTCAGCCAATAGTTTGGAAAGTGGGATAAGTTAGATTATTTTCATGTGCTGCGATATGTGAAATGATAGGTTGGAATCAATTTTAAAATAATTACAAGTTTTAGTTCTTTTGATAGCTTCTGGTTTGATTTGTGTAAATTTTGTTTTCATTTTATAACTTTTAGTAAGCATATTTCAAAGCTTAAATTTTTGCAGTTATTAAAATAAAACAAAGGAAAATTTATTATTTGACTGCATTCAACAATGAAGAAGAATATATATTTAGGATCGTAAAAGTTGTACACTCATGTGATAATAATTAAAACTCAGGTAAAGGAGGCATCTTTGCGAGGAGGCATCTTTAGGTAAAGGAGACATCTTAAGAGTCAGGCAGGGAGAAAAACTCTTAGAAATTTTTTTTCTCTTTAAAATGAAAAACCATGTGTGTAATAGTTTATATAGAAAACATATCCTGAAAATTTCAACAAAATAAAAACTGTAAAATATCAACCAAGCCAACTTACCCAATTTTTAAAAATCTGGCTCTTAATCTCGATTTTTTTAAAAAACTAGATTTCACGATATTTTTTGGAGTTTTTTTTTTTCAAAGTTAATTGAAGGTTAGTTAAGAAACAGTTTAAAAATTTTTTATGTTTAGTTATGTAGTTTTTTTTCTTATACACTTTTTGTTTCCTGGCAGAGGGTTATTATTGACCATTCAAAGGCCAGATTTTACCCTGAGGCCACAGGTGAGCAATCCCTGTGTCATAATCTGTTTATACTTTTCTCGTTTTAATGCTAAAAGTATGCCTGCTTCAAGTTTTTTTCATGGGATTTGGTTCATAGTTTATCTATAATCTACTTTCTGATCATTTGTGAATTTATTATTATTAATTCAAAATTTTTTATTACCATGTTAATTGTTTTATTAATTCATTCCTTAATATGTGTTAATTACTTAATATCTGTGCATTACTTAATATCTTTCTTGTTGATGTATATATAAACATACTTACAAACAAGTGTTTTTTTAGTTTATAGAGGTGACCTCCTATATTTGTTATTTTTAAAGATTAATTTAGTTAATTTTCTATCCAATTGTTTTTCTTATTTCAAACATTCTGTAAAAACACATTCAGTTGTCAAAATATTCACGTTCTTTTAAAAATAATTTTAGTTCATTATTCTAGTTTGTCATTTAACTTCACATGATTCTCATCATTTTTTTTTAAAAGTAATTTTTTTCATTTTATATTTTGTTTATTTACTCAAATGATCAAAAATTTCTTTTAGGCTTTTGTATATTTTTCTGACTGTGTGTTAAAACATGTTACTTTTGAGCCATTTATTATCACCTTTTTATTTATCACTTGTATATAGAAATTTCTACTAAAAATTGTGACTATCTTCAAAATAATTATTATTGTGGTTTTACTATCATTTGTGTAATTAAATATCACTTGCAATAATTTACATATAATTGCTTGTTTATAAAATTGTTGATTTGTACCGATATTTACAAATAAACTCTCTATTTCTGTTATACACGGGTTATAGTTTCTATGCTTATAAAGAGAACATTACATAAGTGGAAGAGGGATACACCAGAAAATTTTGAAAATACGTTTCGGTTTTAGAATCTTATTGTTTTAATTTTACTGTTTAACCCCATCCATGATAAAAACAAAATGATTTTTTTTTTTCAAATTAGAGCTTATTTTTTCTTGTTAACCTTATTTTAGGGAATCCTCCTCTCGAACTAATTCATTTAGATCAAGATTTATTTCATTAGAGAATCGGACTTAGGTCCGTAGTCTCTAAAACCCACCTAGTATATGCGTTATACGTGTTCGTAAAATCCGTGGAATCGAAAGTCCTATGGATGGTCGCTGAGCAGTACCATGGATACAGGATCTGGAGAAAGTTTCCTTCCCCTTCAGATCTATGTCGAAATTGAAGAATATGCCTCATGAATGAGATCCCCTCTGCAGATGATCAAAATTGCGATGACATGTCTCCGGATCGTCCTCAGGGATGTTTCCCTGACTGTTGCCAATGGCCCATTGTGCAGCTCTAGTGCGACGTAACTAAAGTACCTACTATCACTGGTGCATGTTTTTTCTAAACCTGCATACATTTACGTTTTATTATATGCCTGGTTAGCGTACAGATGGAACGACACGTTTAATTGTTTATTCAGGATTTAAAATGAAAGCAAAATAACCAATGTCCAAAATAGGTTTAGGTTTTTTTTCTTACTATTTGAGACCTCTCTTGTCATAAGTAGTGAGAAAAAAATTACGCGAATAAAGAAATCAAGTTTTTGACTTGATTTTTAAATGGCTCTTAAAATATATGTTAAAGGTGGCTGTTGCAAAATACTTTTTATCTGTGCAAAAAATGTGTGGATGAAATTTCATAATGCTTCTGTTAAATGTGAAAATTTTAGCTAATTATGATTGTATGAAGTTTCCACCTTATCAGTGATATTTAATTTAGCGTTCACTTATAATATTGAGCAAGTTCAGGGTCGAATGGATGATTGACCGTATAAAGCTAATCACAGGTGGCGTAAGACTTCGGGGTTACAACTTCCGATTGATTTTTACGCATTAGCTTGGAAAAGCGCTTCATACTTGTAGTGTTCACAATATTACGCGTTCTTTCAATTTAACTTTTAATGAAACAAATAATGTATTTAGAAGATTTCGCTAGCATGCTATGATGCAATCCCAAAAAATAACAACCGGAGATATTTTATACAATTGTAGCCAAATAGGGGATAACACTCGTAACGCGGCAAACCTTACACTTTATTAATGTTTTGATATTAATTTTCTTCATTTTGTTTTCGGCACACGATCTGTTAGAGTTTATAAATTATAGAAAACTCTCATGAATGGCAAAATTTCGCTTAAATTTGATAAAAATCACAATAAAACTTCATAGAATATCAAGCCTGTTCGCACATCACCTAGTAAGCATAACATAGTAAAGGGATACTTTGGAAGTTTTCTAAATTACTTCCGGTTTTAGGAAGTTTGTTATTGTTTACATTCCTTCAACCATCCAAAGACGACTTAAGTAAAATAACATCATGGCTTTAAACAGCCCGTTCTAAAGATTAGATCCACGCATTGGTGTAAACCATTTTTCTTAAAAGAACCCAGAAACATAGCTCAGACGGGTTAAAAGCCTTTTCTAAGTCAATAGAGGTAAAACAGAGAGGCATTTGTTACATCGCTCCATTAGTTTTCTGATTGTTTATTGTGAACGTATTTCTGAAACTTTTCTAGGCTGAGTCGAGTCTAAAACTTGGTTTCAATATTTTTGGGTTTATAGTTTTTAATGCAGTCAGTTCCCTATAAATCGAATATTACTGTAGCTCAGTTATTTTATCAACACTATAACTGGAATATTACCGTAACTCGAATTTTTAAGAGGTCACGACCAGAGATGCAAAATACCCATAATTATTAAAAAATGCAGACCCCTCAAAGCGTAATCTATAGGATATTTAAAAGTTATAGTTCATCTCTATTATATTATTTCATTTACTACAGCATTATTTGTTTTATGTGCAGCTGCTCCTTATTTCTCCAAGTTTTCTAGCAACTTATCTAGCATATCTTACTTAACTTAGCATCGTTATCCTAATATAGCTCACAAGTGCTATGTGAATGTGTTTCCTTTTAATATATTGTGTATAATATGTTCCTGGCAAAACACAGGAAATTTCTTTTCCATATATGAGTGGTAACTCTGGTTATCAAAGCAAAGAATTTTTTAAATTCCTTTCCCAAAAACAGGTTTATAGCTGGGAACGGTTTTTTTCTTCACCACTAGCTACTTTGGTCCTAAACCTTTTAACTTTAGTTTCATATTCTCGATTACTTGTTTCATTACTTTCTTCAACACATTCTTATACAGATAATGCGATCTTTTACAGCGAAAGAAATGCTGAATAATCTATAAACAGTTCACAAAAAAGTGAATAATCTATAAACAGTTCACAACTTTTTTTTGCATAAAAAGTATTAGCACACTTCGTGAAACGAATAATTACATTTTTTATAAAGGTGATTTGCTTTTTAATATCTTATATTCTATCCCAGGTGGCCGAGCGGTTAGCGTGCCTGACTGCGAAGCCATAGGCTGCGGGTTTGAATCCCGCTCTGGGCATGGATGTTTCTCTCTCTCTCTGTGCTGTCCTCTGTTGTGTGTGTGTATGATGTGTGAATGTGGCACACCCTATAAACGGGTTTGTGGCAGTGTGGCATGGGCAATTTTCCCTTACGAAAATTTAAGGTTGATTTGAGGTATTTTTGAGGTATTAAGGTTGATTTGAGGTATATTTAAGGTTGCACAGAAAACAGCAATAAAAATTATACCTCGTAAAGGTTGTAATTAAGGTGTACATTGCTGTTATATATACCCTTCAGCTTGTTTTGAGGTTGTTTAAAATTCACTTCAAATCAACCAGACTAATAAGGTGATTTTTGAGGTATACCAAGTTGATTTTCTTACACTTGTAACAGCAGAGGTATTTTTGAGGTATAAAAATTTTTACCTTGTTTCAACTCAAGAAAGTGAAGTATTTATTGAGGTATATGGAGTCATTTTATTTACACCTAAGCTTATTTTGAGGTTGTTTTAAATCCACTTCAAATCAACCAGACTGATGAGGTGATTTTTAAGGTATACGAGGTTGTTTTTCTTACACTTGTATCAAAAGAGGTATTTATGAGGTATAAAAAAATTAACCTTATTTCAACTAACGAGAGTGAGGTATTTTCGAGGTATAAAAAAATATATCTTATTTCAACTAAAGAGAGTGAGGTATTTATTGAGGTGTATGAAGTCATTTTATTTAGAAGTTAATTTAACTACCGCTGCGATCTGCACAGTATTCATGGATTTTGATAGTGTTGTGTTCTTGTGTCTCCTGTACATTGTTGAAATTGTGACTATTTAGTAAGTCTTTTAATATTGAAATAGGTAGTTAAAGTGATTCAATCTGAAAATAAACATCTTGAATAGTTAAGATATTAGAACTTGATGGATGGTAGGAGACTATTGAAAACTTCGTTTTGATCGCGGAGGAATTCTGAATTGGTGTAGAACTTAGAATTTTGGAGATGCTTCAAACTATTCCATAATATAATACGTGTGTTTATTCCTTTCTTTGGGATAAAAGCCAGCTAATGAGAAGTAGTATCGCAGCTTTTTGGCGCTACGTGATTTTGAATTTACTTTTTTGATAATAAGCACAGGTTGCTTTGTTCTTTTCTTGGTGCCATCGAGATGATGACGCCTATTTGGGATTGATTCACAAAACTTCGAATTTAAAGTGTCGAACTCTTTTCCCTCCCCCAAAGTGTGAAACCACCTTTTTAGTCTCGATCTTTCCTTAAGGATAACAACAGCTTCAACTGTTTGTGCTTTTCACACAATCTTTCGAGCCGGAAAGATTGACCTCTAGCATGAAGCTAGTATAATGACAAGAAGCTGCCACAAAATATAAGGGTTACAGCATCTCTCCCTTTCTCTTGAATACAAAGAAACAGGTAAGCCCTTTTGACTTTTTACTTTTTGGGGGCGCACCTGCAAGAATGCCCAGCCATTCAGACTCTCCACAGAGATGGCAATCCAATGAGCCTTTAGAAAATATCCTGTTTGAAGCCAAAAAAAATGGCTCAACCGATTTTTGGTTCATCATTGAGGCCAAAGAAAAACATTGTACAATACCCCAAACTTCACCAGTACGGCTCAAATGTGACTTATCAAACTCTGTACCAAACAAAGGTATAAAAAGCATTAGGTTCCAAAAAAATGGGGCACTATTAATCCAATGTAAAGATTTGGAAACAGCAAGGTACGTTTTAGCTATCAAAACTATACTTGACATTCAAGTAACAGTAAAATGCCTCTTAGAACTAATAACTACAAAATGCATCGTCAGAAATCTACCGGCAGAAACCGAAGTGTTAGACATTAGCAGAGAATTTAACTCTGAAAATAAAGTTCAGGCTCTCGAAATCCGCCGATTTTTAAACCGCGGAAAGCCAACATCTACAATCTTATTTAATATCCTTGGAACAGCTATCCCGGACAAAATTCGGCTTTGGTACCAATTCTATGAAACGAAAATATTTAAAGACAGTATCACCATTTGCAAAAATTGTTGGGGTTTTGGACACCCCGAGAAATACTGCAAACAACCATCCAGATGCGAAAACTGCGGACGCCTCCACTCCGAACATCCGAGCCCATGCACCAACAACCCATGTTGTCGAAACTGCAACGGTCCTCACACCCCTAACCAGCGAGATTGTCCAGCACTAGTAAATTATTCAAAACTAATCGAAATAAAATCGACACACCATGTTCCGCTCTGCGAAGCGAGAAGAATAGCATTTTCAAAAAAACCCTCACTCGCCCAGATTACGAAATCCGAGGCAGGAGAATATATAACCCGTACTGAGTTGAAATCAGAACTGAACAAGTTTACGGGATCAATACAACAGTTAGTTGAGAGCACATGCACAAAACAAGTTTCGTTGCTGGCGGCCCAAATTGAGAATTTAACGATAACAATCAACCAAGTCCTAATTCCAGCAATCGCAAACATCCAGCGTAGCAGCCTTCCTCAGGGGCCCCCCGTGGAGGACAGAGTGACCCACTCACCTGTCTCCTCACCCGAACGGGAAAATAAAAAGAAGAAAAAGAAGCCTAATAATCCTCCCCTACAAAGCTGTACTAATCAACCAGAAGGAAACGAAGTGTCATTAAAAGAAGAACAGCCCCTATCAATGCCTCTTTTACCGCCGAACATTGACGGCGAAATGCCTTTTGACTCTTTAGAAAACGTCTTCTAACTTGTTTGTTAAAAAAAAAAACAAAAAACAAAAAAAAAAAACAAAAAAAAAAAAAAAAAAAAACCTCCTCCTTTTGACTCCCCAGGCGTTTAGGGATACCTTAAAAAGTTACAAATAAATTTATTAACAAAAAACTCAAGTATTTAGCATGTTGACTCCCACAATAAATTTCCTTCAGTGGAACGCGCGCAGCCTTAGAAATAAACGACACTGGCTGAGCAAACCATTTTCCTTGAAGCCGATATCATTGGTATTCAAGAAACCTTTTTTCAAACCAATGACCAAATCACTTTTAAAAACAAAATTACTCTCCGACAGGATCGTGAGCCCCCTAACCATAGAGGTGGTGGCACCCTCCTAGCCATCTCGAAACATATCCCATTTCAAAAAATTTATTTCCAAAATCTCCCCCCTTCCCGAACTGAGATACTCGGTGCCAAAATCCAAGTTAACAATAGACAAATCACGGTAGTTAATCTCTACTCCCCAGACGGAAATTATTCCTCACAATGGTTGGAAAATTTCTTATCCAATATTGAGAAACCCTTCATCATTATTGGAGATTTCAATGTGAGACACCGAGCCCTCGGCTCTGCCTCGGCCTCCCAAACTGCGGATATCTTCCTCGACTGGATCCTATTAAATAATATCACTATCTTGAATACAAGTACTCCCACCCATTTTAGCGGCCCACATCATCAACAGACATTATTAGACCTTACCCTAGTATCCCCTGAACTTTTCCAGAAATCTTCTTTCTCTGTCTTTCCAGACCCATTTGATAGTGACCATTTTCCAGTTTTAACCAAAATTAAATTTTCCTTAAATAACCCTTGTCCACCACGCCCGTACCTACTTTTGCAAAATGCACAGAATGAAATCGCTGAAGTTCTTTCAAACAATAATTTCAATGCAAGGAACATAGAAAATACTTGCATCTCCGTAGTCAAAGACAACACCCGATTTACAAAATTTTCTCCCCATCCCACGACCCCGTGGTGGGATCAAAAATGCGTTTTTCTCTTAGGTCAAAAGCGGAAATTTTTGCGCAAGGCAAAAAAACAAGTCTCATCCACATATTGGCTGAAATACAAACACTATTCCACCCAACTCCGTCAATACATTAAAAGCAGAAAAAGAACTTATTGGGACAAAATTTGTTCCAACTTAGGGTCTTCAAAAAACATTTTTAAAATCTTAAAAAGCATCTCAACGCGAAATTCCTCTGCTCCCGCCGGAAATTTGATTTTAACCCACCAAGCGACAGACATCACTGGCCCACTCGACCAAGCGAACCGTTTGGGGGAGAACCTTTTTAAAGCTCAAAGCCCCTGCCCAATCCCTTTTTCATTTTGGGGTACAGGCCACAATCACTTGGATACCCCCTTCACGCGTACCGAACTGGATGCTGCTATACATAGAACAAAAAATACGGCACCTAGGCCAGACCGCATTCCAGCTATTCTCATTAAATTTATTCACTCCCGTTATCCAACTAAGCTCCTTAACTACTTTAATGCCATTCAAGATGCAGCCCAGCCCCCAAGTTCATGGACCCTAGCAAAAATCGTCCCGATCCTAAAACCAGGAAAAAACCCATCAGAAATTAGAAGCTATAGACCGATCGCCCTCACCTCTACTTTCGCTAAAGTATACGAACGGATGCTACTTCAAAGACTCCTTAATTTTAGCTTTAAACAAAATATCTTCCCCCCCTCCCACACTGGCTTCCTCCCCTTTCGAGACTGTAACACTACTCACTCAATACTCTACCATGACATACGAGAAGCACGTGAAAGGAGAAAATTTATTGTCTGTGTCGCACTCGATCTAGTTTCTGCATACGACAACGTATGGATTGATGGTCTCCTCACCAAACTCCTATCGGCCGGCATTTCTGGAAAAACAGCGCTCTTCTTACAAAATTTTCTTTCCAATAGAACCTTCTACATCTCTTGGCGCAACACCCGGTCTAAAGATTTCCAGCAACCCCAGGGCCTCCCACAGGGCAGTGTCCTCTCCCCTCTTCTTTTTATGTTTTACCTTAAAGACATCCACAAACACCTTCCCACTGGAGTACAAATTCTTGTGTTCGCTGATCGACTTTTGCATAAATTTCATTTTACTAGACTTAAAAAGAAACCCCACCTTTTCCTCAAGTTTCAGGACATCTTCAACCATAAGGGCATAAGCAAATACAATATCATCCCCTTCCACATTCCAGCATTCCTCACAGATCTCCCGAACGTCCATATTTATGTACACGATCTTCCATTCCAAACTACGAAAAATCCCAACGAAATCCTCCCTCTCTTTCAGGAAACCCTCCACACCCTTTGGAAAGATTATACCATCCTGGCTACCGATGCTTCAAAATCCAATTCGAACACAGGTATTGCGGCTGTTAACTCAAAGAACAACATGTCCTATATCTCTCAAATCCACCCTATCAACTCAGTGTTCACAGGAGAAGTTCTAGCAATTTGGTTAGCAATCACAAAAATCACTACAGAGTATCTGGATTACGTTATTTTATCGGACAGTAAGTCCGCAATCACTGCCCTCATCTCGGCTACCCATAAATCCTCCTCCTACAAAATAAGATCGTTTCAGCAACTGCAAAAGTTAAATCAATTACGATAGCCTGGACACCAGCACACGTTGGCATCCCACCCAATGAAACCGTGGATAAACTGGCCAAACATGCCACCAATGCTCCTCGAGCCATCCCTCTTATCTCACCTGAGGACTTATCATATTCAGCAGCTCTAGACTCAAACCGCGAACTCAATAACCTCCGGACTAACTCAAAATACCACAAGCGTTTCCCTTTTGATCACCCTGTTAATAAAACCTCCCTCAATCAACTCCCAAACCGGAAATATGATATCTTAATCTCGCGTCTCCGAAGCAACACAATCCAACTTAACGAAATATATGCAAAAATAGGACTAGTTGACTCCCCTTTGTGCGATCACTGTCAATACCCAGAATCTGCTATCCATTTTCTCTTTGAATGCAACAAGTTTGAACATCAGAGACAGGCTCTGCGAGCCTCAATAGGAGTTTTCCCACTTTCCCTACATCGTCTTCTTAGTTATGACCCTCATGATAATCTTCTTAAAAACTTAGTGGATTTCTTAATGTCTACTAAACGTTTCTAGTTTCCAGTCTCCAAACCCATAAATACAGTTACAAATTATTAAAATTTTTTAAGTCTCCCTGATCGCCTGGTTAAAAGAGTTTCAATTACATCCTTTTAAAGAATTTTCGTTTTGATAAACGTGTCTCTCCATAAGTGTTGGATTCACCAAATGTTGGATTTTTTAATCCAACCTCTCCAAAAGTGTCTTGGAAATTTTTTTTTATAATTCCGATCTCCAGGAAAAATACTAAGTTCACTATGAACTTGTTTGGCTTCCTCAAGAACAGCGTTCACTCTCACGTCTCATCGTCATCATCATCACCAGCATTAATACAACTCATCTAAAACTCCATTCTATAGCAGAGGGGATAAAAGCGTGAAGCAGATATCCCCTACCAACCAACCAACCAACCAACCAACCAACCAACCAACCATTTTATTTATACCTAAGCTTGTTTCAAGGTTGTTTAAAGTACACTTCATATTAACTAGCTCAATTCCCAGAGTTCCGTGCGAGCCGGCAAATGGCATGTGTGTTGACAATCGAAAGTGTATTCGAAATTCGGTAAGTGTGCTTGAAATTTATTTATTTAGTTTTATCACTTTTAATCAAATATGCTTCGATTTTCAAACTTAAATTTTATTATTTTTGTTTTAAAGATGCCTCCTGATCTTAAATAATTTAAGTTGGAGGATATTCTCAGAAGCTATTAGTGTAGGCTTAGCAATAAGAGAGAACAATCGAAATATTTCTCGTCGCTGTTTAGAGTAACGTTACTGGTGAATCGTTACAGCAGGTTATGCACAGTATATTTTATTGTTTGTAATTTATTCAAATATAACTAGTCTTTTATTTTGCTTAAATGTATATGTTTCAACGTTGCAGTATGCAAGCTGATTAGTTGAGTAAAATGTTCATAATTTCTCTTATAAATAAATCATTGAAAATTGAAAGATCTTTAAAATAGCAATTTTTCTTTGAAATTCTACTATAGCTGTATGCTTATCGTTTGCTTGGATATCTGTTTCAAAGTTTATATTGTTGTTTATGAGTCAAAATATGTATAATAACACAGCATTTTAAATCTGATTTTTTTTTTTAAAAATCTGATAAACGTGCAATTTCTTTTTTTTACATATATATATATATATATATATATATATATATTTACAGAGCTTATCCACTGTTCCCTGATATTGTTGAGATGACCTAGGCTGTAAATAGCACATGTGCAGCAGCAATGAAGAATAGTTCTGAATTTATACCATAAAGAAAAAGTAATCTCTCCTAATAAACTACTGCATTTATTCAATTGTTGGTAACAATGGTTTGTTAGATATTTGATAATTGAAAACTAGTAACTGTACTAGCTCACTTTTTTATGTTTGATCACACTGCTATTTTCACTACGTGTTATTTTTTCTCAATTTACCCACGTTAATTATTTACTAAGCAGATTGTTATTACTTATTAAAATATTGAATAGAATTAAATTTAACCCGATTTCAAGTTTATATGACAATTTGTTTTAAGGTTATGAGCATTTTTATGCAGCTGTTTATAGTTCACTACTTCAAAAATTAGCGACTTTCGGAAATCTTAAATGTTTTAGAAATAAGCCAGTATATTTTCTTATGCAATTTTAATGTTGAATTTAATAAAATCAATTGCAAATAAAGACATTTATTGTTAAAAGTAATATGCAATTTTTTGAATTTCATCTTATGGGATGTGTTTTTATATTTAAACAAATGTTTGTAACAACTAGCTATTAGTTTTATTCTGCTTGGTATTATAAATTATATAGGATATATTGTACTCTACTTATTTTAAAAGTATTATTTCAAATCATTCTCTCTTAGACATTTTCCTCACATAAAATTACTCACAACTTTAAAATAAATGCTCCTTATCAACTTGTAATTTGTTCTATTCGATTGAGTGTAAAAAAAAAAAAAAAAAAAAAATTGGTACATAACTTTAAAATTTTATTTATTAGACGATTGTTGATTCTTGATTACATTTATTAAAAAATTAAAAAAAAACTATTTTTTAAGAAACTCTTATGTGATTGACAATTAACGGAAGTTCTTTTCAGAATCAGCGTCTAAAATTTATAAAAAAGCTATTAGTTTCATAAAGTCTGACAAAAAGTTTATTGAGTTTAAAGATTTGTAAGAAAGAAAATGTAATTATCAAACTTACAAGTACCATAATGATACCAAATGTATAGAAAAATACAAAGTGTTAAAATTGCATATTAAGATTGGAATTATATCTTTGAATTTCTGTAAATGTCGTTAATGGTAGTACTGACTTCAGCGTACTTTATTTTGTGGCTGTGTTACCTGTCATGCTTTTTAGCTATGAGGATTGAATGGAAATGGCAGAAGAGTACTAATATTTGTCTGAAAAAGAAAATTAACTTCATCCAGTTAATTTAAATCATAAAAAAAATAATTTCTAACATTTTAATAGTTTAAAACCTGCCACTATTATTGTAAATATGACTTACTTACTAATTCATTTTTTTTTTCTTTTAGGTTCCAATAATTACAAGTTTCAACAGGTAGACGGAAACAGTATTTAAAATGATTTTGTTGATTTGTAAAAAAAATAAATTTTAGTTTTAAATAAAAGTATTTGAATTTCAGCTGACTAATTATTTAAATTTGTAGTTTTATAGCTTAAGAAATTCAAGCACATTAGACAACTATTTTCTAAAAATATGAGTTCCTATAAATAGTTTTTAATTATTGTAGAATTTGGAAAAGTGTTATTTTGAGATGATTTAATTCAATCTATTAAAATTACAGAAGAATTATGCATTTGAAACCTTCTTTTATAACTTAACAAAAGAAGCAATTACTGCCGAAGGTTTAATATTAAAAACTTCTGATTGATAAATGAAGATCTCTACTAGTGAAAAAATGTAATGATATACATTATTCTTCATATAATATAGATAATATCTTTATATATATATTATATTTTTTATATAGTGAGGTTAAAAATTAATCAACTAGGTGAACACCTCACATTCGTAAGTACTGAAAAAACAGCTTTAGGTTGAGCTACATAAGCCTGAAGTGTAAAATGTCGCATCTTTGGTTGATAAATAAATACTTCTAAAAATACAAAAATATATACTTCAGGTTACGAAATAATAACTTAAGGTAGAACATGGAACACATGACGTTAATAAAAAATAACCTTTCCAAGTGTTGAAAATACACTTCAGGTTGATTTATAACCACCAGAAGTGTAAAACGACGCACCACAGGTTGATAAATATATACCTCTACAAACATAAAATTATATACCTGAGGTTGAAAAATAATTACCTGAGGTAGAACAAAATACACCCAAGGTTGATTTATAACAACCAGAAGTGTAAAACGACACACCATTGGTTGATAAATATATACCTTTACAAGCATAAAATTACATACCTGAGGTTGAAAAATAATCACCTGAAGTAGAACAAAATACACCTGAAGTTGATTTATAACAACCAGAAGTGTAAAACGACGCACCACAGGTTGATAAATATATACCTCTACAAGCATAAAACTATATACCTGAGTTTGAAAAATAATTACCTGAAGTAGAACAAAATACACCTGAGGTTGATTTATAACAACCAGAAGTGCAAAACGACACACCACTGGTTGATAAATATATACCTCTACAAGCATAAAATTATATACAAATATAGATAAGTAATAACCTAAGGTTGAAAATAAAACACTTTAAAGTAGTAAATATCTACCTCTCCACAGATGTAAAATTAAACACCTCAGGTTGAATCATATATACCTCTGTAGGTATATTTAAGGTATATTTGAGGATGATTTTGAGGTATTCATTTGTACCTTTTTCAACCTTAACGACGTATTTAAATAACAACCACTTTTATACCTTTCAAATATACCTCGTTTATACCTCATTTATACCTTGATTTTTTCATAAGGGTTGCTCGCCTCCGTGACTTTGGTTCACAGGTGCCCACTGGGTAACGCGAAATGAGCAACAATTCTGGCATAGTATGGTGAAGAACGAAAAAAAAAAAAAAAAATTCTATCCATTGATCTAAATGGCTACCTCTAACCTTCGCGGCATGGATTCCACTAACTCTCAGGTGATATCGGGCGAAATATTATTCCAGGAACGAATTAATGCAGATTCTAAAGAATTTCTACTTATACACGTCTACACGTTTATAGCTTATATACTTATACTTCGTATATACTTATATAAGTCTACTCGTACTATGGTTAATTCTTACTTCTTGCTTTAAATGGTACCAAAGATGTTCGATCTGATTCGGATCAGGAGATTGTGGGGGAGTGCGTAGCTTTCTTGGTTCCATTATAAAGCAATTATTCCCTTGTTACATTCGAGAATTGCTTAGGAGAAAATCTTATTTTATATAAGTTAATTTTCTAATTTTTTGGAGGGCTAATTTTCTAGCACTACTTTTTAGGTTACGGCGCTACACTTCTGTATAGGACAGAGCTGTCATCCTATCATTAATAATTTTCAACCCCATTATGCATCATACAGCCCCAAACCATCACGTTTCCGCCACTTTGTTTAATTATTGACAAGATAATTTTCTGATCAAAAGCAGTATCTTTTTTCCTCCTAACTGTCAAAAAGCTTTTTTGTCGAAATATTTCAAACATATTCTCTTCGGAAAAAAAAACTTGTTTCCAGAACACTATTGGTTTCTACCTCGAAGAAAACCCATCTGAAGAAAATTTTTTATAGTTTGTGGTATCACTGACTTGCCAGATGATCACGTGAAGTATTTGTCCAAAGTTTGAGCACTGAGGAGTTTGATTTTTTGGGGGCAACATGCCTCCTTTCCCTCTCATTTATTTTGACTCAGCGACCAGATCGGGTTTTATTTTTCGTGGATCCTGTTTCTTCCATTTTTTTTAATAAATAGAACGAACTGTTGAAAAGCACAATTTTAACTGCTTTCTAATATCTAGATAACTTTTTGCTATTTCACGAAGACATATAATCTTCTCTCGAATAGTGCCTGGAATTTCACATTTTTTAGAACTCATACTTCATGAATACAGAAATTCAAAATAACAATTCAAGTGATTGTATATTCTGGTAGTAGAACAAGTTTTAAATTGGTTTCAGTAAGTGAATTTAAGGTTTTATTCTTCTTTTATCTAGTGGTTGTAATGAATTTCGAGTGTACCAATAATTTTTTTGGAGACTGCATATTTATGCTTAGACACGCATTATATCTATCTATCTATCTATCTCTCTCTCTCTCTCTCTCTCTCTCTCTCTCTCTCTCTCTCTCTCTCTCTCTCTATATATATATATATATATATATATATATATATATATATACACACACTGCGTAAAAAGTAATGACGAAAAGAGAAAACTAGCATAACAAAACAGGCAGTTACAACGGAGGAAAAGGTCATTGAGAAGACCAATCACACTAAGGCAGTGTTTCCCAAACTTATGAATTTTGTGTACCCTTTCTAAATTTTTCGTAACGCTGTGTACCCCAAATAAAAAAAAGAATGTATTTTTTACTATAAAAAATGCACAAAAGTTAAAAATCACAACTGGCCGCTGACCACTAATTATTAACTGTTAACTCTGCAAAAAATAGTCAATAGAAAAATACGCAATCTTAAATTTTCATGGCTAGCTTTGTTTTTAAATAAAATTTTTTGAAATTTTCATTTGTTGCAAGATATTTCGCATAAAAATGCGTATTCCCGCTACACTGTTCCCGTATCCCTGGGGGTACGCGTACCACACTTTGGGAAACACTGCACTAAGTTAAAGCAGAAAATTTGCATATATACCGGAGGGCGTGTCTTCAGGAAATAAAGCGAGTTGGCGATGAAGCTCAGTATTTATGTGAATGGTATTGTAGGGTATATAACAGTTTAAATGAAGTGAATTTGTAGTCACGGTATGATACGCCCGAAAGACAGCACAGAAGACGACATCTGGATGAATTTACGCGGAGTCGAATCATTGGGAAGCTGGAAGAGGGTCGAAGTGTGGCAGCGGAGGTCGGGATCGCAAACAGATTCCATTCACAAGCTTGGTACACATTTCAGAGTACAGAAACAGCTGTTCGGAGGTTTAGTAGAGGTCACCCTCACACAAACACGACAGCGGACGAAAGGTATATAGTGCTACAGGACAGGCTAGATGGAACAGACTGCTAACAGCAGGAAAAATCGCTAGGCACACACAGCAAAATACTGGACGCCCGATATCGCCAGGAGTCTGATCAAGGGTGGGCTATTTGCACGACAGTGCCGTGAGTTCCATTAATGCCAGTTCACCGTAGACGCTATTTACTGTGATGTCGGGAACACAACAACTGGACAGATGCGCAAAGGGGTCGAGTACTCTTTACGGATGAGAGCAGATTTAGTCTGATCAGTGATTCTGGTTGCATACACATCTGGAGAGAGCGAGGAACACGCAATAACCCCTCGAACATCATCAAAAGAGACCGATTTGGAGGAGAATAAGTCCTTGTATGGGGCGGTATGATACCTGGTACCCGTGCTGAACTACACATCAATCGAAGATGGTTCAGTCACTGGTGCCCGCTACTGTACCGAGGCTCTCCTTGCTCATGTGCGTCTTTTTAGAGGTGCTGTGGGTTCTGAGTTCATCTCCATGGACGATAAAATGTTACGCCTCATCCTACAGTGGCTGTCACGGAACTATTGGAGAGTGAAGACATTGCACGCATGGAATGACCGGTGAGGTGTCCGGATCTTAATCCGATTGAACACACTTGGGCACTCTAGGGAAATGCTTAACAAAACGTTCCAGTGGCCGGCAACAATTCCTCAGCAGCGATAAGCATTGCGACAAGAATGGACAGTGATTCCTCAAGAACTTCTTAACAACCTTGTCATCTGCATGGTCAGACGATGTCAATCCTGCATAGTAGTCAGAGGTGAATATCGCACTCAATCACTCTCTCACACGCTCACTCACTCAGCTATAAATAATAATAATAAATTATTAAAGTGTCCACCAAATGTAAAGTGCCTCAAAACCAGCTATTAATAATAATAGGAAAGCAATGGATAGGAATGCTTATAACCAAAGTAGACAATAGTATACATTAAATGTAGGCTACAAAGCATTTTTTTAAAAGCCTCAGATTGTATTTTGTAACATCATTGATTTACACATGATTTACACAATGGGCTATTGGCGACGGTCTGCGAAACATTCCTGCGGATAATCCTAGGACATGCCATCGCAATTTTGATCCTCTGCAGAGGGGATGGCACCCCCTTCGGTGTCCCGACGACCTGCGCGCGAAAACGAGCATTTTACGGTACAACAGTTTAACGAGGACCGATTCCGCACACCCTCGGTCCCTACGCATACTGATCCAAGCGGTCACCCATCCGCACACTGAATGCAGTCAGTGATGCTTGACTTCGATGATCCGCTGGGAACCGTGTCTTAACGATCAGTCCACTGCTGATCGCCTCAAAACCAGTTATTAATAATAATAAGAAAGCAATGGATAGAAATGCTTATAAGTGAAGTATTTTACATTAAATGTAGACTAGGCAAATTTTTTTAACCAGCTTCTTATCCTACATTGCAACATGACTGATTTTAGCGACATTTGTGGAAACTATTACATATAGAGTTACAAGGACAGAATAAAATATTTGTTAAAATGTTTTAGAATTATTTCTTAGCACATGTATACATATGTATATGTTTTTCAAAATGTTGACACCTGTCCTTTGACTGGGTATTACTATCAAAGCAGGGCTCGAAAAAACTCGGAAATTTTAACCGTCCCCGAGGACGGCTTGTCCAACAATGTACCCGTCCTCCTTTTAAACTAACCCGTCACTTCTAGATAAAAAAATATATAATTTTCTCTTATTTATTACAAACATTTATCATATAAATTGCACAATGAATTAGTAGTTATTAGGATTACAAATACTAGGATAACATTATACAGTTATAAAAGAAATACTAGGTTACTAATAGTAACTTAGTATTTATTTTCTGAAATAATTTATTTCTTATATGAAATAATTTAAATGACAAAGGTCAAGTTATCTGGAATGTCAATTTATCCGAGGGTACTGCGTTTTTTACATGAATCAAATATGACGTTTGCCAGTTCCACAATCAATCTAATGATTTACAGAGGTTTGTGCTCAGAAATCTGAAAGGGGTTTTCCATTTTGGTAGATGCTCATAATTGCGTTTAACGCTTCTTGTTAAGACCAGTACGTAATGTGTTTTTTTGTTAGTTCCTTACTGAAAAGCTCCTTTCAACCGCTGCAGTACTCACAGACAGAGAAAACATCAATTCCACCAAGCGCAGTATGTTGCTGTATTTCTAGATTAGAGGGTCATTACAGAAGTGAGGCGATAGACTCTTGTAAGATAACGAAAATTGAAAATGTATCACGAACTTTAACGGGAAAATGGCCGTCCGCGCGGAAGTCGGATTCGAGAAATTTGTTGTCCGCGGGGAATTTTTGACCGCCGAGGACGGTCGGTTTTTCGAGCCCTGTATCAAAGGTCTCATTTGAACCAAAAAATTATAAAAAATTATTAAACTGTTCACCAAATGATCGCCTCAAAACCAGCTATTAACAATAGTAAGAAAGCAATAGATTGAAATGCTTATAAACGAAGTAAACATTACTATACATTAAATGTTGGCTATACAGAATTTTTTAACACACCACATATCGTATTTTGCAACATCATTGATTTTCGTGAAACTTGTGCTAACTATTACATGTAGAGTGACAAGGATAAAATAAAATATTTTTGTTAAAATTTTTACACTTATTTTTTAGCATATGTATATGTTTTTCGAAATTTTTGCACCTATACTTTGACTTGGTATTAGTATGAAAGTTCTTATTTGAACCAAAAAATTATAAAAAAAAATTATTAAAGTGTCCACCAAAGAATCGCATCAAAACAAGCTATTAATAATAATAAGAAAGTAATAGATAGGAAAGTTTATAAGTGAAGTAGACTATAGTATACAATAAATGTACGCTATACAGAATTTTCTAACCCGCCATACATCCTATTTTTCAACATCATCGATTTTAGCTACACCTGTAGAAACTATTACATGTAGAGTGACATGGACAAAAAAAAATATTTTTAAAATTTTTTTTACACTTATTTCTTAAGATATTCATATGTTTTTCAAAATTTTGACACCTATCTTTTGATTTTGGTATTAGTATCAAAGTTCTCATTTGAACCAAAAAATTATAAAAAAGTTATTAAAGTGTCTACCAAATGATCTCCTCAAAGTTGTAGTAGTTCATTTACGTCACTATAGAGCTGCACAATGGGCTGTTGTCGACGGTCTGGGAAACAGCCCTGAGGATGATCCAAAGACATGCCTTCGCAATTTTGATCCTCTGCAGAGAGGATGGCACCTCCGCTTCGGTAACCCGACGAACTGCATGCGAAGTCGAGCACTTTATGGTAGAACAGTTTAACGAGGACCAATGCCGCACATCCTCGGTTCCCACGCAGACTGATCCAAGTCGTCGCCCACCCGCACACTGAACGCAACCAGTGATGCTTGACTTCGGTAACCTGCTGGAAACCGTGTCTTAACAATCAGTTCACTACTAATCCCCTCAAAACCAGCTACTACTAATAATAAGAAAGCAATGGATAAGAATGCTTCTAAGCGAAGTTGACTATAGTATACATTAAATGTACGCTATTCAGAATTTTCTAACCCACCTTATATCATACTTTGCAATATCATCGATTTTAGCGACACCGGTGGAAAATATTATATGTAGAGTGACCTGAACAAAATAAAATATTTTTTTAAAAATGTTTTATACGTATTTCTTAACATATTCACACGTTTTTCAAAATTCTCTCATCTATCCTTTGACTTGGTATTAGTATCAAAGTTCTCATTTGAACCAAAAAATTATAAAAATTTATTTAATTGTCCACCAAAGGATCCCCTCAAAGCCAGCTATGAATAATAATTAAAAAGCAATTTAGAAGAATGTCTATATCCGAAGTAGACAATACAGTATACATTAAAAGTAAGCTATACAGAATTTTTACTCCCGTTTCTTATCATATTTTGCAACATCATATATTTTGACAACACCTGTGCCTCCTATTATATATAGAATGACAAGGACAAAATAAAATATTTTCGAAAAATGTGTTATACTGATTTCTTAGCATATGTAGAGTATGTCCTTTCCTGTCAGGAAAAGGACATATTTATATTAGACACGATTGATAAATAGTTCACACGTTTTTTCATGTTTATTTATTCACACATTAGGTGCTCTGAATATATTTTAAACAACTCGTGATTTTTACCAACTTATATCTTTGTTTTCTTAAATAGCTACTTTTAATTATTATAGTTATAAATTTTTGTTTTGATTATAATTTTCTCATGTGTCCAAAAGCTTGCCTTTTTATTCTTATTTAAAAATTAAAGAAAAATATTATAATTAGAAATATTATTTTATTTAATAGTTATGAATTGTTAATCAGAAGTTATTAAACTTTGCACAAAATATGCTAAGGTTTTGCCGAACTTGTTAAATGCTAGGGATAAACTATACGAATGAAAGCTGAATTTCGATGTTTGAAATATTTATTCCATTTTTAATTTAAAAAAAAAGTAATTTCGTCATTGAGGGTAGTCGACGTTTTTCGTTAATTTCGTTATATGAGGAAAATTTGAAATTCCAGGTACTATTTTAAAAAAAATATTTAATGCATCAAAAAAATTTTTTTCCTGCCTTTTTTTATTGCCAAATAAAGGGATAAGTAGCCAACATTGCTTGCAGTTCTTCCTCTTTTGTCACGTGCTTTGGGAATAATTCAGACTGGTGTTGGTTTCAAAGTGAGTGTGATTTTACCATTACGAGAGCAGTCTACTTACATTATTAGTCTATGAAGGGGGCACAGTGACATGCTTGTTTACAGGAAAACTGACTAATTGAGGGCTGTTCTCTTTACAAATGAGTCCAGGTTCAGCCTCAAAAGCGATAGTAAGCTTTCTTTGATTTCGAGAGAACCTATATCCCGATATCAACCATAAAACATCCGTGAAAGAGATATATACAAAACACGTCTTTTCACGTTAAATCGTGAATACTCACGTGCATAGAGATGACAGCCTTGATGTTTATGTGCGCTCCTATACTGGGAAATAGGGGATCTTATCCTGATACAAGACAATAACTCAAGGCCGCAAAGAGCTCTGATTACCTTAAGTAGCAAACATTTCAGCCCATGGAATGGCCAGCTCGATCACAAGACTTGAATCCTATCAAGCATATTTGGGATGCTTGATAGGTCTCGCTATGACAGGTGCTTTAGGAAGACGTGCTGCTGCTCTCAATTCTTCTCCTCAAACCCGTGCCACTCTTGCAAATGTTTTGCGAGAGCAACGATGCGCAAATTAAATTTTTTCCCATCCAAAATAGGCGAAAGAGACAATTTTGGATGTGTTGCAATCGTTGCTTCAGAACATCAATCCGATGGAAAACTAATCAGCTACCTTGAAAATTGAGTGCAAATGAACGCATATTTTCAAAAATGTCTTCATATCTGATTCCTGAATCAGCTTAGGGGACCATTGCCTAGGCAAGACACACATCACCAAACCATGACACTTTCACTCCCATGCTGAAATCTCCATTGTTGAAATCTGGTACAGTGCTGAAATCTACAATATTCCACCCATAACTAACACCATGTACCTATTTTCATCACTCTTAAGGACAACTTCTTACATTCTTGATTCAGTTCTTGCGCGGTATTGCCGCCAATTATATATGTGCCTTGCAATTCTTAGTAGAGATTACCGGTTTCTTAAGGAGTCCATTCAGTCCTGATAGTAAGAGCAGAACCTGGTAGTAAGTACCTGGTTCATACCTGATTGTAAGAACAGGACCTGGTTGTACCTGATAGTAAGAGCAGAAGGAGTTTGGGATACAATGCCTGCAACTGTCAAGTGACTCGTGATATTTCTGTCGAAAAGAAGGCATGTATGACGAGAACATCCGGAAATAGAAATCTTCGACACTCTCCTTATATCATTCTATTTTTCCTAGAATTTTGAAATATCACTCACTGATATACTGAAGTGTTGTTGAAGAGATGAATCCGACTTCCGAACCATTAATTATTTCTTCCTGATGCTGAGTAATCAAATTAGGGTCTGTCGAAGAGGTAGACATTTCTTTCTGATAAAGTAGTCAAAATACGAATTCATTATATGAAAGAATAGTCAAATTTTAACTAAGTAAAACGATTATTTATAAATGTCCTTAAGTAAGACTGTTATATAAGTTCCTCTAGAGATCACTAATATGCATCTAGACTCGTTTTTCACGCATCGGATTTTTCATTTCCCGAAATTTTTTACAAGAAGGCAAATACTCATTTTATAAAAACTATTACTAAATCTCTTACTAAAACTATTTGATTTCTTTTTTTTCTTCATACAGTTAAAAAATGAAAATCCCTTCGAAAATTTGTAGATTGAATTGTTCATCATAAATAAATGAAGATGAGTAAATACATTAGTGATGATTATTGAGAGTGTAGCATGACAACCCTTTTATGTATATTGAATTTTGGAAATTGATTGTTATTGTTTAACACTGACAATAGATGAAACTGCTCGGAAAAAAATTTCGCAAGCTTGGGAAAAAAAAAAAAAAAAAAAAAAAAAAACGAGCTTTGCTTGGTAATAACCATTTCAAAATAGTCTTGGGAAGGACTTCTTTTGAACTTATGGTAAAATTGTGGAAACAGATTAAATGCAATATATTTTATTAGAGCCGTAATGACTCAGGGGATAGAGCGTTCGCCTTCCGATGAAGTGAACCGGGTTCAAATCCCAGCGATGGCTGGCCGATACGAATTACGTATCAGGCTTGCACCAATCACAGTGCAGACTTAAAATTTCCTCAGTGGTAGACGGATCATGGGTTAGATTCCCCTTGCCGTCAGGCTAACCGTGACAAGTTTTCGCGGTTTTCCTCTCCACAGATCCTCCAAAAGTCCTCCACAAAGGCTAATTTCTCCCAATACTTGATTCAGGAGCTACCTTGTCTTCTAGATTGGGTACAAAATTACAAGGAGGCTACGGCGCTGAAAATTAGTAGTTTTAAACCCGAAAGTTGGGTCGGCTGTTCAATGACGGTTATAAAATATATTTTATTAGTAAGTTTTTCTTAGAAACTTTAGCCTAATAAACCAATACGTAGAGCAAAAAACTCAAAAATAATTTTCTAGGTTACATATTCAAATCAATAAATAATTCTAGAGGGCTTACTTTACATAATTCATATATCACTTATTAAAGAATTTTGTGTTTTGAAATGCTAGCATTTTCCAAATTTAATCATTGTTTTGAAAAAAAAAAAAACACAACTTGGCATTTTTTTAAACTTAATATTATTTATGTTTATATATGTATAATATTAAGTCAATTGAAATATAATTTTATCTTTTCTTGCTATACTCTAAAACAAGTGTTCTAGAAATACGTAGTATAAATCATTCCTATTTACACTACGAATTAATTCTTTTAAAAAGTGACTCTCTATCAATTTGTATGAGGAAAGGTTAAATATTCATATCAATAAATAATTCTAGAGGGCTTACTTTACGTAATTCATATATCAGTTATAAAAGGATTTGTGTTATAAAATGCTAGCATTTTCTAAATTTAATCATTGTTTCGAAAAGAAAATAACAGAACTTGGCATTTTTTAAAAATTTAATATCATTTATGTTTATATATGTATAATATTAAATCAATTAGAATATAATTTTATCTTTTCTTGTTATACTCTAAAGCAAGTGTTCTATAAATACGTAGTATAAATCATTCCTATTTACACTACGAATTTATTCTTTTAAAAAGTGACTCTCTATCAATTTGTATGAAGAGCTTGTACTATTCTAAATAGAAAACACTTTCTTTTAAAGTGATGGTCAAAGTAAAAATAACAAAGCTCGGGGGAATAGCAACAGCTGTGGATTAAGAAAAGAAGATTACATGGAATGGTCATCCTTGCCTGTCACTCGACTATTTCTTTTTTTCTTTTCAGTAGAAAGAAGAACTCCAAAACGTATCGCATATTTATTTAAAAAAGCGAAGCCATTGTCTCAGGTATTACAAACTATTTTCTAAGCATATACAAACATTGGTAAAGACAAAAGAGACAAATATAAAGAGGGTTTGCGAGTAAATTTATTTTCTTAAGAGAAGTCGTGGTATATTTTTAAAATCACACTTGGCCGCTCGTTATATTATAGTTTGATTGCAACACGTACTCGCATGTATCGCTCTTCTTTTACACCTTCTTTAAAAATCCAACAAAAAATTTATATTTCTAAAATTTGCTAAAAATCGAAGAATTGTTTGTTACCCCTTTGGAAAGAAACATTGAACTTTGTTCAAATTTAATTGAATCTATTGAACTGAATTCCTATTTTTAAGAAAAGTTGGAAAATACTAAGAAATATTATTTTCTCCATGATATGGAAACAAACATTGTTTGAATTAAATCAAATTGATTCAAATATTTTTTTACAATTTTAAGAAATATAGAAAATCATAAGAAATCTCATCTCACCATGTAAGTAAACATTTAATTAATTATACTTAAATTAAATTGAAACGATTCAAATAATTTTTTGTTAAGATTTTTAAAAAATTGGGAATCATTTAATTTCATGAATTTATTGAGGTACAAGAACTTCCAAGATACTTAAACTTTTTCTAAAGAATCGATTAAAACCCTATTTTGATTCGGAATAAGTAATTCACATTTTTAAGGTTACAGATGCAAAGGAACATGGAATAAGTATTATCGTTACATTATTATTACTTTTGATTCGGAATAAGAAATTTCCATTTTTAAGGTTACAGATGTGAAGAAACATGGAATGAGTGTTATTGTTACATTATTATTACTTTTGATTCGGAATAAGAAATTTCCATTTTTAAGGTTACAGATGTGAAGAAACATGGAATAAGTGTTATTGTTACATTATTATTACTTTTGATTCGGAATAAGAAATATCCATTTTTAAGGTCACAGATGTGAAGAAACATGGAATAAGTGTTATTGTTACATTATTATTACTTTTGATTCGGAATAAGAAATTTCCATTTTTAAGGTTACAGATGTGAAGAAACATGGAATAAGTGTTATTGTTACATTATTATTACTTTTGATTCGGAATAAGAAATATCCATTTTTAAGGTCACAGATGTGAAGAAACATGGAATAAGTGTTATTGTTACATTATTATTACTTTTGATTCGGAATAAGAAATTTCCATTTTTAAGGTTACAGATGTGAAGAAACATGGAATGAGTGTTATTGTTACATTATTATTACTTTTGATTCGGAATAAGAAATTTCCATTTTTAAGGTTACAGATGTGAAGAAACATGGAATAAGTGTTATTGTTACATTATTATTACTTTTGATTCGGAATAAGAAATATCCATTTTTAAGGTCACAGATGTGAAGAAACATGGAATAAGTGTTATTGTTACATTATTATTACTTTTGATTCGGAATAAGAAATTTCCATTTTTAAGGTTACAGATGTGAAGAAACATGGAATAAGTGTTATTGTTACATTATTATTACTTTTGATTCGGAATAAGAAATTTTCATTTTTAAGGTTACAGATGTGAAGAAACATGGAATAAGTGTTATTGTTACATTATTATTACTTTTGATTCGGAATAAGAAATTTCCATTTTTAAGGTTACAGATGTGAAGAAACATGGAATAAGTGTTATTGTTACATTATTATTACTTTTGATTCGGAATAAGAAATATCCATTTTTAAGGTCACAGATGTGAAGAAACATGGAATAAGTGTTATTGTTACATTATTATTACTTTTGATTCGGAATAAGAAATTTCCATTTTTAAGGTTACAGATGTGAAGAAACATGGAATAAGTGTTATTGTTACATTATTATTACTTTTGATTCGGAATAAGAAATTTTCATTTTTAAGGTTACAGATGTGAAGAAACATGGAATAAGTGTTATTGTTACATTATTATTACTTTTGATTCGGAATAAGAAATTTCCATTTTTAAGGTTACAGATGTGAAGAAACATGGAATAAGTGTTATTGTTACATTATTATTACTTTTGATTCGGAATAAGAAATATCCATTTTTAAGGTCACAGATGTGAAGAAACATGGAATAAGTGTTATTGTTACATTATTATTACTTTTGATTCGGAATAAGAAATTTCCATTTTTAAGGTTACAGATGTGAAGAAACATGGAATAAGTGTTATTGTTACATTATTATTACTTTTGATTCGGAATAAGAAATTTTCATTTTTAAGGTTACAGATGTGAAGAAACATGGAATAAGTGTTATTGTTACATTATTATTACTTTTGATTCGGAATAAGAAATTTCCATTTTTAAGGTTACAGATGTGAAGAAACATGGAATAAGTGTTATTGTTACATTATTATTACTTTTGATTCGGAATAAGAAATATCCATTTTTAAGGTCACAGATGTGAAGAAACATGGAATAAGTGTTATTGTTACATTATTATTACTTTTGATTCGGAATAAGAAATTTCCATTTTTAAGGTTACAGATGTGAAGAAACATGGAATAAGTGTTATTGTTACATTATTATTACTTTTGATTCGGAATAAGAAATATCCATTTTTAAGGTCACAGATGTGAAGAAACATGGAATAAGTGTTATTGTTACATTATTATTACTTTTGATTCGGAATAAGAAATTTCCATTTTTAAGGTTACAGATGTGAAGAAACATGGAATGAGTGTTATTGTTACATTATTATTACTTTTGATTCGGAATAAGAAATTTCCATTTTTAAGGTTACAGATGTGAAGAAACATGGAATAAGTGTTATTGTTACATTATTATTACTTTTGATTCGGAATAAGAAATATCCATTTTTAAGGTCACAGATGTGAAGAAACATGGAATAAGTGTTATTGTTACATTATTATTACTTTTGATTCGGAATAAGAAATTTCCATTTTTAAGGTTACAGATGTGAAGAAACATGGAATAAGTGTTATTGTTACATTATTATTACTTTTGATTCGGAATAAGAAATTTTCATTTTTAAGGTCACAGATGTGAAGAAACATGGAATAAGTGTTATTGTTACATTATTATTACTTTTGATTCGGAATAAGAAATTTCCATTTTTAAGGTTACAGATGTGAAGAAACATGGAATAAGTGTTATTGTTACATTATTATTACTTTTGATTCGGAATAAGAAATATCCATTTTTAAGGTCACAGATGTGAAGAAACATGGAATAAGTGTTATTGTTACATTATTATTACTTTTAATTCGGAATAAGAAATATCCATTTTTAAGGTCACAGATGTGAAGAAACATGGAATAAGTGTTATTGTTAAATTATTATTACTTTTTTTTTAATTATTTGGGGCTAATATAAAATTTTTGCTGAAAGGAAAATAGGATAGAGTGATAAATAAAGTAAAGCTAAAAGATATTGCGTGGTTGGAGAGATTATGCATAGAGAGGATGGGGAGGGGGCAGAGTATGGTATGATTTTTGCAAGTCCAGTCAGTTCTATGTATAGTGCGCAAAGTAAAAAACGAAACACTCTAAATAACTTTTATTTTAAAAATTCATTTTTTGCATACTTGGCCCGCAATCTTGATGGTTAAAACGTTAGACTTCAAATATACTAAAGAATTAGTGCAGATGATACATAAAATTAGACACAAAAAAGTATTTTCTCTTAATAAACATACCTTTTTTGTGACAGATTAGGATTCCTGATGATCAAAATAGATCGGGGGGGGGGGTGTAGCCACATTCTGGAAAATATGATCCTAATAGTTAGGTCAGGTGAGCGGTCTAAAGTTTGAACCCCTTAATGTTAATTTTATGTTACGTATTTTGCCATATTTCTAATATATTTTATATATAAGAAATATATACATTCTTACATTCTTATATATTTAATCTATATATTAAAATTTTTTTTTACACGCTTTCCATCGCCTTTATTACAAAATTCGCTTATCCGAAGATAAGTCCGCTTAAAAAATATTTTTGCTAATTATTTATTTATTATTTTTTTATTAATGGTGAAAATTTTTTGAATTGGTAAGACATGCATTTCGTAGGGAGGGCAGTTTGTCGTGCCCCCCATTCGCACGAGTATTTTTGTGGTTTCGGTGAAATACATCTATTTGCGCAGACAAAGCTCTAGCATTGTCTACAAAAGTTAACTAAATGTTTTTGTGACCTTTTAAGCATTTAAAGGATTGTGATTTTCTCTTTGTTACTTACATGGAAGCAAAGGGCATGAGCAGGCTTGCTTTAAGAATTAAAGTAAAGCATACCCAAAGCAGCTCGTTGTGGGCAAAGGAGGTGATGGAGATCAAGGCTCCACAATTTTGTGATCAACAGCATAATTGAAGCAATATGGACAGTATTGCGCACAAGCCGCCTTTGTTTCCAAGAGAAGGTAGTACCAATCGAATTGAAGCAGGCGATGATTGCGCAAGACACTAAAATCTCTTTATTTTCAATTTTTTAAATACAAATGATTGTTGTGGCTATGCCTTAACACCCAGCATAATAATTTCATGAAAAAAAATATCTATATTCGTTGAGAAATATATTTTTATTTAGCATTTATCTTGGCTAAGCAAAATATTTGTATTCGTCGTAACATATTTGTCGCAAAAAACATAATACTTTATCCACCGCCATTGCTGTTGAAAATATTCTATATTGTCTAAATTTAATTTTTTAAGTTAAACAATTTTCAATAACATATTATATATATATATTTTTTTCAATATCTGTTTTCGCCCGGCATTTTTTTACTTCAAAAAACCGAAACAGTTGCTAAATTTAGCGATGACCTTCGACAATAAAAGACTTTTACTACAAACACGCATTTTATTGCGGAAACTGGGTTTTCTTATGATATGAGACCAGTAAAAGTTTCAAACAAAAACATTTTTGAAACAATAGAAACTCAGAATATTTGATCTAAAGACCGGATTTTTACTGTACGCCATAGATAAATTATGAAATCATATGAAAACATAAAAAAAAAAGCTCGATATATCAACAACGGCTTCATAAGAGAAATCCTCTATAATGACAAATTAAACATACAAAAATTGTTAGCTGTTACAAACATTTTTTTGTTGCTTAAGTGAGCAATATTATACGAAAAAAGTTTAAATGGAAGACGTTTTAATTTATTTATTGTATAAACACAGAAAAAAAAATGAACATTGCTTCCTTCGTTTAGTTTTAACTACTTATTTTTATAAAGCAATGTGGGTACGACCACCGGTTAAGTTTTCATCTTCCCAACAAAATAAAAATTCTACTACTTTTTTTTAAAAATTTCTTCAGTGTACTTTGAAAGAATTCACCTTCTTCTGATCACAGTCCCCTTATTTCCCTAAATTAAAACTTGTTTTTAAAGTAAATCAATCATTGTTATCAATGATGTTATAAGGTATTGTACTTCATTTTATTTTCTTTATACAAAAACTTGTTACGATTTTGAAACGTGTTGTTTAAACACTTCTGTTCTAGAAATTTTTGCCTTTTATAAAGTACAGAGTTATTTAATTACGTCTACAACTTTAGACAAAAGCAGTTTGCTTTGGATATGTATTGTATTTTAAATCAAAATGACTGTCCATTCTAAAAGAAAAGGAGGTTCGTTTTAATAGACTTTTACTGTAATTTTTCAAGAGAAACACGTCTCCTTTTTTACGATGAGTTTATATTTTTGTCTCAAATTATAAGAAGTACCCACAATCAGAAAAATCTGGTCAAATAATTTAATTAGGAAAGTGTTCGAGTATCTTACTGTTAATTTTACTTTTTGAAAATATCACTATAATCTTTAGGACTATTTTAGCAAATCAGAAAATATAGAACAGAAAAAATCATTCGTTTAAAAAGTAATTTTTAATAAGTATTTAATTTAATAACAAGGGAAGAAATTTTTTCTCGTAAAGAAAATAACTGTTTATTTTGCAATTTTTACTTGGCATTTTATATTTCAACATGAATCCTTATTCAAATCCCTTAATAAAAATTCCAATGAAATACTTTATGAATTGTCAAAAACGTTTACTACATTTATAACATTTAAAGAGAAATTGTTCTTAATTTGTGGGGAAATTGTTATTATTTTAACATCTGCGCTATTTCAAACACTAATAACTTACTAAGTTTTTAACACTCTTTTTATTGTTTATTTTCAAAATTTCATACAACATTTCACTCATATTTACAAACTATTTCGCAATATTCATTAAATTATCTAAACCTAGAGGTTGCAGTGTCGTATAAAAGTAAAATAACGGTGGAAGAATTATGACAATTTTTTAACGAGTTTTAAATAAAATGCGAAAATTTAACTACCCCGGCATTTTAACAATTTTAATAAAAATATCTAGCAATAAAACTGAAAACGGATTTATTACTTACACTAAAGCGAAATCTAAAAAGGGGTTGTTCAAATATGGATGGTGTTTTCGACACTAGGGTACGCTGCAAGCTGTATGCCGGTTATACTTCCGGGTTACTGTTTCTGGTGCAGTTTAAAGCCAATTGGCTCACAACGTGATCATTGTATTTTAAGATTCTTGCAAACGTGGTATTTGAATACTTATTACTAAACTTAATCTAGCTTCCTGAACAATATGCTAACACTATCGTAAGATGGTGCACAGCTTGCAACACGAACAAACAGCGATAAACAAATAGAAAGAGGCCAAATCAAGACTGCCAAAAAAGCGAGTTTTTCAAAATCTAGCAACCATGTCACCTTTTTTAACAATATATCTCTAAATAACTAAAACAAATTTTCCCTTCAAACTCACCACAATTACATAATAACATTAATATTTCATGAAATACTGCTGATTTGAGCTCAGAAATTATCTAATTTATTTCTTTTATTGAAAACAAAATTATCCATTTGAAAATATCGCCTCGCAGAATAACATGTAGTAAGCAGCTGCAAACTTTCTAACCGGAACTAGAGCAGGCATACAGCTCGAGATTGTTATTGTCTACATTTCTTCTGAAAACACCATCCATTACGTAAACATATTGTCAGCAATTTTTAACACCTTCTTAGCAAAATACGATGGATTGTATGAGACAAACTAACGCAATACCTAATTGTTTGGAATTTAGTTTTATATGACAGTTTTATATAACCTTATAACGTAATTCCAGTGCTATTATTATTGTTAACCAGTTAGGTGTAGTTATTAATAACAAATGTCCAACCCATATGCACAACCTTTCCTTTCCCAGTAAGAAGAGATTACGCAAAAAAAGCTTTTTTGGTCTTACTACAAATTAATTTAAAGCATTACACTGAAATATGAATGAACATTTTTTTGAGGAAATGAAAACGTGAAGTCCATTATTAACGAGCAAATGGCTTGCTATAACTCTCTAATCACTACTCTCAATGAATTGTGGCACACTCATGTAGCTGTATTGTCTAAAGTCCTCGAAAATGCCATACAATCTCTGTTGAACTCCCTGCCCAGGCAATGTTTTTATTTCTGCTGGCAACTTTGATGATTTCCCAGGATCTATACATTTTTATTACCTATTATTAATTCATTTAAATTCCTGGACAGATATGTTTTTTTTTTTTTTTTTTTTTTTTGAAGTCATCCGAAGTTTTGCTGCTTCATCAGTTAATACAGTCCTTTGATATCTACAGTCCCTGGCCAAATTATTAGACGTACTGTAAGATTCTATGTAAAATCTTAATTATCAGGTGATGCTATACAGCTTTATTTTTTTACGCGTCTGAAACCGGTTTACACTTGTATACGTTTGTGTATCAGTTGAGTAACATTGTAATGCAATATGTTAAAAATAAATACAAATAGGAAGTATATAAAAAATCTCTTGAATTATAATCCATTACATGTTTGTTTAAATATAAAAGTATCGCGTTTAAATTTATGCAAAACATGTAATTATTAAGAAACTGCAGTGCGTCTAATAATTTGGTCTAATTATTCTAATATATTAATATAATACCTAATATAATAAATATGCAATATTTATATTATATATCGTCTAATTTAACCAATTGATACACGGACAGTGAAACAAGTGAAACTGGTTTCAGTCACGTAAAAACAATAAAGCTGTATAGTATCACCTGATAATTAAGATTTTACATAGAATCTTATAGTGCGTCTAATAATTTGGCCAGAGATTGTATATAATCTGAACCACCATCTTCATGAACCAAAACTTTTTTACGACTTAAGCAGAATCAATGTTATAAAAATTAAGCTTATCCAAACTTATTTTTTATAACCGTCGTTGCACAGTCGAACCAATTTTGGGTTTACGACTACTAATGTTCAACTCCGTAGCCTTGTAATTTTGAACCCAATACAGAAGACAAGGGAACACCTGGATCAGTTTTTGAAAGAAATTCGCCTTCGTGGAGGACTTTTTGATGGAACTAACCCGCATTTGCGTTGCATGGAGAGGAAAGCCACGAAACCTCCTACTGTTAGACTGACGGCAAGAGGACTCTAACCCATGATCCGTCTACCACCGTGGATACTTTACGTCAACACTGTGATCGGCGCAAGCCGGATGAGGAATTCGTATCGACCAGTCATCGCTGGGATTCGAACCCGGTTCACCTCATTGGAGGGTGAACACTCGATCCGATAACTGAGGAAGGAGCCAGCAATAAATTTTGTACTGGAGCTCGTAAAATCTATGTTTAGCTTTGGATGTATTTATCTTCTTCCTTAGCTGCACTACAGTTTTCGTGGACTCAGCATAGACATACATCAAAGGGAGGGACTCTGCGAGCAGCAGCAGAGGTTATCGAAACGAATAGTGCTGCGGATGAGGCTAAATCCTTATTGCTTGATTAGAGTATGAATCTTAATGAGCTGGACTGAAAATGATTTTTGTTACTTTAATGACCAATAAATAAGGATAGCTTAAAAACAACATTAGAGAGTTCACATCAGGAGCCGTCAAAAACCATGCCAAGGTCCTTAGTTTTGATTAGTAAAAAGTATCATTCAGAGTTAGTTTGCTAGATAATTTCGCCAAAATTTAGGTACACGGTTTTTTTTACCCCACTCTTTCATATGCCGAATCACATTTAATTCTTCTTTTAATTTAATTATAAAACAAAATCAATACCTGTGTTGTTTTGAAATTAGAAATTTTATAAAATGTTTGGCTAATATGTGTAATGATAAAACTGCACTCTTTTTTTATCATTTGTAAATGAAATTTTTAGTCACAGACGCTAACTAGACTAATATATTCCTTTTGCGTTTTTTAACATAAATAAAATCAAGATTTTGTAATAGGGATAAATTATGTCTGAAAATAATTTCAGCTCTCTTGTAAGTATCAACAACTTTTTTTGTTTCGGAATATGTTCTTTAAATACAAGTTGTTTATCTTTCTTTTTTTTTATTTTGTTAAAATTGTCGAGACATTTGACTGAAAAAAATTCTGTTGAGTATTTATCCAGATATTGTCTAAGAGTATTAAAATTGATCGTTTCCATTTATGTCAGAAAAGAAATGATTTTTTTAATGATTCTTTTTGCTTTGAAATATATGATATTTAAACAAAGTTTTTATTTAAATATTGTTTCAAACTTTAATTTTCTTGTAACATCCGCTTAAATGAAAGTTTGTTTTATTTTCGTTGTTCATTAAAGCTACAAGAGGGCGCCACATGGGCTAGAAGTTTTTGATCATTTTGAAGGAAATGAGTGAATCAAAATGTATAGTGAACTCTAGTGAAACTGTCGTTTTAAGACGAATGATTTTAATGAATTCTAAAATTTAACATGATGTGTAATCATGTGCATAAAAAAGAAAGAAGCAGCGAAAGTGTTTTTTTCGTCAGAGAAAAAAAAGAAAATGTTTATTGTTTAAGCTATAAAATACATTAAAATTTTAAAAAATATATCTTCAAATCTTGGCGTTATCTGCGAGTACTTTTTTTCTCCTCCTTTTTAATGAAAATTTTTTAAAGAGAGTGTTTTTTAAAAATGATTTTTAACGTTATTTATTTCTCAACTTAAATACATGATTTTAAATAACAAGAAAATATTTGTATCATTTATGTTATAATTTTTTTTATTTATTGAATTAAATATAAAAAAAATTGCTTTCTATTAAGAAAATATGAAAAAAATAATAATAATAATAAAAAAAAAAAACTTGAGTAAGTGAACAATCTTAGCTTCTCCCTTTGACCTTTTCACATCTTATATTGCCTTTAAACCAGATTTGCTTACTAAATAAAATAGCTTAGCTAATAAAAGTAATAGTGAAAAAATATTTTTTCAAAACTTTGATAGTCGCATTTAGTTTGGATTATGAACTAAGCAGATGTTAAGACTGTATTCTTTTACCTTGTGCAAGAAAGTTCTTTTTTTTTTTTTTTCTATGTGTACACGAGGGAATCTTTCTCACTAAAAAAATTCGGTTATTAAGGAAAGAAAAAAAAAAAAATTCAAAAGAAATTAATTTTATTTTTGAAAAAATAAAAGAAGAAAAGTTTTTTTCGATGAAACTATTTTTCCTCCGAACGGACTGATATGGTCTTATACTTTCAGGGGATTCGAATTCAATTCAAGGTCAATACTTCAAAAAAAAAAAAAAAAAAAAAAGTAGACTAATATTCAAATTGTATTATAACCAGACAATTTAGATTGTTAAATCGAGCTCAAAATTACATAAAATAATTAACTCTTATAGGGAATTATAAGGAAAACATTTGATGAAAATACCTTTTTAATCAGCGAAGATCACAGCAAATAGGGACATAATCGAGTATAAAGTTAAATGCAAGAAGTCTTCTGCAATCAAACTAGTTTTGATGATTTTCCACCTTTTTCAGTAGTAATTCGTAAAATTTTGGTAGCAATTACGCTTTTTGATTGTTTGTTTATTAATTTTTTGACCCTAATGTGTATATTATTTTGACTAGTTCCAGTAAGGATAGTTTTAGTAAGGATAGAAGTTAGTTTTAAGTAAGGATTCTAAAACTCTGTATTAAGTATGGACATAACGAAACACTTAGCATAAAGCAATTAGCCTAAAAAGGAATACGGTTTGCAAAAGTTCTAATCAGCGAACTAAAGTCCCTATTCCCCATTAAGAGTCAAAAATATTTTAGTAATGCAGAAATGTATATTTTTATTTTTAGCAATGTTGTATCACTAAAAATAATATTATATTTTTAATAATTCAACTCATATTTTTTAAAATTATTTTGACTCCTTTACTTTTAGTTTCAGTGATGCTGTATTACTTAAAATAGAATGATATTCTTAATAATGCGACTCGTATATTTTTAGTTATATTGATTCATATGATCATAACAAAACTTAAGTTAAGGCTTACTTATGGACTTCTAGCTGCCTCCTGCCTCAGCGTTTTTTTTTTTTTTTGAATAATAGGCTGCGAAACTGCAGGATCAAGTATTGAGAGAAATTTGCTTTCATGAAGGACTTTTTGACGGAACAAACTTTTCCTAACTTTTTCCGGAACTAAGTTTTTATGGAGGACTTTTTGATGGAAGTTTTGAAAAAAAAAAAAAAAAAAAAAAAAAAAAAAAAAAAAAAAAAGCTTTTTCAATGAAACTATTTTTATTCTAAACGGACTGTAATGGTCTTATACTTTCAGGGGCTTTGAATTTAATTCAAGGTAAATACTTCAAAAAAAGTAGATTAATACTCAAATTGTATTACAACCAGACAATTTAGATTGTTAAATCGAGCATCAAATTTCATAGAATAATGAACTTTTACAGAGAATTATAGGGAAAACAATTGATAACAATATATTTTTAATCAGCAAAGATAACAGTAAAGAGGGACATAATCGAGTACCAAAGTTAAAGTAAAAAGAAGTCTTCAGCAATCAAACAGGTTTTGATGATTTCTGTCCCACCTTCTACAGTAGTAATTCGTTAAATTTTGGTTGCATTTTTGCTTTTTCATTGTTTGTTCATTAATTTTTTGACCCTAATGTGTATATTACTTTGACTAGCTTTAGTAAGGATAATTTTAGTAAAGATAGAGGTTAGTTTTTAGTAAGGATTCTAAAATCTGCATTAAGGATGATCATTACGAAACACTTTGCATAAAGCAACTGTCCTAAAAATGAATAAGGTTTGGAAAATTCTAACCAGCGAAGTAAAATCCCTATCCCCCACCAAAAATCAGAAATATTTTAGTAATGCAGAAATGCATTACAAATATTTTATTATTTTAATTATATTTTAGTAATGCAGAAATGCATATTTTAATTTTTAGTAATGTTGTATTACTAAAAATAACAATGTACTTTGAATAATGAGACTCATATTTTTTAAAAATTATTTTAACTCATATACTTTCAGTTTCAGTGATATATTACTATAAATAAGATTAATTTTTTAATAATGCGACACATATATTTTTAGTTATGTTGATTCATATACAGGGTGGTCATAACAAAACTTAAGTTAAGGACTACTTATGAACCTCCAGCTGCTGGTTCATCGAGATGAGATTATAGTTATTCAGAGGAAAGAGCTCGAGATTCTGAGAAGGACAGCAAAGTAGCTTTCTCGGTTACGGTTATAGGTACGAAAACTCGAAATTTCTGAATGGCAACACCCATTTTTTTCCGTCTCCCAAGTGTTCAGCTCTCGCAAAAACTCTAAAGAGCGTTGGAATGGTAAGCGTATAATAAAAAACGGCCTCGTTATGTACGGCCCAACAAAAGCTGATCTGCGCACGGCTAAAAAACACATAAATGTAGAGAAAATTTGAATACAAGATGAGTAAGATAACAATCACTGATGGCAACACATATAGAACAAACGTTTATTTGAATTTTCTACATGAGTTCCAATACAAGTAATTACACTTGCACAAACTAACTAACATTAAAAGTAGTAGCCAGGAATTGCTATAAACTACTATTTTTTCTTGTCTCGCTCTAATCACCACACTACTTTTTTAAAAAAAAAGTAGTATACTACACTACAAACGACAATAAAAAGTAGCGACTACAATTTCACTACTTGTAGTAAGGAAGTAACATCGTTTTCTAATTTCTTTTTTCATCAACAAACTCAGAAAATAGAATTTTATTTAATAATATTTAATTTTGATATGGCCATTTAATGAATGTCTTTATACCTAATAGAAATTTTGAATAAATCATTTTCACAAAGTATTCTGAAGTTGCTTTCATTAATTTTTGAAGTTGATTTCATTGATTTCTTTTGCAAGCCTTCTCCCATTCAAACTTTACAATATTATCCTTCACAAATTACGAAACACGCTTCTTTTTAGCAGAAATGTAAACCATGATGGTCAACATTCTAATGATAATGAAATAAATAAATGAAATAAAACAATGAAAGTTACAACTTTTCAGGGAAATCAAAGCAACGAATCGCATATCTAACTGTTTATTCACATAAAGTAATCAAGTCTATATTAAAAGTGTTCTTTCTTCAACTTATAGCTGAATTATTATTGACTTTTTTTTCCAACGAATCAATATGGATTTTAACCCAATCCAAACACAAATAAAATAAACAGAGGTTCATTTATTGATGGCTTCATATATAGCCAAATTATGATCGAATTATTATTGAATTTGAATAAAGAAAATAAACTTAAGAATCGACTTCGGTTAATTGAGGTGAACGAATGAGAGAGGTTCGGTAATTCGAGGTTCTACTCTATCTTTAAGGACAAGCTTTCCTTATTCACTGAATATGAACTTTTTTTTTTCGAAGAAAAAGTATGAGTTTTTACCCAATCCAAACACTAATCAAGTAAACAAAAAGACATAGGCTTATCATCCAGTGCATTTCATGAAATTATATTAGAAATATGAATAACAATGTACTTTTACAATTTACTTTTTTTACTTATTATTAATCAATGATTTAGCTAAGGGGATAAAGTTTAACGCATATTGCAAAGGAAACAAATAATAATTTTTCTAGATCAATATTAATTAATTAGTTCAAAAATGACAACGGTTCATAATGTAATGCTGATGAAATATTCTTAAACTGTTACTTTTATTCTAGAGTTATCACAATATGCCATTTAACTCCGCCATCTTCCTTCATCCAAAGTATACTAGTATAAAGTAGTATATTCAATTGAAAAAAATGTCTGTGTGGTGTTTTCCAAGGTTTAATTATTTTTAGTTCTTATCCGTACGAGTTAAAATTTTATAATGTAATTTTATTTAAGATCTTAATAACGCTGTTCTCCCGCCCTAATTATATATTTTAAGAGTAAAAAATGAAGACAAAAAATATCTTTCATCGGATTTCACAAAGTTTAGTTGTGAAAAATACTATCTATTGACATAATACTATCTAAGTAATATCAAATAAAACTATTGAAATAAGACAAATCACTTTTAAGAAAAACGCTTCTGCAGAACACAAAAACCTGTTTGATTGTTAGGAAAAGAGTTAAAAAACAATATTTTGAACCACCTTAAAGTTTTAACTCAAAATTAAACTTGTTTTGATAATTTTAAACCAAAAGAAGTTTTTATTACTATTAGATTTAGTGAAATAAATAAAAATATTACCGAAAATTAGCTGTCAAAAAGCTTTTTGTTCTATTTAAAAAAGTTACAAAATCTTGAAGTGTAATATAAAACATCAAAAGACTATCGAAATATATTAAGGCATTCTTACTATTAAAAAGTATTTTCATTAGGGGTTGAAAAATAACATTTAATCAAAGGGGAAAAAAAGCAAACAACAAAAGCACTAACTAATATCTGGCAATAGAAATTGGACTGAAAGCACCAAAACCTGCTTGATTGTCGAAGGAATATTAGCAGAAATTAATGGAAATAGCTTCAAATTTCAAAAGGCTATTAAACCAATTTATGCGTTTGACACCACAGTAGAGAAAGTTTAGATTTTAAAAACTTTAGATTTAAAAATTTTTTGTTTTATTACTTTTTCTTCATTTTTAACAAGCATTCTAGGACAGTTATTATGGAACACCCTGCATGCTACAAAAACTCAAATACTATCTATAGAACCTTTTACTCGAATAAACAAAAGTAGCCACTTGTTTTTAAAGAAAAAAAGTTCATAGTCGGGATACTCAATTAATAATTACCTGTTATGGTTTTTGCTCTTTCTTTTTTTACTGTTTGGAATAGTTAACTGAGAATTAAACTGCATCAGTTTAAGTCAAAAAGTATAAAACCAACTATTGTTAATTCATTTCTTTTTTATGAGATATACTGAATAGATTTTTTTATTAAATATATATTTTGCATTTTTAGCATTGCGGGATTTTTCTTCAATTTTAGGGCAGTTTTTCGAGATTTTATTTTTTTTACTTACGTTTTTGAGCATTTCTTTTTTACATTTTGGAATATTCATCTTTTCTATACTGAGCCATTATTTTATAGGAAATTTTTCGAATAATTTTGTCTTTATATTGTAATTCGGTTTATATTTATAAATCAATGTAGGAAAATTGCAAATAGTATTTCAGTTGCGATGCAATGAAACTTGTTTGATGAAATTCTTTTATTACTTTGTTTTTTGAAAATTTCGTCTTAACTTAATTATATATTATCACAATTATATATTGTATATAATTATAGTAAAAAAATAACGTTTACAATTAAAATACTTGTTTAAAGATGATATAATATCTTCATTGTTTTTAAGAGTATTTTAGGTCATGAAAATTGAGGCACTAATTAGCATTATTATTATTTGAAAAATATGCAATCTGTAATTCTTTTATTACTTTCTTTTATGAAAATTTCGTTTTAACTTAATTATATATTATCCCAATTATATATTGTATATAAATTATAGTAAAAAAATTACGTTTAAAATTAAAATACTTGTTTAAAAATGATATAATATTTTTATTGTTTTTAAGAGCATTTTTAGTGATTTTTTAGGTGATGAAACACTGATTAACATTATTATTATTATTTGAAAAATATGCAATCTGTAAGTTGAAAGATAATTTATACTTCTAGTATAAAAATACTTTAAAATATTTTGTGAAATGCTGTAAAATTGTTTGCTGTAATTATTGATATATGCAGAGTATGAGTCAGTAGTTATCAGGGGTTCGCAGTCAGTCCATAAAGCGAGGTTATCTTCCCTCAAACTGTTTACTCGCTCTCAATCTAGCTTAGTTGCTTCATCCTATTTGCTGGCCAAATATACCGCAATTTAAAGATCAATTACTTGAGCCACCCCTGCTATTTATCACGCCGTGTCCTTTTTATCTCCAACCTTCCATTTCATCATTTTTTATTTATTTATTTTTTTTTTTTTGCATTAATTTTTTAAATTTGGGATGTTTCTTTTTGTGACAAAAATTCCAAAAGTAATTTGCTGGTCTGCGAATAGTAATGCGTTAGCAAAAATACAATAAATTTGATCCATATTAGTTCCAATTGAGAAATTCGCGGTAGAGCAAATATGTTAGAGACAGTTATTTAATGTAGCAAATTGTTTAGTCATTTGGTAAGTTTAAAAGTATGTATGACTTTTTATTTAAATTGGAGTTGTTACATATTATAAATTTATTGAATTCATTAATATTCACTGTATGTGTAAAATGTTCAAAATCGGAAATAATTCATTAATTTGGAAAATAATAACGATTTTTTTTTAGCAAATTCCAAAAGTAATATGCTAGTCTAGGAATGCGATATATTTGTTAATAAAAATACAATAAATTTTCTCTATAATGGTTCTATTTGAGAAATTTGCGATAGAGAAAAAAGGTTAGAGACTGTTGCAGCTATTTAAAGCAACAAATCGTTTAGTCGTTTTTAAGTTTAAAAGTATATAAGACTTTTGATTTAAATTGGAACTATTACATATTATTAATTTGTAAATTCATTAATATTTATTGTATATGTAAAATGTTCAAAAGAGAAAATAATTGATTAGTTTGGAAAATAATAATCTGTTTTTTATTTTTAATTGAAAAAGTTGATGATTTTAGATTACTTTCCATTTCGCGGTATTAAACTTTAATAAAAGTGTTCCTATTTTGCGGGTGAGCCAAAATAAGCATAATTGGAAACCTTTTTAATGGTTTTGAATCCTCTTTGGTTTTTCAATTTAGGAATCATTTACGTTTGTAATATCTCTCCCTATAATTTGTTAGTTTTTTTGACATAAAAATTTCATAAATTTTAGATTCAAAAATTCAAATTTTGTGAATTCAAGAAATAATGAAATAGAAAAATAAATAAAAAATACATAATACAATAAGTAAAAAATAAATAAATATACATTTAAATCTGTTTTTTTACACAAATATTTTAATAATTCCAATTTCAAATTCAAGTTTCGTTAATCGAAGAAATAATGAAACATAAAAATAAATAAAAAATGTATAATGCAATAAGTAAAAAAAAAAGAATAATAATTTAGTAAATAAATGAATAAGTAAATAAAAATTTAAATTACTAAAATAAATAAATAAATATATAAAACAAAGTGAATTCGAAGAGAATAGTAAATTCAAAGAAATAAAAATTTTTGAAAACAATTTAGTAGTTTTCTAGTTAAGTAGTTTTAACATACGACTTAGATATGAAGATTCAATTTTCTTTTGACGCAGAGATATTTTTTGAAGTTTCAATCTCTTTTTTTTAATCAACATTTAAATCAGTTTTTCGGCAGAAAAATGTCTTAAAATACAAATTTCAGTGTCAAAATTCACCTTTGGGAATTAAAGAAATAATGAAAGAGAGAATAAATGAAAAATAAGTAATACGGAAAGAGAATAAAAAATAAATTTAAAAAAAAACAATGCTCATATGAATTCGAAAAAAAAAAAAAAAAAAATATGATAGATTTAAAGAAATAAAGGTTTCTGAATACAACTCAGTAACGTCTTAAAACGGCAATTTTAGCATGGCGGTTTAAATAGAAAGATTCCACTTTCTTTTAGCCCACAGTTATTTTTTTAAATTTTCAATTACTTTTTATCTACTTTTAAATAATTTTTTTTACTCAAAAGTTTCTTGAATTACAGTGCCAAAATTCCAATTTTGTGAACTGAAGAAATGATGAAATAGAAATATAAATAAAAATAAATAATACAATAAACAAACAAATAAATAAATAAATAAATAAATAAATAAATAAATAAATAAATAAAGCAATGTTGAAGTGAATTTTAAAGGAAGAGTACTTTTTAACAAAACAAAATGTTTTTGAATGCGATTCAGCATTTTTTTAAGTTAGTGATTTTAACATGGTGATCAAGATAGGAAAATTCGATTTTCTTTTGACTTTTTTCTGAAATGATTTTTTAGCCTAAGAAAAGGTTTGACAAGAAAATGTTTTCTGATTCAATACCGAATTTCAACAAATATTGAAATTTGCTTATAAAAAGTAAAGTACTTTCACTCAAAATTATTATTAATCTTGATCTCAATGATTAATGCTTGTTAATGAATTAAAATATTTTCTCTTACAAACGTCTCTTTTGGTTAATTTTTTAATAAACTAAATTTACATGTATGACAATTTTAACTAGACTTAATTAACTGTTATAAAACTCTTTATAATTATTCATACATTATGCAAATATGAACTATTACATAAAAACTAACTATTCATAAATTATTATTATGCAACTATTTATTGAAGTTATCAAAATTTTTTGTACATAACTGTGATAAAATTATCAATAAAAGAAATCCAATTTTAGTCTTAAGATTCAAGCTTTTTTAATTAAAAAAGAAATCAAAATAGAAAAAAAATCATTGTATTATATAATTTTTAATTAAACACATACATAAACAAGTAACTAGAAGAATAAATTAATAATTAATAAGGTAAATAAATAAGTTAAAACAAATAAACAATTAAATACATAAATAAATGAATTAAAATAATTAAAATAATTAAAATATAAAATAATAAAAATTCACAAAACCATGATCAAGCACATTCCTGAAACCTTTTAATATATTTTTATGAACTATTAATAATTAAAATATATACTTAAGACTATTTTAGATTTACAGTCAACTTCCGATTTAACGAATTCATAATATTATACATAATAACGAAAATATTATTCACTAAATGGGGTAGAATTCGTAATATCAGGGCAAAAAAAAAAAAAAAAAAAAAATTACCAACTATATGGAAAATTTGAACATCTCTAATAAGCCAAAACGCAAAATAAATAGAAATCCTACACTTTTTATTCAGGTACTTAAAATACAGCGAATGATTACGAGTTAATTAGTTTGCTTACTTCCTTTATTTTTTCTTTTAAAAATTCTTTTTCGACGCCATGAAGAGAAGAAAATACTCCTTCATTTACATCTTGCAGCATTAGGTAAGTTTTCACTTTTTTCAAACCAGGCAAAGCATCAGAAAATGTAACAGTTTTTACTGGAGATTGATTATCATCAACTTCTGTGTCACAGTCGCTATTTATTGATTCCTATAAATCTACTTAGTTATACTACTATAAATCTACTCCATAAAATTCGTTAAATCTAGAAATTCGGTAAATAGGGGTTCGTTAAACCGGGGTTCGACTGTGCTTAGAGTTTCAAACAATCAATCTGCACTTTTTTTTTCATTTGTCTAACGTAATTCTTATGTCTAATGTAATGCATATTGTTTTATCTAATTTTGACTGATGTTTTAAAAAACTCCTAGTCATACTTGTTTTATTAAATGTGTGAATATTTTTTTAAAAGATAGATTTTGATTGAAAAGATCGAAAATACGCGAAATCAGGAAGACTGAATAAAGCTTTAATTTGAGCGTCAAAATCAGGGACGGAGTGGATGAGAAGTAAAAACATGAGAATATTTTCCTGCCACAGGGAACGTCATTCACAGTTCCTTTCAGGAGGGGAGAAGGCCTTAGAAACAATAAACATCTGAGCAGAAATGTTAAATAGACTCTGTGATTCTAGTTCAAATAAAAATAATGTCTAGTATTTCTCCTTTTCACAAAAGCTTATGAGTTGGAAAAATTTTTCTCTCCTCTCTTCAATTCATTTAAAGTAAAAGATTTTCTAAACATGATAAAAATTGTTATTAATTATAGTAGAGTATATTAAGACACATTTTCGAGTTTCTGTAATCTCTTTAAATCTGGTGGTAGATATGTTTTTTAGTGTAGTCTTATATCGTCATCAAGCTGATCGCGATATGTTGGCCTATTTTTCAAATAACTTTAATTATATTTAGGTGATACATTTCCTCCAATGTGATATTTCTATTTACTAAGCTCAATGAATGTAGATTATTTTTGAAAAGTATCACATTGTGTATAAAATAATTCTTTGTTTTAGAGAAGTAGTAAAAAGCTCTTTCTTAATAATTTCAATTATAATGCCAGTTTAAAAAAAAAGATTTCGATAAACTAAAAGAAATGCAATGCAATATAAATATAAATTAAATCAAAAATATAATTTCTAACTTATGAAATAAAGAGGATCTATCAGAAAAATGTGATTTAATTTCACAAAAACAAAATTCTATCTTTAAACATTTTTGAAAAATAAACTACACGGTTTAAATATTGGGTTACTTATTGTTAAGGTAATAATTATTACGAATTATTAAGGCTATATACTTCATTCAATGCGAAACTTTTAATTTCTTAGATGGATGAATGTTGATTTAAAAAAAATAAAAATATCACATTATGTAGAAAACAATTATTTGCTTTAACATAAGAATTCTTTGATGTTCTCTGCTTTAAGTAACTTATTTATTTAAACATTTTTGAGCATTGGTACAGAGAGAACATAATGCAGGTTTAAGTTAGTAATTTATTTTATTCCTAATAAAAAAAGTGTAAAGATGATTTTCATTTTATGTATAAAAAAGCATCTGAAATTTTTAATCGAATGTTTAATTTTTTTAAGAGATATTTTTCTAAATGCCTGTTTTAAATATCTAAATGAAAATGAATTCCCTCATATATATTATTAAATTTAAATAAAATAATAAAAAAAGAGTAAGTAAAACGCTATCCTCAGAGTCATTATTTTTTTCTTCTAAATAAATGAAAGTGTTGAATGAGACAGTTGAAACTCATTAAGCCGTAATTAGAGAGTGAGTCAAAAGTCCGCTAAGCTGCTTAGGTCTCTACGGAATGCGATTATTAATTGGGGATCTAAGTTTACCGACTTCTCTCCTTAACAAAATCTATTTCTTTCTCTCATAAAATACATAGTTTCTGATATCACGAATTTACATAATTCAAAAATAGTTCAAGATTGTTGGCTTGAATTGTATTTTATATATTAAAAAAAAAACAGAATTTTTGAATAAAAGAAAGGGCACAATATAATAAATTTACACCATTCAAAAATAGTTCAAGATTGTTGGCTTGAATTGTATTTTATATATTTAAAAATAGAAATTTTGAGTTAAAAGAAAGGGCGCAATATAATAAATTTACACCATTCAAAAATAGTTCAAGATTGCTGGCTTGAATTGTATTTTATATATTTAAAAACAGAATTTTTGAGTAAAAAAAAGGGCGCAATATAATAAATTTACACCATTCAAAAATAGTTCAAGATTGTTGGCTTGAATTGTATTTTATATATTAAAAAATAGAATTTTTGAGTTAAAGGAAAGGGTATAGTATAATAAATTTACATCATTCAAAAATAGTTCAAGATTGTTGGCTTGAATTGTATTTTATGTATTAAAAAATAGAATTTTTGAGTTAAAGGAAAGGGTACAGTATAATAAATTTACACCATTCAAAAATTGTTCAAGATTGTTGGCTTGAATTGTATTTTATATATTAAAAAATAGAATTTTTGAGGGAAAGAAAGGACGCAATATAATAAATTTTCACCATTCAAAAATAGTTTATGATTGTTGGCTTGAATTGTATTCTATATAAAGGAAGGATGCTTAAATCGCACCTTTCTTTCATAAATGTTCATTAGTCACAAATCACTGACAATTACATTCAAAATATTTTAACAATAAGAAATTGTTAAAATATAAAATATCGAAATTATTTAACAATTCAGGAACTATCAGGGTTATTTTTTTATAATATTTATGCAGTTGAAAATGAATTGTTTTCACAACGTCTGTAAGTGATATGATTTAGGAAACCGGTAGCCTAATTTGTATCACTTGTTCCCTAGATCATACCAACCTAAAACATAGAAAGAATGCATGATTAAGTGAATAAGTAGAACATGTGTAACTCAAAACAATTGTTTAATAGCATAATAAGAAGTGAGATATTAAATTTTTGTTATTATACATCAGGGTATTAAACCATAGAATTTGCTTAATTTCTTTTCTTTTTGCTTTTTTTGCGCATTGACTGACGTTTTATGCCGTGAAAAAGTTCAGTTTAAATTGATGAATTGACACACCAGAATAGTTAAATCATTTTAAACGAGTTCTGAATTATTGTAGTCTTATAAGCCTCACTTAGAAGATGAGAAATTTGGTCCAAAAATATTTCTCAATCATTTTTCGACATTTTGAGTGAAGTAAGTTTATATTTTTTGAAAATATATCTGTTTCGTTGTTGATGTTGATTGGTTTTTCCTAATTAGTACCGGTAAGATTTAAGACTGCACACAAGGTACAATTGAGGCAATAATGAAACGTTTTAAGCCAAAGGTTATTTCAAGCCTCACACAATAGTTATCTAGCACTGAAACTAGTAGGACATAACAGAATAAGTGGCTTAACAATTATATGATGTATTTTATAATCTATATATTCTATATAATACTCCGCTATATTCTTACATAGCATGTTCTAAAATTACATCCAAAATCATTGAAGTCAATTAACTTAAATAAAAACTTGATTCATACTTCCTCACTTGCTTCTTATATATGATCAATCCAAACTAATTGAGTTCCTCAGTGGACTGATCTTAAGATATGTTTCTCAGTAGAGCACCGAAGTCGTTTACTGAGTCATCGACTGTGTTCATTGAGTGGGCAGTCGACTACTTTGATCCTATTGCGAAGGGACCGAGGGTGCACCGGATCAGCCCTCGTTAAACTGCTCTATCGTAAAGTACTCGACTTGATACTGAGGTTGTCAGGCTACAAAGTGGGGGAGTCATCCCTTCTGTAGAAATTTTAATGGCAGATCATCCTCAGGGATGTTTGCGTCGTCGAAGTGTAGCTTTAGTGCGACGTAAATAAAGTACACTTACTATCACTACCTAACTAAACGTGCTCTTATGCACCCCAGATTACAACTCTTGTGAAAATATAAATTTTTAGCTATACCCGAAAAACATTAGTTTTTAGCAATTCCTGAAAAATAGTACTTTTTAGTGATAACTTTAAATGTTCTCTTAAAGACAAAATTGTTTTGATCCAAAATAATTAGGAGTGGATCTTACTGTAATTATAAATTTTAGTGTCGAAATTATAAATTATAAATTTTAGTTTCGAAGTTTTAGTCTAGTTTTAATTAAAATTATTATCTTTTTGTTATTTAAATTAAAATATCAAATGAAAAGAAGAAGAAAAAAAAAAAAACAATTGCTGATAACTTACATTATGGTAATATACGCTTCTAGCATGCTTAGCTTAAAACTGAATATAGTTTATCGGTTTCCTTCAAAATATCATCGTAGTAATTATCTACATTTGTTATTTAAATTAAAATATCAAATGAAAAGAAAAATGAAACAATTGCTAATAACTTACATTATGATAATGTACGCTTCTAGCATACCCAGTGCAGAGCTGAATATAGTTTATCGCTTTCAAACTTTTCCTTCAAAATATCATCTCATTAATTATCTGCATTTAGGTCGAACGGACAGAGGGCAGATTAGATATTAATCCACGTCTCCGAACTTCCCTGGACACTGTCTGTTAGACTTAATTCCCTTCCGATAAAAGGCCACTTTTCTAAACCTTTTAATAAACCTCATCGGGTTTTAATAATAGCTAATGACTTTTCCTACAAGCTTATAAAATACTTGATGCATGAACAAACATTTAAATATTGAACTATTATAAATCAATTGTTTAATATTTTTAAGTAAAACTACTCCTAAAAGAAAGAAATCACATCCAATGCATTATCGATTATTTTTAAGTCAATAGACTCGTAAGACATAAAGGTCTTTTATGAAGACCGCTCAAAATACAAATTTCTTAAAACAATTAACTGAAAAGACAAGTAGAGATTACAAATCAATATTTAAGAGGGGAAAAAATTGTTCTGTCGAATAATTGTGATAAATGTAGTTCATTTTAGCTTTATTAGACAAAAGAAACTAGTTTTTTGATTATCCTCATGTGTTCCTCTTGAATTGAATAATATATGTTACATAATGTGTGTAACATGACATCATTTAAAAGTTATTTTTAGACAGAAAGGTTTGAAATTGGAATATGGAACATATGCTCGTCCTGAAGTGAATAATATATTTTGCATAATGTGTGTTACATGAAAACATTTAAAAGTTATCTTTAGACAGAAAGGTTTGAAATTGGAAGATGGAACATATGCTCGTCCTGAATTGAATAATATATTTTGCATAATGTGTGTTACATGAAAACATTTAAAAGTTATCTTTAGACAGAAAGGTTTGAAATTGGAAGATCGAACATATGCTCGTCCTGAATTGAATAATATATTTTGAATAATGTGTGTTACATGAAAACATTTAAAAGTTATCTTTAGACAGAAAGGTTTGAAATTGGAAGATGGAACATATGGGTGTTTATATTCTTTTTCAATTTAATTTTAATGTGGATTTATTTCAGTGAGCTAAAACTAAATGAAACCAAAATAGTTCCGATTTTAATTTTACTGCTTCAGAGTTTTTCTTTTTTCAATTAATAATTTTCAAACGAATAACGTTTCAATCACTTCATTTTAAGTATATTTTGTATATGGAAAGAACTCCCCTCGCCATTCATCTGAAACAGTGACGGTGAGTATGGTTACGAGATTTAACTATTTCAAAAAGGGGTGTGGGTAATAATAATTTTTGTTTAACAAGTTTTGGCTCGGATAGGTGAAGGAAAAGGAATCAGGGGAGAGAGAAGCTCCCCTCTTTGAAATGCGCTATTATTTCCTCCCATAGCAGCAGACGATCTTAAACTTTGTGGCGAAAGGTTGTGTCCAAAGAAAAGCTATACTTATTTTTAGTAATGCAGATGTTTCATCATGTATTAGATATTCTTGTCTTTTAAAACTTACTGACCTACAGACTGCAATATATAAATATTAATAATTAGAATAAGAGAAATTAGTTAGATTACTAAGACTTTAAGGAATTTTTCTAACAAAATTATATGAATACAATTCTGAAAGAAAGCATTTTTTGACAGGAAGATTGTAGTTCTTATTTTTTTCTGAAGTACAAACTTTCTTTATGGTATTATAGGTTATTATAATTCTGAACACTGCAAAAACTTTGCTGCAAGGAAGCTGGCCTATTTTTGGTGTTAAGGTAAATTAAAATTTTTACAGTAACATCTTTTATTTACTTTTTTACTGTTGTAGTTTTATTTATTCATTATTTGTGTGCTTGTTTATAGGCAACAGATATTTTCATATATATTAGAATAAATTTAATTGCTTGATTGCGAAAATATTTCTTTTGAAAAACGCGCCTATTTTAGTAATGTATTCACACTAATTCTTTCAAACAAGTGTCATTTTGCCAATTTTGAATAATTTTTATACGATACTTTTGCACGACAGTTTGGTACTAAATATGAAACTGTTACAAATAGTTTTGTAAGTATCGAAATGTAGTTATCGTGCATAAAATAATGTAACATTTACAGAAAAGAGTTGTTTGAAAAAATCAGTGTGAATATATTACTAAAAATGTGTTTGGTTTTTTAACGAAATATTTTTTGTAATGAAGCTATTTTATTGATTCTAATGCACATGACAATATGTGTTGTCTATAAATAAACACATACAAAATTAATAAATAAATAAAGAAAAATATGACTGTGAAAAAGAAAAGAAAAAATTTGACTACATGCGCTGGAAAAAATTTTAGTATACCTCAACACCAAAAAAAAAATGGTGGCAACTACTTCATACCAAATTTTTTACAGAGTGTATTATTGGTTTATAAAAAATATCTTTGCATGATTTGCGATAAGAGCAATCAGCACTGTCCACATTTTTTAATCAGTTGAAACAAAAAATAAATTTTAAAATGAATGAAAATATTTAGGATGAAATAGTTATCCAAAATTTAATGACTTTATCATTTAAAAAGTTTTGAAAAAACATCAAGACCAATTTTCCTAATAACTTTATCATCTTTTTAACAGTGTTAATCTATAACGAAAAGTACATTCTAGAACAGTGGTTACCAACTTGTCGCCCGCGAACTAAAATATATTAGTTGTCATTTTTTTTGCGGACAATTTTCTATATGGGTTTAAAATACTTTTCTTTCGTTTAAGAAACCTAATTTCTTTGTTTCTGTGAAACTTAACATACCTACGGTGCGAAAAATTTATTTCTCTGGTTTTGCATCCAAGAAAATCTTTATTCAAATACAAAAATAATCATGTACGAGGGTTGCTATTTATATTTCTGGCCTTGGCAACAGTAAGTGTTGCTAGGCGACCGCAGACGATTTTAATCGAAAGTTTGATATTTTTAAACATAAATTCAGCAGACGATTTACCATTACAGCTTCATTTGTGTTGTTGACAGTAAATTGAAAAGTTCTTCTCTTTCAAAAAATGGAATTGAATCGTGAACATTTTTGTGCCATTATTTTTCATAACTTTCGACGTGGATTATCAAGACAAGAGTGCTTCGATGAACTTAATTCTTTATTCAGCGATAAAGCGCCATCCTACAGCACTGTAAAAAATTGGTATAACGAATTTAACCGTGGTCGATGTTCGATCTAGGACGAATCCCGTGCAGGTCGTCCAAAATCCGTTGTTGTGCCAGAAAAGATCGATGCTGTGCGTGAACTGATAAAGCAAGATCGTCATGTGACATACCGTGAGATAGATGCGTCTTTGGACATTAGTATGACTAGCATCAATAAAATATTGCATGAACATTTGAGCGTAGAAAAAATTTGTTCGCGTTGGATCCCGCATAATCTGACAAACGCTCAAAAAAATGCTCGTGTCGATTGGTCCAAGGAAATGTTGGAAAAATACGTTCAAGGTACATCAAAGGCTGCGTATAACATCTACACAGGTGACGAATCATGGATCTATGCATATGAGCCGGAAACAAAACAGCAATCAACTGTATGGGTCTTCCTAGATGGGGCAAAACAAAACAAAAGTTGTTCGAGGAAGAAGCACATCGAAACAAATGATTGCCTGTTTCTTCGGCATTAACGGTCATGTGGCAACAGTGGCGTTAGAGCAACGGAAGACGGTCAATTCTGAATGGTACACGACCATTTGTTTGCCAGAAGTCATCGGAGAAATTCGAAAAAAGCTGAAGAACAGGCGAATCATTCTTCATCATGACAATGGGAGCTCTCACACATCGACTCAAACAAAGGCATTTCGGACGAAGCGAAAGATCGAACTGATGGGTCATCCGTCGTACAGCCCTGATTTGGCACCCAATGACTTCTTCTTATTCCCACACATCAAAAATAAATTACGTGGACAACGATTTTCGACCCCCGAAGAAGCGGTTGATTCATTCAAAACGCATGTTTTGGAGTTACCTCAATCGGACTGGAAAAAGTGCTTTGAAAATTGGTTCAAACGCATGCAAAAGTGTATTGATCATCATGGAGAATATTTTGAAAAACAATAAAACCAATTTCGATCCTACATATTTGTTTTTTCATTATTAGGCCAGAAATATAAATAGCAACCCTCGTATGTTTGTCTTTTTTATTTCATTTTCTTTGTATTTTTTTTAATATAATTTAGCATGTGCGTATTAGAAATTTTCTCGAAGAAATTTTGTGATTTAACTCTTTGAAGCCAGTCATTTTCGACGAAATTATTTGCATTAGTAAATTTTAAAACGCATCAAAGAGGTGATAAATATCATGTTTTATTTAAATTCTTTGAATTGAATATGGCGGAATATGACGGAAAAGAAAAATATGAATATAAAATTTAATTTCAGATGCTCGAAAATTTAATTTTAGATGTTCGAGAATTTTTTTTGTTTTTTTTTTTTGATAAAGTTGTGGCCCGCCATTTGACTGGTGTTTTTAGTTGCGGCCCCCGGCCTCATGTAAGTTGGAAACACCTGTTCTAGAATATAACATTAAATCCAAGATGTTTTAATGACATTAGAACGATTTTAATAAAATTGATTTTTGACATTCCGCTTTTCTTTTTCCTAACTCACGTGATCTAGAAACCTTTTTTAATTATTTATATACTAACCTCTTCATGCCCTTGTTCACATGCGTGATTGTTTATAATTACTGTCAATAATAAAAATAACAAACATTTATTAAAAACTTTTTCATCCCTCAATAAGAGAGCACTGCAGCACTTATAATATTTTCGATGTATAGTGCTAGTAAAAAAAATTTGAGAACCTAAATTTAAATATGCTATAATTAATTTATGCAGGCGATATTTTTTTCAGTCACGAAATCAGACAAGAAAATGTATATTTTCTGAATAAACATACCTTTTTTCGACGGATTTGATTTTGATAGGGGTTATTTTATTTTATTTTATTTTATTTTATTTCATTTTATAACCGTAGTTTAACAGCCAACCCAATTTTTGGGTTTACGACTACTAATGTTCAACTTGTAATTTTTAACCCAATCCAGAAGACTAGGTAACTCCTGGATCAAGTATTGGGGAAAATAACCTTCGCGGAAGATTTTTTGAAGGAACTAGCCCGCATTTGCGTTACGCGGCGAAGAAAAACACGAAAATCTCCCATGGTTAGCCTGACGGTAAGGGGACTGTAACCCATGATCCGTCTGTCACTGAGGATATTTTACATCAGCACTGTGGCTGTAAGCGGGATGCGGAATTCGTATCGATCAGCCATCGTTCGGATTCGAACCCGCTCACCTCATTGGAAGGCGAAAGCTCTATCCCCTGAGCCAACACGGCCCTGGAAAGGGGGTTAGTCGCAATCTGAGAAATATGGTCTTAATAGTTTGGTTAAGAGAGCAGTCGATAATTTATAGTATTTCGCTATCTCTCGAGAACTTTTGAAGCGAATCTAAAGATTTTTGCACAGAGTTATAAGATTCGCTTACCTGCAGACAATTTAACGCTAAACGTAATTTTATAAATTGTTTTATTTAAAAGTAGTCGAAAAAAACTTTAATTGTAAAATATACAATTTTTTTTGCATAATTTTAAAGGATTTTATTTTATATTACAAAATATAAAATTTGAAAGAAATTGGTTGTATAGTTCCCGAAATTAATTATACAATTGTTTTAAAAATTTGGTGACTCATAAACTATTCCACCGGTTGTGCTCAAATTTTGTGTTTTGCAATTTAAAATTACCTTCTTTGAAATCATGTCAAGCATTGTATTTCAAAACAATTCAAAACTTTTTCGAATATTATTAAATGAATTATTAAAAACTCATAAATAATTATTGAAGTTATTTTTTGCTTGAAAATTAATAAACATTAGTTTTTGCAAATTTCATAATTGTGCCAAAAAATTTTCATTTCGAAATACGACTCCTTTTTAGAGTCTGAAATCCGAATCTGTCGAAAGAAATGCATGTAATTCTGAGAAAGTGCGTTTTTGTGTCTGATTAGTTTTGCGTCTGCACTAATTATTCAGCATATTTGAGTTTAGGCCCTTGAAACATTAAGATTGATTCCTAGTACGTGAAAATACTATCATTAGATCGAAAGTTATTCAGAGTAATTTTTTTTATTTTATTTTTTGCACTGTAAACTTACAGGTATATATATATAAAAAAAAAAACAGTAAGTAATATTTTGACTAATTATTATTTCATAAAATATCAGATCTATTAAGTAAAAGAAGAGTTAATAATTTGTATAAACGTAACAATAAATTTACTATTAGTTTTTTTTAAAATTTTATAAGAAATTAGCATACTATATGTTATCGTTAGAAATAGTATTTTTACTTATAAACAATCAAAAGTATAATTTAACACTTCGTGTAAGCGAACAATAAAATGTATACATTTTTATAATTCCCAAAGAAAATGGAACGCATTAGTGAGAAACGTGAAGAACTGGTATGCCAAGAATGTATGAAATCATTTTATTTACACACGAAAAAAGGGTTTATCAAAATTGAGTCAAAATGCGTACTAATAGCTCCTAAGCATATACAGTTGAATTCATTGAGTATGGTGACATATTAAAAATTTAAGCAGCATATATTCATTTTTAGGCAAATTGCAGACTCTTAAAAATGTAGAAGAAGAGCTGTGTGTGAAAGATATTCGTTACAGGAGGTAGAATTCGAACCAAGGACCTCTTGGATCGTAGTAATATGCTCTAACCTTCATAGTTGTACTCCCCAGTTCAGGGATAGTTAGGAAGTTTTTGGTTGTCACAAAAAATAATAAGAAAAGCTAAATTTCCGCGCTTCTCAAATTGTGACTATTTTACATGTATCGAAAAATACTGCCATATATTATGAGTTGATTTATGAAAGTTAAATAGAAAGGATTAAAAGAATATTTTGAATTTTCCATCGATAGTTTAGTTCGGAAGGAACAACCAGAACTATTCTAGGATCTTATTGCTTTCCCTGTTTTTTGAAGTAAGCTAAATATATCGTATAAATTTCCCCGGAAAGTTCTATTCCTTGTGCATTTTTTTTAGGAAAAACATATGTATTAAGAGTGGTCTTTACCAAATATCAAAATGAATTTAAAAACTTTAAAAAAGAAAATAATAATTTTTTTGTTTTTCAAAGTTAGTTGCACTTAATTTTTTTTTTCTTAATTACTTATTTTTTCATAGTTTTTGACATAATTTAAAGAAGTTTAAAAACATATACTTAACGGGTGGTTATTACCTAACATTTTTTATAATCAATATTAATTAATACACTTATTATTTTTTTTAAAGAAACATACGTAACTTAAAAGGTTTAGATGTTATTATCTGCTTCCAAATCTCTTTCAAAGATATTTGCACTCGATAACTCATTTAAATGTTTGATAATGAATTCCTCGTTTCTTGAACATCATTTCGTCAAAATTTTACGCCCGACTTGAGAAATTTCTAGTATTTTATTCATTTGTAACGTTGATAATTCGCTTATTAACTGGATTTGGCGGCTTAGTCATCGCTAAATTCCTTTTCATTTGGCGAATTCTTGTTTAACCACGGATTTGAACTGTGGCAACCATACGAGGATGGATTACGGAACCCCGATTTTACGGGTTGCTCAGCGTATTGCTACATTGATGGACTTCTTTACTCAGACTCACTTAATTGATCCCTTTAATCCTGTCATTAACAGCTCCTTCCATCTGGCTTCCCCTTTTTGCTTCACTCCTTTTACGTGTCCTTTACACCAGAAAACGAATTCGTTCGGGAATTTATCAATGAAATCATCGTGCTCGAAAAATCGCTCAACTATACAAAATCCTTCTTTCACCCCCTCTATTCTCAGAATGTTTTAAAAATCTTTACGCAAGTTAATAACATTGTTCTATTCTATAAAGTGTTAGTATATCGAAAGATGCTTTAAAATGTTCACTGAAGACAATAATTTTATGTATCAAATTAATACACTTTTTAATGTGCTTATATCATACAAATCAAAATATTTAGAACGTTTTAAAGCAAAAACAACTCCATTCCTTGTTTGCTTTTGTGGATTTGTGGATTGCTGTGAAATGTCAAAAGGAGTCATTTTTAAGAAATATTTCTAAAATAATGACAATAAGAGACAAGGGGACAAGTCTACTAATATAACGAAATGTTTTTTATATGAGTTTTGAATTAATTTTTGAAGAAAAAAAATTTGTCTGATATGAAACAAGAAATTTTTTTAAAGAAAACAATACAATTTATTCTGCTAAAATTTAAATTTTTAAGTTGTTTGAATGGAACAAAATTATAGAAATCAAAATGTTATTCTTGTATTGGGAAAATGACGCTAAATATTTGTGCTAAGAGTTTCTAAGAATAAAAATCACAAATAAATTTATTAATTGACTAAAATGAATTTCCTGCACATTTATTTATGTTGTCTGTTTTTTCTTCTCATATAATTTCTGAAACAAAGTACATTTTTTTAATAGCTTCAAGCTTTTTTAGGTAAAATAAAGTGTTTTTAATTGATCGAGCTGCAAGGGTAAAAATCGATTAAGGAAACTTAATAAACTAATCTATTAAAAAAGTGTTATTTTTCCATCGATAAAGCTTTTGAAATCAAAGATAGATAAATAAAATAACGGGTTTTTAATTGATTGAGCTGCTTAAAAGGATTTAGAAAACTGGATAAATTCATCGAGTAAAAAGATTTGTTTTTCAATCGATCAAGTTTCATGGGATCTACGAAAAGCGTATTAAATTGATAGAGCTGATAAATTTTAACATCGATTAAAAAAACTGGATAAATTGATCGATTAAAAAGTATAATTTTCTTAAAGAGGTTTACTTTTGTGCTAAACAGTAAGAAAAATTATATTGCTTACTAATTTAAACGCTTAGGTAAATAAACACAAAAAATACAAATAAACGGAAGTGCACAATAAAGTAACAAATAGAGCGACATACTTTTTTTTAATATATTTTAACATCAAACTGTTCTTTAGTATAGTTTCTAGATAGCTGCGGTGCAAGTTCCTGAAATTTCCACTAGATGGTAGCACAATACAAAAATAACATATTGCCCAAATGGAAATCGTGATGTTTTCCCCCAAATCACTCTCCTGAGGAGTTTGAAATTGTGGTATACTATTATATTGTCCCAAGGTCGTCAAATAGCTTGCAAAGATACAGATTAAATATTATATAATATTTAACGAAAACATTTTCCCGTTAATTGTAATCTGTAGAAATATTACAATGAAATAAATATATGAAGAAGGCTTTTGAATACACTTTAATAATAAACTTTTTCTCCAAGGAAAAAGAAAGCAACCCAACCCTTAGACTTGAAGTACTATTTAACTGTAAAGAAATGCTTGGATTGTGAACGCTAAAGAATTGTTTGGAATTTTAAGAAGTTAACCATTTGACAATATTTTTCTCCAAAGATAAAAACTATTAAAATTAATAAATAATTTTATATTTTTGCATGATTTTGTATGACTCATATATTGAAATACTCATATACTCAAATATTGAAAAACTAGATCAGAAACGCTTTCGGTTATTTGATCTAGTTTTTCAAAATTTGCGTAAAATATATTGTGTAAAACTTTTCAAAATTAGCTTAAAGAGCTAAAGATAAATGAAATGGAATTTAACAGTTAATTAATAACTGTCACAAAGTCACAGCAGCTCTAAAAGTAGCCGTATTAGGACTGCGCCTTTGCTGATAATCGTTAATATGAATATATTCTCATATTTGAATAGCTTCAGTATAAGGGTAATTCTATGAAATTGTGACTTTAAATTTAAAACTTTAAATTTAAAATTATCTGAGAGTTTTTTTTTAAAGAAAAATGTTCATTTAGTAACCGTAATTAATACCGCATAGTACCGCGCAGTGTAGTTTACAAACATTATGCAATTTACAATTATTACCTGGCATTCAATGCCAGGAAAATGACAACCAGGATGATGAAATTTTATAATTTAAAGTTTTTAACTTCATGGTCCTTCTACTTTTAGGCTACTTTTTTGTGTTATGCCAAGGCTTTTTAAAATAACTCAGACTGAAAAATATAATTTTTGTTATTAATGATTTAGAGAAAACAAGGCATATACTTCCGTTTTAAATGTAATTTTCGTTTCTGTCTTCTCTTTTTCTACTGGAAGATTTATTTTAACAAAATAGCTTAACAATTATTCATTTAAATGAAAATAATTAACGCTAATTGTCATTTATGTGTAGGTTATAGAGAAATTAAAATAAGTGGCCAGTAAACAAATAGCTTAACTAAGTGATTTCACCAATTGGAAGCTGAACACAAGAAATAAAAGCAAGATAAAGTCTACTGTCAACATAAAAACTTTTAAGCTCAAGTTTACTAAAATACACTGATATCATTCATTTTAAGTTTTTTGTGTAACTAATTTATATATAAAAACAACGCTTATTGATATCTTAGACAGTTTTAGACATGACGTGGAAGATGGATACAAAAAATATGTTCTTTAAGTGACAAATGATCAATAAGTGTGTGAGATCTAAGCACAGACTGCATTTTTAGACAGTATGTAATCCCAAGACGATTCTACTTACATTGGATTAAGGAGGGAAAAATACTCAGACTGAGCGAAAAAATTGCGGTTCTTTCTTTTTTCATTTTTAGGAACATTTTATTTCAGAACTCTGGGACCAAAGTTATTTGTTAGAAGTACAAATCTCATGGGATATTGAATGAAATAAGATCTTTCCTGGCAGTAATGTGTTTTGAGAGTTATTGATTTTAGATGCTCTTTAAAGAATTTCCGCCCTTGAGGGCTTTCAGTTATAAACATGTAAACTTGCTTTAGAATATCTAGTTTTCAATATCGTAACTTATGTATGACATCATTTTAATAAGCATCGTTTGGTATTAACTCACGTCATTTAAGTTATTTGGAATGTTTGATTTTATTCTTTAGCCGTTTCATTTCATAGCCAAATCTCCAGTTTTATGTATTTCCAATGACTCCATTAATATCCACAATTCTTTTTTTTGTAGGGGCGGTTCTGAAACTGCGTAAAAATTACATCATCTTAATAAACATTAATATAATTTTAATTTATATCGTTGGGTTTTAACTTACATCAGTTAAGCTATTAAGAATGTCTGATTTTGTTTGTTAAGCTTTTTATTTTATAATCAATTCTTTAGTTTTTCGTTATTTTTATGACTCCATTCATATTTACAATACTTTTTTGCAAGGACGATTCTAAATTGCGTAAAAATGGCAACATTTTAATCAACATTAATATTATTTTAATTAAAATCGTATGGTTTTAACATACGCTATTTAAGTTATTGATTAATGCTTTATTTCATAAACAGTTCTCAAGTTTTAAGAAATTCTTATGACACCGTCATTGCGTATAATCTCTTTTTATTGGGGTGGTTCTGAAATTGCATATAAATGACCTAACTGTAAATTTACCTAATTGTTATCATTATATATATATTATATATATATATATATATATATATATATATATATATATATATATATATATATATATATATATATATATATATATATATATATATATATATATATATATATATATATATATATATATATATATATATATATATATATATATATTAATTTTCTAAGACTCGTTAGAAGTTTTTCACAAAAAAACCCTTCTGTTTAGTTACACTTATATCATTTTATTTATTTATTAATTAATTTATTTGTTTAAAATGAAAATTCAATTCATAATCTTAGATGTCTCTTAGACTCTCAAAAAAAAAAAAAAATTGGTTCAACATTGAACCATAATATTAGTACCTTGAAACGTTTGCAGCAACCTTAAACCATCTTTCAATTTAAATTAAACCGTAGTTTCAAAATAACGATAATATGGTAAAAATTGGCACTATATAGTAAATGATACTGTACTCCTAAATTTCTAGTAGAGTATTTTGATTCCATTTTGTATGATGCTTCAAAATTTAACAGATTAACCGACTGTTTCAAGATATTGCCTAGTCTTGAAGTTATCCAATCTTTTATTGTAATTATATGCAACTTATAAATGACATTATTTTAATTAATAATAATATCATTTTAGAAGTAGTAGGCATTGTTTAATATTAATTATTGTTTAATATGACTCCATTAATACCACATTTTTAGGGATCGTTCTTAAAGTGTACATAGACTTTTTTTCAATATAAATTTGAAATAACTTTTAAATAAACTTTTCCTTTAAATTTTATTAAAGACAACGCACATGATTGATAATAACTTTTAATTTTTAAATCAGACTTGAAAGTAGTTTGTCCCCGAAAAATATCATGAATTTCAAATTTCCACTGTTTTTTGATTTTGTAGATGGACCATATTATCATTTAATTTGCTGCAGCTTTGACAAGGGCTCAAGATGGAACCTTATTATCGGATAAATAAATCCTTTTTGAACATTTAATACACAAATAATATGGTTGAATCTGAACTGCAACAAGGCTTAGTTTAACATAAGGTTTAGTTCAACACTATGAATTTTTTTTTTTTTTTTTTTTTTTTTTTTGTATCTGACTACCAAAAATGGTGGCGGATACTTTGCACCAAAAGTGGTTTCTAAGTATACATATACACCAAAACCAAGGTCAGTTTCCAGTGCAGTGAAACACGTAGAATGTCCCTTTACACTACTCTGTATAAAGTATCCGCCCCCATGTTTGGTATTCAATAACAATAAAATTTATAATTATGACCTGTAACGCATAAATTTCACTTAAGTTGATTAGAAATTTATGATGCATGCATGCAATATTTCTCAAACTAAAATTAGTTGATTAAACAAACATATACACAACACCGATCGAATATCAATATGAATTTGAACTAGGCTTAACAAAACCAAAGTGAGTAGAAATTAAATATTATACAATTGCAAGATTTATGTAAATTGATTATCAAAAGCGTAAATACCTTTATTATACAACTAAAAACATACATGCCTTTTATAACAGTTTACATGATCAGTTTGTCAAATCAATTCGACAAGAAGATTGGGTCAAATAATCGACTATGATCATGGAACTTAATTTGGGATTGACAGCTAAGCCTAGTTTTTGATGTCCGTCATCACAGATCAAAAATTCATATATGAAAATCGCAATCAATATAAAACTTCAAAGCTCTGAAGATATCTTCAGAAATAACATGGATCCTCATTATGCGTATCATGAGACTTCTGTCATCGATTATAACACTTCTAATACAAATACAATCACAATTTATCCTTATTTTAGAAAATTAACGGAGCATTCAAAAACAACAACACCCTTCCCCTTCGGCCTGTTGCCAACCATGTAAATGCATTTGACTTGGTGTAAGCTTTATCCATAATCGGTGTTTAGATCGGTCTACACCCTTTAAATACGACCCCTCGGTTTAGTATTAACTGGAGTTTTTCAACGAGTTTTTAACGTCAATTTTGAATCATATCATTGTATTATATCACAGTTCTAACAGCGAAGGTACCGACTTTATGGTACAAAAATAAAATCGTTTTTATTTTTAAAGTGTGTACTGTAACAAATTATGGAACGCATTAAACTATAATATTGTAAAAATTTACTGAAACCCAAATATGGCGCAATGTGCAATCTAATTTTCTTGAAAATTAATTATTGTTATATTTAACAGTATGATATTATGATTCAACTAGAATGGGAAAAGGATTCAATTTTGCATCTTATTAAGGTTTTTTTGAAAATTTATACGATATTATGGTTCAATTATTTCGGGAAAAGGGTTCGGTTTAACATCTTATTAAGATTATTTCAAATTTACACGATATAGTTCAAATTTAAACCAATTTTCTGTCAGTGTTTTTTCTTCGACATTCATTAAGCGATTGATACTTTCTTCATATGAATATTGTAATTTTAATAAGAAAATATGACTTCTATTTTTATAGTAAGTCTTCCTTTTAATGAAGTTTTTAAAAGGAAGACTGCAATACTTAGTTTAAGAAATGCACACTCAATATTACGATAAAAGGGTAAAATTGAAAGTTACTTAATTGATTGTTAGTTTAAAAGAAGACGCGTCTTATAATAAATTGTTGTCTTTAGAGAATATTTGGGCTTAAAATATTGAAAGTAGTGCCTATATAATTGTGAATTTATTCATGTATTATGTATGATCAGCTAACAACAGTTAAAATTCTTTAATTGCTTCATTCCAAGATAATCCTATGCCGCTCATTACTTGACTCGAAAATACATTTAATAAGAATTCTCCATTTCTAAAATCACATACATCACTTTACTAATAGAATTTAAAGAGAAGTCATTTACTATTGGAGCTTGTTAGCAACTTAGCAATGTAGCCAATTACCCTGTTTACGTGCATTTTTATTCTTTCTTCTTTTATTTATTTCTTCTTCTTATTTTTTTTTTTTAGCTCGCACTTCTTTCTAGAATTTTAATGGCCGTAATCTTGAATAATTTTCCACTTTATTTCATTTAGTAAAAAACAGTTTCATGTTTTTTTTGTTGTTTTTTTTGTTTTGCAATTCTAATTTTTTTTTAAAACAAAATGTAAGAAAAGCGTCTGATTCAATATTCAACTCTCTCGTAAATATATTATTTTTTTCATTTTTTTTATTGTATTCAAAAAATTCATTTATTTGAATGTCCAATGAAAATTAGTAATGTGACTTTGGTAGTGTTTTAGCATAAAATCGTACAAATTTAATTTACGACAAGCCTAATATGGTGTAAGCTTGAACCTTATTTTCCTGCAATTTAATCGAGGTTAAGTTTCATTTCCCGATACCATGGTTTAACTTGAACACCTTTCAATTTTACTGCTTATTAAGGTTGCAACATAGATTGTGTCGAATTACCGATACTATGGTTTAACTTGACCACATTTTAATTTTACAGCTTATCAAGGCTTCAACATAGACTGTGTCGAAGTACCGATACCATGGTTTAACTTGAACACATTTCAATTTTACTGCTTATTAAGGTTGCAACATAGACTGTGTCGAATTACCGATACTATGGTTTAACTTGACCACATTTTAATTTTACAGCTAATCAAGGTTGCAACATAGACTGTGTCGAAGTACCGATACTATGGTTTAACTTGAACACATTTCAATTTTACTGCTTATTAAGGATGCAACATAGACTGTGTCGTAGTACCGATACTATGGTTTAACTTGAACACATTTCAAGTTCACGGCTTATTAAGGTTGCAACATAGACTGTGTCAGAGTACCGATACTATGGTTTAACTTGAACACATTTCAATTTTACAGCTTATTAAGGTCGCAACATAGAAGTACAGATACTATGGTTTAACTTTTAAACTGATTTTTTTTCCGGAGTTTCCATTGTAACAAACTTTAGACCACATTAAACTATAATATCGAAAAAAAATTTTTGCAAACTTATCACACTGTTAGAATTTTCATTCTAAAATTATAATAAAATAATCGACAGCAATCTGTCCATCCGATTAACTGTTAAGTTTACATTAAAGAAAATTTTTTACTTTTAAAATTTTAAAATCGTTTACAAATAGTATGGTTATAAAACCATGAATGCGAAATTATACGCTTTTTAACCATTTACAACTAGCATAGTTTCAAAACCATAAAAAATAAATTTAATTGAAAATAGGAGTTAGGCTTTTTGTTAAGTAATGTGCATTGCAGAGTGCAGGGCACAAATTGGGGAGTGCAGAATCTTGATGTGTTAAAGGAAATATTGTGGTGTCAACGCTGGAACTCGAACTCCAGTTCTCACGGTCATGAAACGGACAGACTAGCTCTTTCAGCTATTTTATGTACTCAGTTTCTAGTGGATTCATACGGTAAGCTTACTTGATGCGATGAAATTCTAGTTGTGTAACCGCATTAGTTGAAAGCAACTAATAAACGTTTTTTTTTTTTTCCAGCAATTATCAGTTTGATTATCATCTTATTTATGGTTATTTTACTGTTTTGTTTGAATATGGAAAAATAGTAATTAAATAAATTGTTAACCATTTTCTCAATTAGTACTCAAATTAGTACTTTTTAAATTTCCTTTTATGACACTATGGTTCAAAAAGAACAGAAACATAGTTTAACATTCTATCATATTAAGGTTTGTACGATATTATGATTTGTTAAATCAACTTTTCTGTGAGCATTTTTTTTGACTCGCTTTAAACAATTGAAACATTGTAATTTTAATGAAAAAAATTTGACTTTCATTTTCATAGTAAGGTGTTCCTTTTAATAATGAAGCGTTAGCGAAAATACAAAACTTGCTAATATTTTGTTTAAGAAAAGGCATACAAGTTACTTAATTAATTTTTAGTTTTGAAAAAGACTAGTTTAATGATAGATTGTTTAAATTTACACGGAGGAAAAAAGTCTGGAAATTTACCCTACCGAAATTTCTGATAAAAAAAAAATCAGAAAAAACATCATTTTGGAAAATTAAAACAAAATATACAATATTTCAACCATTCATACAGTAACTTTTTACCGGAAATTTTGATTTTCCTATTACCACACATTTAGTTAAAAATACCGAAAGTAAATTTAATCGATTAAATGGTTTTTATTCTCTGATTTAAGATATCCTGATAAAATTATCAAATATTACCATATTTAATAAATTTTATCACATATTATAAAACCATATTTTATTTTTAGTTATACCAAAATGATAACCAAAGCGCTTAGTAAAAATTACCAAGCTTTTTGGTGTTCCCATAGAGCCAGAAACACATTAAATTTTGCTCTTTCTTGGTACTTTTGTCCATACGTTTTTTCAGTGCAGGAAAATGACTGAACTAGATTTTACTTTTTGATGAACAATTACGTACTCATAGCTAAACAATATTATTTATTTCAAGGATAAAAGTTAGGATGTTTAAAGCTCCACCTTTCCCCTAACTGGTGTACTTGGATGTTTCAGAAAAAAAAAAAACTTTTATTAAAGATCTCCTTATTTCTGACGTTTTGTTAGGGATCGTACAAATATTATGTAGGAACCTAACGGGGTTTGTGATTTACATATTTTTGCTGATAAGGAGGGTGGAGGGGTAGGAGTAATTATGTTTACGTGAAATATTAATGTCCTTTTGCATATTTTCAAAATATTTTTATAAAGCAAATAAAAAAATAAAAATAAATAAAATAAAAAATTAAACAAAAAATTACCTATGGAAAATTTTCAAATTTAGAATATAAAAATCTGAAGGAAAGAAAAAATTGGAAAAATTTGTTTGAGGAGTTTCAGGTGTCAAGAATTTTGAACACGAAAAATTCTTAAAGAATATTCTATTCAAAGCTCTAGAAAATGAATTAAAACGAGTTTTAAGCAAAAGTTGCATATTTTATTTGAATTAAATCCAGGAACTAGAATACTATTCTACATTAAAAGTCAAAGTTAAAGCAAAACCAAAGGAGGGTGTTGCGACTAAAATAACCATGGGGGATTTATGATTTGCCTATTTTTACAGACATTGGGGGAATCCAAAATCACGAACAATTTGCTTACGTGATATTTGAACGATCCTTTAAAGATGTCCTTGTTCTTTTAGCAAATATTTTGGTTTCGTACGAGGTAACCAATAAAGTTCTTGCCAATTTTGCTTTGCCATTGAATGAAGTGAGAATAGGTATGCAAATCAGTTTATCACGTGATTTAAAAGCCTGTCTGTCGAGAGTAGGACTATCAGTCGTAATGAAAGCAGGTCAACCGTACATTTTCACCAATCGTAACTCATACAGTAAGGAAGACAAATGGAAGTATCCAAGGAGTTCTATCAGTGCTGTTTGTTTCACGACTTTAGAGTGGGCTTATTAACAGCTGAGTGAAAACGCTGAATGTCAAGCATTATCGAACATTGGCTGTCTCCCCAGAATACTGTCCTTCACAGCGCAAAATCACCTAAGCTCCCACGCAAGATTATGTTTTGTGTCAGGTGGAGTTGTCATCAAGTGGTTCACTATTAGCTGCTACCAACGGGTCAAGCGGTCACTGCGGACTTGTACTCACAGCAATTGAAACAAATGCAACAACAGATGGAGCTAGCACTTGTGAATCGTAAAGGTGCATGGATGATTCTTGCCTGAAATTCCCGCCCACGCGTCACACAGGAGGGCAGGGATACCATAACTTTGTGGCACCGTCCTTTCTCATGTGACCTTGTACCATCATATTACCACCTCATTCACTCTCTAGATAATAGTCTTAGTGAAAATTCCTTCAACCAAGAAGTAGACTTGTGCCAAACACTCAAGGACTTCTTTGCGTGAAGAGTCCCCGAGTTTAACCGCAAGAGAATTGCACGGCTAGAGACACGTTGGCAAAAGATGCTGGATGCCGATGGAGATAACTTCGAGGTTTAACAATTGGCTTTTGAGCCATTAAAAGTGACAAGAACTTTATTGGTTATTTTAGTTTGTGAAATTGAATCATACTTTTTTTTTCAAAACTCTTTTATCCGAAACTGAAAATCTTACCAAAGCAACAAGGTTTACGTCAGAAATGATCTGACCGAAAAGTGCTACTTTCTACACTATAAAAAAGTACTGCGATACTTATCTAAATTCAGTGCTGAAAGACACTAAAAATTGTGTATTATTTCACGTTAATACTGAATCATACACACTTTAAAGAGTGTAGTTAAATCTAAACGCCAAAAAATACGCCAATTTTGGCGTTGAGCTTTCTTATGAGTAGGAAAAGGTACGAGTTTTTTTGCGCCTCGCACGATGTTGAACATTTCACAGAAACAAAAATACTAAACAAGTTATAAAGAAGTTATAAAAAAGCATATATGTTTTTAGTTGTATAATAATCATAATTATTTTCTCATAAGAAGAATCACATAAATCTGTCACTTGTATTAAATGATTTTATAATATTTTATTTCTTAATGATTCGATTATCTTAAGCCTAATTCATATTTATATTCTTGTGCTGTGTGTATGTTTGATAAGAAACTAATTTCATTTTAAGAAATAGTATATATAAGCATTTCATAAACTAATAATTCTTACTTTGTGTTATATCGAAAAAATAAATTTACTGTCTTTTATATATATCATATCCTACTGTAGGTAAAAAATTTTAGTGTTTTAACCTTTTTCTCAATGGAATCCTTAATCCTTTACCAAATTTTTTGATTTCTTAGTTTTTCTTAATTAAAACATATTTTTTTACGAAACTCTTACAGAATTTTTGTACCTGAAATCGAAAAATGTACCAAAGGAATAAGGTCAGAAAAGCTTTTGTTTGAAAAGTGGTTTCTTCTACTGAAAAGGAAAGTATAGCTGCAAATATATTTAATATAGAATAATATAATATAGAATAATATAATATAGAATAATATAATATAGAATAATATAATATAGAATAATATAATATAGAATTATATAATATAGAATAATATAATATATTAGGTGAAAGCAGTTAATAAATGGCTTTTCTCACAGTTAATAATTTGAATACCATCTTATTTATGGTTATTTGACTGTTTTGTATGAATGTAAATTAAGTAAATGAATGTAAATTAAGTTGTATGAATGTAAATTAAGTTGAAATTAAGTAAATTGTTATTTAACCATTTTTCCTAGAAAATTCTAACAGTGTACTGCAAGAATAAAAGAACTTTTTTCAGAAAATTTCATTAACTCTGATTGATAACTCGTATCAAAATGATTAAACGCTTTTATCACGAAAATCTAGTTAAAAGTTTAATTAAAAAAGTTAAATTATTAGCCTAAATTGCCCTTTCCTTTAAATTGGATAAAATTTATTCCAAGCTTGAACTAAATTTTCATAATATTCCATGTTTTCAAATAGCATAAAGTTAGACTAATTTTATTTGAATCAGTTTGAAAACATTATAATGTTTCTATTTAAATTGTTTTTGGAAACAGTCATCTATTTAAACAATAGATATAGTATTTAAAAATCTTTATAATTATTTGTATTAGGTTTTAGTTTAAATTTTTGGTATATTAATAAAAATTGATACGCGAAGAGTAAAATAAAGAGAAAAAAAAAAAGGATTAATATTTAATAAAATAAAATGCACTTTTTGCAAAAAATCACAAAATTAATCTTTGTAATATCTTTTAAAATCATTCTATTAATAAAACTTTCAATGCAAAATAATGAACTCAAATTTTGTTCATTTTAGCATAATATTTTTAAAAATTATAGTATTTATAAAAATGTCCATGCTGAATAGCAAATACATATTTTCTTTATATTTTAGGGAACAAAAACATATTTTTTGTAAACTTGATGATTTTATTCATACAGATATTTATTGAATAAGAATGTACCAATATCGAAACGTCATTTCAAAAAACGCCCATTAAATGAAACGTCTTTTAAAGTGAACTTTTGTTGACCTTCTTTCAAGTAAATAAGATACTTTTGACACATTATGAAAGATAGATGGAGGTGTGAATAGACATGTATTTTAATTAAACAATCAGCAGGTTGCCGTCCTAAAAGTAATTTCTACAGCGGTTTGAAATATTTATTTTTGAAGTAGAACTCACTTAAATACATTTGTTCTTAAGAAAACTTCACACTTTTAAAGATCGAGCAATTATTTTTAACGATTTACCCATTTTTCTGAAAAATTTTGTTATTTCTGACGCTCATTTTATCCCAGAATCACGTCATTTTTTTATTTAAACAAGGATTGACAAATAGGTGTTTGTTTTGAAAGATGCATAATTTAAAAATTTGGTACATTATTAATAATTGCTATTTATTTTGTTTTATTTTATTTATTTATTACTCTTTTTTGTTGAAGAATAAGTCACTTAAATTCATTTATTCTTTGGCCCTTGTTTTGAAAGATGTGACAGAAAATAAAAATTTGGTTAAAATTTATTTATTTTTATTTGTTTATTATTATTTTTTTTTTTTTCTTCACGAGTGAGATACTTGAGCATGATTGTTTTTTGGCAAAGCAGAAAGTTAACACTCTCAGAAAAAGGATCTAAGATAAATAAGAGATCCCATCAACTTACAACCAAGCTTTTACAAGTCAAATTCCAATTTGCAAGTCAAATACAGGGTGTTTAAAAAGTCCCGGACCCATTTTGATGTTTAATAATTCATAAAATATTAAAGATAGATTAAAATTAATAACATAAATGGTTAGGTAGACTCAAAAAATTTCATGACCCTCGTCCCAATGAGGTGGTGCACCATGTCTTTTTGCAACAAGATGGTGCACCACCTCATTGGGGTATCATCGTTCGTAGTTCTGTGAATGACCATTTTCCAGGAAGATGCATTGGGCGAGGAGGTCCAATTCCTTGGCCACCCAGATCACCTGATATAACGCCGCTGGACTTTTTTCTTTGGGGATTTATAAAGGACAATGTTTACAGGAGGATCGTGTCGAACATTGATGACCTAAAAGCCAGAATTACAACCGCAATAGCCTCTGTGGTTGCCGACATGCTTGCCTCTACCTGGCGTGAAATTGACTATCGACTTGACATTCTCTGTGCGACGAAGGGGGCACACGTGGAAGTTCATTGACAAGGGTCATGAAACTTTTTGAGTCTATCTAACCATTTATGTTATTAATTTTAATCTATCTTTATTATTTTATGAGTTATTAAACATCAAAATGGGTCCGGGACTTTATAAACACCCTGTATATCCCAACTAACTTGAAAAATTTTTCAGACAACAAAAAATTATATGTGGCGTGGTATATTCTTAGTGCGGTATATTTCGTTTTAATCAAAAAAAAAAGAAAAAAAAAAGATTTAATTTTTACTTCCAGTAAACATTGAAACAAATAATGACTGTTTTGTTTAAATTATCTTGCCAGTTTTGAAACATGAAAACTGCATGAATCACTGCATCAAAATACAATGCAGTTATCTCATACATTTTTTTATATCCTAGCGATAAATTTTCGAATCCTTCCCAGAAATTAAATAAAAATCTTACATATAAACACAGTTCATTAGCTAGTATTATAGCAAGAGAAAACGTTATAGAAAACTAACAAGAGAAATGTGTTGTGCGAAATATCGAAACCTGTTTGATTTCCAAAGGAAACAGAAAAAAGATGATTATTTGTAATTATATATACTTTTTCATCATTTTTGAAAAGGATTCTAAACATATGAATATTATAATTGGTATTTACGGATAACTCTGTAAAAGTATGACCATATTCTCATGATATATATCATATCTTATTATAATATAGAATCGAGGATAATTTTATCTCAACCATTAAGGTCAACGATACATATCGAGTACGATAATATGGCAAACGTTATCAACAATGATACTATCGTGATTGTAGAGTCTTAACTCACTCAGCAAAAAAATTCTTTTTTTAAATGCTGACTAATTAAAATGTTTATTCGTTAACGAACATATTGTTCTATGTAAAAATGATGCAAATTAGTTAGATTAAAAAAATATTATCACTATATGAGTTGAAACATTCTGATGAAATCCCAGCAGAGTGTTTTATAAAGACCACCTTTAACATGGAGTTTTAGAATCCTTGTTGAAAATGAGGTCTAAATGTATATTGTGAAAAGTGGGGGCAATAGTGTGTAGCTAAGATTTGAAGGTCTGTTAGAGCTAAATTGTTTGATCTAGAAAGTGTTAGATTTAATCAAGATATTCATTGTTTAATTGTGTATAATATACATCAATCGTGAAAAGTCGCAGATTAACTTCTTTTTTTTATAAATGATTTATTTTTATAGAAAAAGCTAAATCTCCCGGTCTTACCCCATTAGTGGGGTAAAATTGAGTATACATAAGGGGCATACTTCACTGGTAGGGTAAAATTGGGTATAAATAAAAGCTATACCCCATTAGTGGGGTAAAATTGAGTATACATAAGGGGCATACTTCACTAGTAGGGTAAAATTGGGTATAAATAAAAGCTATACCCCATTAGTGGGGTAAAATTGAGTATACATAAGGGGCATACTTCACTAGTAGGATAAAATTGGGTATAAATAAAAGCTATTCCCCATTAGTGAAGTAAAATTGGATAATTGGATTAATTAGCCCTTTTTTTTAAAAAACAAAATGGTCGAAAATTTCTTTATATCAATATAAAAACTACAATTTTGTATAAAGGATCTTCAAAAATTTAAGAAAATATGTAAATAAGGTTTTTAGGCTTTGGAAAGGGACTCGCAATAAATTTTGTCCTGTGGCCGGTAAAGCTTTTGTTTAGTCTCAGACGCAGTTATCTTCTCCCTCCGCTGCACTACAGTTTTCGTAATACGCAATCAAATAGACACAAATCAAGGAGAGGACTTTATGAGATATTGCCAATAATTAATGTTTTCAAACTTTAATTTGTTTTGGCTACTTTTATTGTCCAAAAAAAAAAAAAAAAAGAAAAAAAGAAAAAGAATTTACTTTAATTATTAAACTTAATTAATTAATTATTTACTTTAATTATTACTTTAATTGAAAAGGATTTACTTATTAAGAAATTAAACTTTCATTTTTTTTCTTCATAAATTATTTCATTTTTCATAAATTCTGTCTGCTATAAGTAATTTAGTTTCAGATAAAACTAAATTAAATAAAGTAAAAGAGAACGCAGAGGAATACATTAATATGGTTTAATTTAGTTTACAGTAAAGAAAAACTAATTTACTTTGAAATAAAACTAAAATAAATTTTCAAAGAGAACCTAATGTAGTAAATTATCTAATTCAACGTGGATCGATGTATGAATGCCTACTTTTAAGAATAAATAGTGTATTTTCAAATACAACTATATTAAAAGTTCAAAGAGAGGTACGTTAATATGGTTCAACCTAGCTCCATATTAAGAATGCAGCAAATGATACTATGGTTCCTCCATAATTTCTAGCAATGAATGATAAAAATCTGTTGCAAATAGTCTCATCTAAGTTTGATGGATGAAGACTTCATATCTAATAATTGGTCTGACAAATCTCCACCCCATAATTCTTCACTTTTGACTGGCACCCTATGGTTTCTCACTTTTTTTTTCATTTTCCCGCCTATGTGAATACTTTTTCAAGAATTTACAAAATATTTAATACTACACTATTAGAATGTCAATGAAAGGATTAAAAATTAAATCCAGTTCAATCAGCGTTAACAAGAAGTTCCATTATATGGTTTCACAAATTTATGATTTAATTTGAACGTCGTGAGGTAATGTCAGTCAATAGAGAAATTAAGTCCAGAATTAGTGTTTACAAATGCAATTATGTATTTTTAAAATAGAGAATTTGGTTTACAAATCACGAGATAAGTCGACTCGGATGCTGAAATTTTAATAACTTATATATATATATATATATATATATATATATATATATATATATATATATATATATATATATATATATATATATATATATATATATATATATATATATATATATATATATATATAATATATATATATATATATATATATATATAATATATATATATATATATATATATATATATATATATATATTATATATATATATATATATATATATATATATATATATATATATATATATATATATATATATATATATATATATATATATATATATATATATATATATATAGATATAGATATATATTATAATTAAAAAAAGGAATATGTTTTAGAAAATATATAAATCACGGAATCCTTTTATATTTAGCAAAAAATTGCAGTGCAACATAAAAAAATTCTACAAATAATATGAAATTGAAAAAGTACAAAACTCATAAAAGTTTTTTTATAAAATAGAAAGAAAATATACTATAAGGCGTGCTATCTCATAAAGAAGTTATTAAATAGAGAATAACACATCTCTTATTGCAAATCAAAGCATGTATTTAGTGTTAAAAACTTTTTGAACGATTTCATCTCTCAAATATTTTAACAGTTTGAAATAAAAAAATTTCGAGTGAAATCGTAAGAAGTGAAAAAGCTATTATCCTACGACTAAAATCATTCAGGAATCATTCGAAATGAAATTATCTTCATCTTTAAATTTTTAAAAGAATTCCCTCTTTTTTGAAATGAACTATTACTTGAAAAAATGAAATATTATTCAATGAAGAACACCACAACAATTCCGAACGTATAGCAATCCATAGAACAAATTTATGTTAAAATAAGTTAAATAATTTTTGAAAGATTCGGATCTTTCAAAATATCTCAAAATTTTAAAACATAAAATTATAAATAATAATTTCTTTCTATTACAATGTAAACGCATATTAGCTTTTGTGACTGATTTACGCTGAGAAAAAAAAAAGAATGATCAAAACTACCAGAATATGGTAAAATTTACCGCGTTTCTGGCTTCATGGGAATACCAAAAATCTCGGTAATTTTTATCGAAGCGTTTTGATAATGATTTTGGGAAAATGAACAATAAAATATAGTTTTATAATATGTAATAAAATTTAGTAAATGTTGTAAAATTTGATAATTTCATCATGATGCCCTAGAACATGGCATAAAAACCCTTTATTCGGTTAAACTTACTTTTCAGTTTTGTATTTTATACTAAATGTGTGGTAATAAAGACTATAATTTTCAAAACCAGAATTTCCGGTAAACCATTACCACGTGAACGGAAAGATTACTAAATGAATGGCTTAAATACCGTTTTGATTTTATTAACCAGAATTATTATTATTATAATTTTTTTTTTTGTTGCCATAAATGTCATTACCATACAATACGGTAATTTTTTCAGAATATTTTTCTCTGTGTGACTTATTATTTTTTTTAAAGGAAAAACTGAATGTTATTTAATGAAGAACAACTGACCCTTTCAAGAAATCATTGTACAAATTTAATGTTAAAATAAATCATAAAATTTTTTTTAAAAAATTGACTCTTTCAAACTATCTAAAAACTTTCAAGTATAATACTGTAAATGATGCTCTTCAATACGATGCATGCGCATATATACTGTTGTGACTCACTCGAATTATTATTATTTTTAACGAAAAAAGAAACGGTAATCATTTACACGAAAAGTGACATGTTGAAAAAGAAAAAAAAAAAGTCTCCTTTTCCAAGTGACCTCCCTAGAAGTAAGCAAATTATTTTGTTTGCCTACCCTCATCATAATCAGGGGGCGGTGCCGGGCTTTCCGTGGACCATCAGTCGCTCTAAGAGCATGTAATTATTGGGACCGAGCGCCCCATCTCTAAGCCACCGCAAGTCCACGAAGCATCCCGGCCGTCCTCGTGTAATTATTTGGGGATTACCTTCCTCTGTTTTCCGCTATATTCAGCGGCCAGCAGCTCATTTTCCGCTAGGATTACTCTGTTCCCAACAGAATGCATGCATCAGCAACCCCCCTCGCTATGTATGCATTTCCACGACCGCAATATGGGGCGCTAGGAACATCCCCGCGCTTTCTCCCGTTTCCATTTTATTCCATAAAGATGTTAAACCCGATCGTCTCTTCCAACAACTCCCTTGTTGGCAGGGCTGTCTTCTTACTGACTGCATTAAGGGCGATGAATAATACTTTCCATGTTTCCTTTTTCTCCAAAGAGGGTTTCAATTATTTTGCTGCCCACCCCCTTTACCCTTTTTTTTTTTTTGACTTTAAGTATTTTATTTGCTTGTATTTGGTTTGTTGATTCTTTCTTACAATCAATAACATTTTTATTGATGCTTGATAGGAAACATTTAATGACGCTTTTCTTTCTTCTATGTAAATGAGCTGCACAGTTAATAACTTTTCAACTATCAGCTGGATTTTCTAGAGTGGTTGTCTATTGTACTCAAAACATTTCGTTAACTGTACTTAGTGGCCAATATGTTTTTTCTTTTCTTTATATGAATCAATTTTTCATTAAACCGTTATATATTTTTATTAGAATTTGTTTTTGTTCGCTTTCAAGTTTTTTAATATCACTTGCATATCAGACTGTTGTTGCATACCGATCGGTTGATGTGATAACGTTGCAGCTTTTAGCTCAATTCAGGCTCTCCGTACAGAAGAAACGGAGGGAATTGAGAACTAGATTCAAGAATCAGGCTCTAAATTCAGGTTTTCCATCCAGAAAGAGAATAGGAAGTTGTAAACATATGCAGTGATCAGATGCTTAATTCAGATTCCAGAAAGGGGAAAAAAAAAAAAAAAAAACCCAGAGATTTCAGTTTTGTGCAATGTATTTGCAATACGGTTGCTATAAGAACAAACCAGACCTAATGTTGTCAATTCTTCTATTTACGTGAGCAGCCATTTTAAACGTTTAATCGTCCCGTTGATATGGATTTTTGAAAAAAAGAAATTTCCTTATTTTTTTTATATGATCTTAGTATTGATCTTAGAGCAAGATTATTCTGTTAGTAAATGCGAGTATTCTTTTAAAATTTTCTTCTTTGAATTCTTTTGTATATAGCAGTGACCAATCTTTTTTCGTAAGAGTGTCATTACTTGAAGATTATCCATATTATTTCGAACTTTTCAAACGTACTAAAAATGTTATTTACAGACTTTTCATAGGATTTTTACTTAAAAAAGCACTTGTTTTCATGTAAGTCTGATAAAGAAAATTAAAAATATAATAAATAAGAAAATAAAAAATTAGTTTATATTGATAATAAGCATTTTTAAGGGTACACGCAGACCATTAATATATCAAACAAAACGACTGACTTGAATAATTATTGAATTTATACAATTATTAAACAATTAGCACATTTGTATTTCTAGTTAACTATTTAGCTCAAAAACAGAGAAAACCAAATCAATTTAACTCAAATTGTTGAATTCATTTTATGACAATGCTAATGCCGTCTTACAGCATCGCTGTAGTTTATAGTTATTTGTATTTGTAGTTGTATATCTTGCTCAAGAACAACGAAAACCAAATCAACGTAACTCAAACTATTGTGCTTATTATAACAATGTTCGTGTCGTCTTATCTCATCATGTACTTTACATTTATTTGTATTTGTAGTGAAATATCTCGTTCGAAAATAGAGCAAACCTAATCAACGCAACTCAAAACAATTGACTTTATCTTATGACCAGGCCCTTTTACTGCATTGCTGTACTCGTGCTCTCAAATTCAGTATAATGATATTTAACCAAAAGAACTCCAACTGAATTTTATTCTATACATGATTATGTTAGCGACTGTTATTGACTCTAAATAAATGTGGACGTCCTTATATTCCGTTTTTGTGGAAAAAGATGATTTTGTTTTCCGAAAGCTCGTATTAAATCCTAATAGAATACTAATAGGTCAATAGGGTTACCTGCGATACATACTACATAATAGGCAAATGATATAACACATTTATTTATACACGAATAACACTTATGTTATTCACAGATAGGATCCCACAAGCACTCTTACAGTATTGTATTAAAATTTTTTTTTATCACTTTACTCACATTTGACTATGTTTTTCCTTTTTACACTTTAAAACTGTGTTTTTTACCAGTTTTTTTCTTATTTTTTTTTATTTAAGAATAGGAGTGGAATCTGCATTCATCTTAATTCCTTTTTTGCTTCAATTTGGTGAATTAAATATTTTTTTCAACTTATAAGTAAATAATTTAGATAATTCTTGGAATATTCTTTATTTCAGATTTATTTCAACTTTTGTAATTACATATGGGCACTGCTGTTACATATTGGATTGTTGCTGTTACATATGGGTACTTCTTGGAATACATATATTTATTTTCCGGAACAGATTAGCTTTTTATAAAAAATCCCCAAATTATTAATATTTCTTTTGACTACATGTAAAATCAAATCTGTTTTGAACTTGTTTAATCTAAGTCGGCGCTTGGTTTCCACTCAGTCAATTTTAAATAAACTTAGTTTAAAATGGACTTCACACAATTTGAAACTAACGTTAAAAAAATCAACCAATAAGTGCTACTATTATTATAAATAAGCATAATGCTTTATTTTAACCTTGTTATGAAAATTTTAATCTAAGTGCTGTTTATATTTTAAATTAACGTTAAAAACATCAATCAATAAGTGCTGCTAATATTTTAAATTAACTTTAAATTGTCAATTAATATGTGACGCTATTATTACAAATAAACGTAATACTTCATTTTAACCTTGTTATGAAAATATCAACCTCTAAGTGATGCTAATATTTGAACAAACATATCACATTCTTTCTTTTTGACCCTTTAAATATCTACCGTAACATTGAAAATTTCAAACAGTAAGAACAACTATTTTTATAAACATACGTAATACTTTTTTTCCCTTTCATTGTGAAAAGCTGCCTTAAGATTGAAAATATCAACTGATAAATGATACTATTATTGAAGTTTAAAAATAGTTTTAAGATAAATTATGTTGTATTTTTAAAACTAAGAAGGAGCCCTAATAAGTTTTCTTTATTTATTTAGTAATCTCTTCTTAACATAAAACTGTAAACAGTATAAATTTATAAAGTATTTTTAAAATATAAAATTAGAAGTGTTTGTATGACAAATTTAAAGACAATATAACATTTCAATAATATTAGTTTTTGCAGAACATTTGAAATTAAATTTGAAAAATGGCTCCATGACGTACGATAACAATAACTTAACAGCAATATGACTTACGTTGTATTTCAGAATTAATTTTCAAAATTGCTTTCCGAAAAAAATAAATGTCTTAACAACAATCTATTTGTTTTATGTGGTATTTTTAAAAGCAAAAATTTAAGATTATTTTAAGAATAAATTCATTATTTATACGAATAAATACACTATTACTAAACAATTAACATTTACTTTATGTAGTATTTTTAAAAGTAAATGTTACTTTTTAAAATGTAAAAATATTATAAGTTCACTACAAACTAACTTGATGTAGTGTTTAAAAAAAATAAACGTTTAAGAATACTTTTACAAAGCAAGAATAAATACACAATAACTATGCAACAAACTTTTAGGTAGTATTTATAAAAGTAGAAGTTAATTTTAAATGTAAAAACACTACAACTTTAGAGCAATATAACTTCATGCAGTATTTTTATAATTAAAAGTTACTTTTTAAAATGTTAAAATTGTACAGCTTAACAACAAACTAACTTGATGTAGCATTAAAAAAAAAATCAAGTTTAAGTATACTTTCACAAAATACGAATAAATACACTATAACTATGCAACAAAATCTTACGTAGTATTTTTAAATGTGGAAGTTAATTTTAAACGTAAAAACACTTCAACTTTAGAGCAATATAACTTTATGTAGTATTTTTAAAATGAAAATTGAAAAATGTTTCCATTTAGTCACTAGAATTTATATTCGTTTCATTGTTTTAAGAATTTTTGAATATTAAATGCATTAAATACTCTGAAAAAATCATCTGTCTTCCCTTATCAATCTTCAAGTATAGACGGAACAGTATTTTGTCAATCTGAGTTTGTCCAAAATGATTAATTCTAAAAAAGTAATTTAATTTATTTTTAAACGATTTTAGTACGATAACTTAATGCAATAAATCCCGAATCCCCGATTCTTTTTTTCACTTTGAATTTCAATTTAAAACGACTTCCTATCTTCACTTGAACAAAATCCCATTTGATGAAGACGTAAAAGAATATATTTTCTTAAAAACAATTACCCATCGCTAATTCACACGAAAAATCTTTCTTTAATACCCTAGGGTGACCATTTCTTTTCGATTCGAGTACTTTTGATGAAAGTACTTTGAAAAAGTGGACTGAAAACATAATCTCGCTTTGTTTTTACGCTTCAGTCATTCCTCTTTTAGAGCTCGAGGCTACACATTTTAATATCGCACTTCGATATTAAATTGAGAACCAACTTTTGAAAGCCTTTTAATTAAGAGGAATGAAATGGTCGATGCAGTCACGTGACACTTTTCTATATTAAAATTTCAAACCATTTTCATACTTTTGCAACATATCTTTACTCAAATGATTTGGTTTTATCACAGTCAATTCAAGTTGAGGATTTTATTACGGAAGCAGAATTGCACACGATGTAATCTATTACTTTGCATCCTGATTACTAGTAATTATGATAAATGATTAAAAATTCAATTGTGGTTCTAAATCATATTTCAAATCGATCATTAAATGAATAATTATTAACAGTCAAAATGAATATTTACAATAACAGCAGTCATAATTAACAATTAAGATCAATAACTCAATAATCAATAATTGATAAATCCATCGTAATTTATTATTACTAAAAACTGTTGATAAGTAATCGCAATTACAATTTAATCATGATTGCAAGCAATAATCATTTTTGATTATATTAGTATTCGTAATTATAATTAATATTGAACCACGATTCAAAGTAATAATGATCAAAAATTACACCTAATTATAATTGTTTCACTCATTCTAAGAAGCCTCTTGTAATTTGTAATTTTAAATACTAGTTACACCTGAAATTTTGGTTACGCATGTAATTTTAATTACAAATAATGAGTACATCAAACCTTGATTACAAAATAAATAATTTTTGTTATTATTTACATTTTATCAATTGCTCATGTTAGAATAGTCATTTTTTTGAAAAACTATTGAATCGATTAGCATATATATATTTTTTAATTTAAATGTTCGGCTTCCTAGAATACTTTAAAATGTAATTAAAAAAAAAATCATTGAACGCATTTAAAACTATTTTTCAATGCTATTGTTGCAAAGTATAAAAAATAGTTTACACATCAAATCACTCCATAAACTGAAGTAAAAATCGAATTGTCTTTTACACTCAGGAAAAAAAAGGGTCAAAATATGACGACACAAAAAAGGTCGATAATTTTGTTAAAAAAATAAGCGCTTTGTTAAAAATAACAATAAAATATGTTTTTATAACATGTGATAAAATTTGGCAATTTTATCTGGACACGTGGCACCTTAGAGGGGTCGGTGAAATTTACTTTCAGTTTTGTATGTTTTATTAAATGTGTAATCAGAACTATTGTTTTGAAAACCAGAATTTCCTATAAATGGTTCTCATATGAACAGAAAAACTACCAAATTAATGATTTAAAGACAGAATATTTTGGTTTCTTTTACCAGAATGATGTTTTTTTCTTCAAAATTTTTTTAAATCTGAAATTATCATGCAGTGTGGTAATTTTATCAAAATTTTTGTCTCCGTGTAAACAACAATGAATTGTTTTAGAAGTAAAGTTGAGTAATAAAAATGTTCATGAATAAAAAACAATTCATGAAATACAGTGTTGTGGAAATTTGTGGAATCACTACTAAAGAAGATGGGAGGAAAACTTTGAAAGCCAGTTTGATTGCATGATAAAATTTGGAGATGCTTTTAATAATTGGCTTTTTTTATTTTCCTTGACGATCAAGCAGGTTTTGATGTTTTTAGTCCCGTCTACCTCAATTGTTAATTTATTTCCTTCCTTCCCCCCTGGTTTAAAAATTAAAAATTAATTGACTATTTTTAATCGATGCACATTTTTGACTTGATTTAATATAAGGGGGGTGGTTAGGGAACATTTGTTTCATGGTAAACACGATTTAAATTTAAAATTTGACGTGTACCCGCATAAATCCCAACTATGTAATTTCACGTTATCGAAAATAATTTTAACGCTGTATTATTAAAAAAATTAATGAAAAACTATTAAATTTTAATGCTTGTTTATTTTTATTTCTATATATATATTTTTTTATATATTTTTATTTTATAAATTTTTATTTTATCTATTTTTACTTTATCTATTTTTGTTTTATATATTTTGATTTTATATATTTTTATTTTATATATTTTGATTTTATATATTATTTGAGAATGAAAATTTTGCCGTCCCAAACTAATTTTTGAAACTTGTTAGATTTCTTTCTTATTGTGTCACAAAGTTTTAAAAAGTATTGTGCATATATTCTGTAGTTCATATATTCTGTATTCAAATAGTTACTAGAAGATTTCTTAAAATTTTTACTCTGTTAATCTTTTATTTTAACCGATTGACTGATCGAAAAAGAAATTGATTGATTGAAAAAGAAGCAATTTTAAAATGAAACTTAATTTAAAGAACTGATTGTACTTAAGCCTTATGTTTCAAAACAGTGGTCTGATCGATTATAAACTTTTGCCAATTTTGTGAAGTCTAGATGTTAATTCAGCGTTTTCAAAGATTCTAATTGTTAAGTTTAATAATTTATTTATATTTTAACAAGTAGTTTGGGAAGCCTAGATGTTACCTTAAAATTTTAACATATTCATCGAAAAGTGTCAATGTCTGAAAACTTGTTTAATGATTGCATACGTGAAATTTATCATTTATCTATATTTTAATAAAAATTTTGGGAAAGCTAGATGTTACCTCCGCACTTTTGCGTCTTCAAGGAATAAAAGCAAATATCTCTATACTTCTTTAAAGATTACAACGTTAGATTTATCCCTTACGTAGGTTTATCCTTTAGGTAGCTAGGGGATAAAACGTTAAATTTATCCCTTATCTACCTTTAGACGTTACTTAAGCGACTTCAAAGATTGAATTCGTAATATTTGTTACTTTTTTATTTAATTTTTTTATTTTTTTATTTAAGCTAGATGCTACCTCCGCACTTTTGCGTCTTCAACAATAAATGCTAATATCTGCATACTTCTTCAAAGATTGCAACGTTAGATTTATCCCTTTCATAGGTTTATTCTTCAGGTAGATAGGGGATTAAACGTTAAATTTATCCCTCATCTACATTTAGATGTTACTTAAGTGTCTTCAAAGATTGAAAGCGTGACATTTATTACTTTTTTTATTTTAACAAAAAATTTAAGAGTATTTCTCTTAATTTATGCATGTTGAATAAAACTAAATATGTTTTAATTCGTGGTTTGTAATTGAATCTTTAAGTACTACAGAAACACTGATTTAAGTTTAGTTATCTAGGGTGACAGACGGTCAAATATTTTAAATAATTAAAATATTATTAAACTGTTTAAAAGAGTATCGCCATCTTGGCGTTATTTTTTTGCCATCTAAACGAAAATCAATAAATCAATAAATAAATGTCACTGTCTGCTTACTTTTATGAAAACAAACAACGCAGTGACTGAATAGCTTTAAGTCTTAAAAAGTATATAATAAAAGTATTCGATCTTTTAAAAAAAGAACTGTTGATACATTTTCTTTAAACTGCAATTTTCATTATCGTCACAGAATGCTTTAGATAACTTCAGCTAGGAATTTATTGTTATGAACTCACAGCAGTATGAAAATAAGACATGAAGTGTTATTTCATTTTAGGGTGTATCTTAAAAAAAGTCAATAAAAAGTTATGAGTGTGCTCACATATTTATAAAAAAAAAAAAAAAAAAAAAAAAAATTACGCAAGGAAAAAAAAAAGAATTGGATCTCCTTAAATTGGCATTTTTGGAGAAGAGGGGGGATATATAAGAAAAATCAGTAAAGTAACAGTTAAAGTACAGCTATTAATAAACACGAATTTTTTTCAATTTTCCACAGAATTTTTTATGCTCGAAAATTATGTAAATTCTGAAAGACCTAAATGTTTAATTTTTTAAAAATATTTTTTATTGTTACTGCACATTTCTGAACTTTAAAATTTAAATTTGTATTTTATTTATGCCTTTATAAAATATCTAAAATTTACCTTTTAAACCCTAAAATTTATATTTTAGGTTATTAATAATTTAAGGCAAAATATTTTCAGCTTGACTACAAGAGTTTTTTCGTTAAGTATGAGAGCCGAGTGGCAAATTTTTATCGACTTATAATTTTGAATTTCAACAGTTTGTTGCTCCCTAGATACGAACAAACATTTAACTAGGAGTTACAAAGAGCTAATACAAATTTACAAAAGTTATGAAAGTAGCAAATCTGATGAAACACATGAATTTGAAAACAAGACTTAAATATATCTTTTTTGTTGTGGAGTTTTGAATTAAAATCAATGGTAATAATATCTTAAAAAAAGAAAAAGCTCAATTCCCTATAGGAAATGCCCGACTAACAACATTGTTATCTAACTGTCATATTCTATAGGGGGATAATCTTTGCTCAAAGCTCCCTAAACTGTAGGAGGCTTTTCATTACACTAATAGAGAGAGTGTACGAAATCAAATTTCAACAAGAGCTTTTGTGAAGTGTTTGAAAATGGGGTTACTAATGAGGTGGGTGACCTGACACCTCTACTTCCCCCTCTCTTTCACTGGAAGTCACAGTGATTGTCTAAAAACTTTATTCCACATGTTTGCAACTACTACCCCACGTTTGGATCAAATATTGCAATTCTAGAGATGCTTTTTACTTTTTTTTATACTCCGGTTTTTCACGGGCAAAGGGAAGTATCCGCCAAAGGAGGGTCTAAACTACAATCCCCATGGATATATATATATATATATATATATATATATATATATATATATATATATATATATATATATATATATATATATATATATATATATATATATATATATATATATATATATATATATATATATATATATATATATATATATATATATATATATATATATATATACATATATATATATATACATATATATATATATACATATATATATATACATATATATATATATACATATATATATATAATATATATATATATATATATATATATATATATATATATATATATATATATATATATATATATATATATGGGCGAATCTCAGGAATCGTTAACCTATATGTCTTCAAACTTCAAACCGCACGTCATACCGTAACCATAGAAAACTGAAAAAAAAGGTATACAATCCAATTCTGCGAGTTTTATGTTAGTGATATTCCAAAAGCTTATTTACAGTAGAACAAACTTGTATCATTAGTTTAACTTGTAACTCGCAGAATTGGATTGTATACCTTTTTTATCAATTTTCGATGGTTACAGTTTGACGTGCCAAAATTTGGCGACAAACTTTAAGTGTTTGCAAACGTCAATATTCACGAAAAATATCATTCGAGAAAATATGATAGTACAGCTGAGCTTCTGAACTATGTTTTTAGTGATTTTCAGTTTTTTTTAAACGGAATACATATTGAAGAAAAAAAATAAAAAGTATGTTAAACACTATAAGCGACACTCATGAAAAGTTGTCAAATGTTGGAATGAATTAGGAAATGAAAGCCAAAAGCAAGCTACTCGCGATCAAAACTGTACGTATCTTAAAGTTAGTAATGCATAGTTATTCCTGTAATTTTATTAGAATTAATTTTCGCTTATTATGTTATATATTTATAAGAAAAGTTTGAAGACATATAGGTTAATGATTCCTGAGATTCGCCCTTATATAGTTGGACCTCGATTTAGCGAATTGATTGGGACCAACAAGTTTGTCCATTAAATCGAATATCAATTTTTCTAAAGAGTATGGTATAAAAATATCAATTCAAATACCCTTAGATATACAGAAAAAAGTGATAAGTATTGTTTACTACGAGCTTAAAAATTACAAGTCATACGTTAGGAAATAAATTTTAAAATTATCTAAATTCTTTAATTCAAGGTTTAAGTTTTAGGTGCGAATTGTTGTTCATTAAATCAAATCTAAAAATTCGTTAAATGAGAGCATTTTAGCACCCTTTTAATCGGAACAGATTTTTATATATATATATATATATATATATATATATATATATATATATATATATATATATATATATATATATATATATATATATATATATATATATATATATATATATATATATATATATATAGCACAAAAACAAAGAGAAAAAAAGAGAAAAACGAAGAAAATTAATAAGTTTTATTAACTGCGATTAAGCTGCAAGTATATAGAACTCATAAAATAAGTTAAAAAATGGAGAAAAAATGGAGGGAAAAAATATTAAAAATCCGGAAAACAAAATAAAGAAAGGATATAATCTCTTCATCAGCTCACATGATTATATCTGCAAAAAGGAGTGCTTTATAATATTGTATCAATATAGCCAAAGCAAAATATATCAATACAGTAGTGTGAGGAGCACTCAAAAAAATTAAAACGAAATTAGAACACATTAAGCAAAAAATAAACAAATATATCAAGCAAAAAATCAGAAAATAAAATGTTAAGAGAATGTAAATGTTCTATTATCTCTTAACATTTTATTTTCTATTTTGAATGTAAATGTTCTATTATCTCTTAACATTTTATTTTCTATTTTTTGCTTGATTCATTTGTTTATTTTTTACTTAATGTGTTCTAATTTCGTTTTAATTTTTTTGACTGCTCCTCACACTATTGTATTGATATATTTTGCTTTGGCTATATTGATACAATATTAGAAAGCACTCCTTTTTGCGGATATAATCGTGTGAGCTGATGAAGAGATTATATCCTTTCTTTATTTTGTTTTCCGGATTTTTAATATTTTTTTCCTCCATTTTTTCTCAATTTTTTAGCTTATATATATATATATATATATATATATATATATATATATATATATATATATATATATATATATATATATATATATATATATATATATATATATAAAGATAATCACACAAAGAAAGCAAGAAAAGAAACTAAAAAAGGATTTTAAATAAAAAAAAGAAGGCATATTATTAAAAAAGTTAAAAAAATTCATTTAAAATGAGAGAAATTAACAACGAAAGGATATGATCAGCTCACAAGGTAATGTCTGCAAATATAGGGTTTTTTGTGCCAATATAGCCAAAGTAAAACATATTAATACAATGCAATTAATAAAACTTTAAAGAATCTTGTTCCTGTAAATTAGTAAAACTTAATAAAACTTAATAAATCTTAAATTCTTACATTTTCTTTTGAAGTGTTTTCTTCTCTTTCTTTCTTTATTGTCTCTCATATGCGAGACAATTCTTGTGTAATATTTTAATAAAAATACAACGTTTCAGAAGTAGTATATAACTTTCAAGAATTTATTTATTTATTAGTATTATTTTTTTGTACAATTTTAAAATTTTGCTGTTGTAGCATTGAGGGAAGACATTGCAGAAAATTTTTGAAAAATTCATCAACAATATTTCATTCATTGCTCAACTTTTTAAAGGTAATTTATTTCTGAAGTAATTTGTACATTGTGAAAATTTGCTAAATTTACCAGTGGAAACTTTTGGGAGCTAGTGTTGTTCAATTATCGAAAAATCCTTTTTTTTTCTTTTTCTGCTCTACTATATAATTAATGTATCTTAAATTCAATATAGTAATCTAAAATAGAGGCGTTTTAAATTTGAAAAAAAAAATTAAAAAAAAAACAAAACATGATAAGGAAAAAAGCATTCAAAGTGTCTGCATCACAATAAGTTCAATAAGAGGAAAAAGAAACAAAATTATATCCGATCTAGTATTCAAACTGAAATAAAAAGTAATTTTTCACTATTTGAAAAGGAATTAGTAGTGCTTCTTTTTAAAAAAATAATAAATAAATGAAAATAACAATTTATTTTTTGTTGTCGAGATTTTTGAATTTTTAATACGAATTAAAAGATTTTTTTTTCGAACAAAAAAGAAAAAAGAAAGAAAAAAAAAGAAGATATTTCCCCTCTCTTTCTAATAATTGCAGTGAAATGATGATGATGATGACCAGGGGCGTTTTCTCACGCTTCCCAAGTACCAGGATAGGGTGACAATGACGTCACAATCCCTGCCACGCGCCCCTTCAATGAACATGAAGATTCTTGGGTGTTCACATGGAAAGCCCTGATCCCTAGAACTGTTCTATTATTTGCCTTTCAAACTGCAAGTGTGCATCGGTATTGTGTTCTATGAGTCTAGCCGTACAAAAAGTTAATGTGTACAATAAATTGGGATGCAACTGTTATATCATTTTATTTTTCATGGCAATATTATATTTTATTTCTCATATTAAAGAATATTTTATTTCTCATATCGAAATACATAAATTTAAAAAAGAAAATAAATTATTATTAAAAAAGTGACACAAATAATTATATTTATTTCAGATTATCGATTACTACACGAAAAAAAAAAATCTAATAAAATTACTAAATTGTATAGTTATGGCATTTCTGATAAAAAAAAAATAAATAATAATAAATAATAATAAATAATAAAAATACCTAGTTCTGGTAAACAAATTTAAAATATATTTCAACAATTCATTAGGTAATTTTTCAGTTCATATGGTAAAAATTTACCGGAAATTCTGGTTCTTATTACCAGACATTTAATAAAACTTACAAAACTGAAAAGTAAATTTAACTGGACAAATGGTTTTTATCCCACGCTTATTTATGTGAAACAGAAAATGAAAAATAAATTAAGGTGAACAACCAAAGATAGAAAAATTGCTGTTGTCCAGTAAAAAATAAAAAATGAGATCCCCTTAATAAAAAATTTTCTTACGAAAAAAATTTTAAAAATAGGCTTGTAAAGCGGAAGTTTGTCTCGGAAACAAATGTTTGTATAGTTGGAAGATATAGTTCAATTCTTTACTGTAAATTAATGTTTGATTGATCTAACATTAATTTTTAAGAAACCAAAGAGACGAACACGAGAGGTGAACTGTCTTCTGGGTTCAAAATGACAAGGCTTGTGAGTTGAACTTTAATAGATGAAAAAACAAAATGGCTTTGTTGTTCAATGCCGGATATAAAAACAAAATAATGACTTGTATTTAATTTTATGAACAGGTTTAAAATTTTTTTTAAAAAATGTGACAATAAATAACTAATATTACGACAAACAAGATAGCTTTAGAGGGGAGAAAAAAAATTTCAATTCATCTAAAATTTGTTGATATTTTCCGTTATTTTCAAAATCTACTGTTCTCCAAACAGTTTTTTTATAGGTACTATACCCGAATGCTTCGTATCTAAGATGGGTTCTGAAATTAATATGAGTATCTTATGATTTTTGTTAAATGTATTATTACTGTAACTTACTGTTTTTATTTTATTTCTTTTAAAATTATCACTGTTTTATAAATTCACCAATGCTAAGATACCTATTATGAAATTTATCACCTAATTGTAAAAAAGCAATAGAGTTGAAATAAAACTATTTAACCTTTTCCGGGTATAAAAACTGTCTTCTTGATTTTTGACAATTATTTAGATCACTGAAATTTTAATAATTTTTATTTCTTTAAGAATGGTTAACAAAGTTGCAGCATCAGTAAAAGTTTTCTTCTTCTGTATGTAAATATTAAAATTCTGCTGATATAGATATTTTTTTTAAATTTTTTTCTTCATATTTTTACATAAAATTTATATAGAATTCTATATTGAGGTTATATAAATGACTCTAACTAAACCTATATATTAAATATTTATAAATATAAAGTGTAACAAAATACTTGTCAACGAATAGTTGTAAACTTATATAAATGTAGAATTTTTTTTTCATTTTAAGCGTATCTATTACGTATCTATACGTATGTACGTATCTATTAATATTATCTATAATTTAAGTCTCTATTTTCAATATTACAGAAACAGCTTGAGGACCTTATGATATCAATTGTTGCCACTAAATTACATCTTTTTTAATGTATTTTCTCATCAAAATTCAGTACATACAAATTCAGTATCGAAGTTTAATTTCTTTTCAAATATAAAAATGAAACTTAATAAAAACAATCGAATAAAAAAAAAAGGAATTCTATTTTAATACATTATGTTTAAAGTTGAAGCAAGTCACCGTCCCAAAACAGATAAAAAGAACACCGATTTGCTTCAAAAAACACGAAATAGAGAAAATTTTCTGTTATCAAACTCCGAGGAAATTCCCCATTCGATATGAAGCGTCGAGGGAATGCCTTATTTTTACCAATGGAAATTTTTTTTTTTTCGTTTTTTACCCGTGCAAGTTTTCTTCGACGGTTTTACAGACTTAGGATTGCCTCAAGTCTCTTTTGCAGCTCAACCCGGCAGCTGGCAAAATAGGGTAGGCTTTGGAAATAAAAACGCGTTATGATACTCTCCCGTTTTTTCTTGTTTTTTTTTCTTCTATTTGCTCTTAAGCGTGGCTACGTTTTCTTTATCAGATTTCTTTTTTTTTTTTTTTTTCATTCAGTGTTCGGTGCTTTCCTGGTGGTTTTGCATCAAAAACAATGTTATATAATCCTTCTGATATAGAACACAAGACTTTTGCATATTTTCCTCTTTGGATTAGATGCATCTCTAAGGGGAATAGAAAAAATCAGCCAGCAACGACAAAACAACAAGTGGGATTTCATTTTCTTCTCGGCTACCATTAGAGCTTTTGCATAAAGAATAAAATATTTTCTTTTTGGCAAAGAATGAAAAGTTGGAAAAGAGGGCATGAAGTGGCTTTGGCCGGGTGTAATCTTCTCCAAAAACAGCAAACAGAAGGTCCAAAGAATTCAATCTGAGTATTCCCTTTGGGGTTATGACATTTCGACATCTATTCATTAGAATTTGTTTTTACGCTTTTCTTTTTTCTTTTTTAAAAAAAAAATTCAATTAAAATTATTCCAGACACGAATTATTGTTTACTTGATAATTTTGCTTACTGTATAAAATAGAAATGTTGACAATGCTTTCAGTAAAGGATCTGGAATAAAGGTCAAAGTTTTTGACACAAAAGGTCCTGTAAATTGAATCTGAGTATTCTCTTAGGGGTTAAGACATTTCGGATCTATTCATTAGAATTTATTTTTACCAAATTTTTTTAAAAAAATATTATATAAATTTATTCCAGGTACTGCTTATTGTTTACTGTATTAAATAGAATTACTACCAACCGTTGCTGTAGCTGATCTGGAATAGAAGGTCCTATACGTTAAAATTTATTTTTGAAGTTTTTTTTTTTAAAAAAAATTTCACGAATTATTGTTTACTTGATAGGCTTGTTTATTGTAAAACATAGAAATGTTGACAATCTTCGCCTTGAAGGGTCTGGAATTCATTTAAAATTTTTTCAAGCATGATTTGTTACTGTGGCAAATAGGAATGTTACCAATCTTTGCAGTAGAGAGTCTGGATCAGAAGGTCCTATACCACAAAACTTATTTTTACAAATTTTCCTTTAAATTTCTATTATAGTTATTTATTTTTCATATCAGGCTTACATTATTTATTGATTGATAGGATTGTTTACCAGTATGAAATAGATGTAATAATTCTGCAATAGGAGACAAAAGGCTTCGTTTTCTTATGCCTTTATGTATATTTTAAGTTATTCTATTTAATAAACATAAAAAATAACGTTTACTTCCATATTTTTGTAATTTGATCCTAACTCAGATGAGAAAAGAACTCTTAAGTACAGTATCAAGTTGAAAGTTGACAGTAAGAAACATCAAACAAGCTTATTTGGTTTAGTTTTGTATAAATATTTGCTTTGTTGAATGAGTACTGAAAGAGAGTAGTTGTTTGAGGACATAAGGACTTCTTTAACTAGTTTACACTTTACACGCAGCCTTAATTGTTACAAGATTTTTTATGTTGTGTGAAAAATATTGATTTCTGTAACTTGTGCTTTCAAATGCTGTTCCAGGACGTTGACACTAGACTAGGTATTAGGAAGTGATTACAAAGCAAATATCTTCATGAAAAAATAATGCTGAGGTAAAACATACATAGCATATTATGATTTTTTTATATAGTTGCATTTAATGGTGTTTATACAACAATGTTAATGGTGTTTATACTACAAAATAATGCTGAGGTAAAACATACATAGCATATTATGATTTTTTTATATAGTTGCACTTAATGGTGTTTATACAACAATGTTAATGGTGTTTATACAACAAAATAATGCTGAGGTAAAACATACATAGCATATTATGATTTTTTTCATATAGTTGCACTTAATGGTGTTTATACAACAATTTTGGGATCTAGTAATTATAACATGTTTTACACACTTTTGTGTAAAGCATGTTGTATAGAAACCTTGTAGCGTAGTTTTTTTAATGTTGTACAGACGAAACCTTAAGTATTTCAGCATTTTTTCAAAATTAGTAAGTATTATTGTTGTCACCTGTATGTGAAGAGTTTGCAACATTGTGTTATTTAACTATTTTTTTTATCACATAATAATTTTAATATTGATGACTATTTATTACTGGAAATATATATGTATAATTTTTTACTATTTTATGGAATACTTTTGCATTAAAAAATTACATCTTCTTGAAACATTAAAATACGATCTGGGAATTTTCCCAATGGGTTTTTAAACGAAGGGTAGGATTCCTAATTTTAGGAAGTAAAGGAAATCTAATGTGTTCTGCGGTCACTTTCAGTGTTAACATTTACAAAGAGGGGTTGACAGCTGGTCACCCCTCATAGGAAGGCGCCCTCTAACGGGAAAGCTGTAGTAAACCTTCGACTGAGCTTTTTAATTGAATCTGAATCCCACGCCTCGTAGTTTTATGCGAATTTCATGCCTTTTACACATCACCAACTATGAATAATTGATCAACTTCCATCTCCATCCCGTTTCAGCCCCCCTCTCAACATCCACTACCCCCTCTTAGAGGGGAAGTTTCAACAACTGAAGTCACTTTTGATGTCCCTTCTTCAATCAATGATCAAATACACTTTTATTTGACTTACAAAAGAAAATTAATGGAATTAATTAATGATATATACATAGATTTTAAATTTTTTTTTGTGCTCCATTTTATTTCAGGCTTTTTACGTTTTTCTATTTTTTTTTAATAAAATAAAATTATTATTATAATATTCAATTATACTTGAGATTTATTGATTATTAGTGGAATATTCCGAAGCTATTGATACTCATATTTAATCTGCATTTCATGATAGAATTTCAAGAAATGGAGGGAAATATTTTTCACAAATAAAAGAAATAGAGCACTGATAATACGGATCACTGATTTATCAGTTTATTAAAATTCATTGCATGGGAGCTCGTGAATAGTCTTAATTTGTTAAAAAAAGTATTTTAAAAATTTTTTAAAATGCAATTTGAGTTAAACAATTAAATCTAATTATGAGTCTGTGTTCGATTTTTTATGAAGCCATTTATTGCATGTTTTAAAAAGGGTATATTCAGGAGATTTCGGCATTATCTTTCATTTTAATATTATAATTTGCTTCATCACACAGTGGTACGCAATAGCTGTCCATATATATATATATATATATATATATATATATATATATATATATATATATATATATATATATATATATATATATATATATATATATATATATATATATATATATATATATATATATATATATATATATATAGGAAATAGATAGATTGATAGTTAGATGTGTGTGTATGTATTCCTGTCCTTAAAGTTTTTTATTTCTCCATTTCTGATATATATATCCTCTATAGTGATTGGCTTTAAGAGGAAAATATCGATTTACAAATACTAACATGCATGGTTCTTGAATAAAGGTATTCTATACCGTAAAAATTTGAGTGCATCTAAAAGTGGGGGCAGCTACTTAGCATAAAAGTGGTGTATAATGAAACATAACTCTTGGATCTTAAACCAAAAATGTCCTTTTACACTACTTGGTGTAAAGTAACCACCATCGTTTTTGTTATTCAGTAACAATAAAATTTGTAACTACAGTATGGTAAGATGCACATAAGAGTAAGCAAAATTAAATTTACGATACAATATGAAGCTTGAATCATTAATTAATTTATACAATGCTTCTTAAAATAAAATTAGTTCTAACTATCGAAATAAATAGTTTTCTCTATCTATATTGTTAGCAATAAATGAAATGTATCATAATGCTGTGTCATTCAGATAAATAGTTTTCTCCATCTATATTGTTTGTAACAAATGGAGTGTATCATAATACTGCGTTATTCAGATTAATTGTTTTCTCCATCTATATTGTTTGTAATAAATGAAATGTATCATAATGCTGTGTCATTCAAATAAATAGTTTTCTCCATCTATATTGTTTGTAATAAATGAAATGTATCATAATGCTGTGTCATTCAGATAAATAGTTTTCTCCGTGTATATTATTTGTAATAAATGAAATGTATCATAATGCTGTGTCTATTCAGATAAATAGTTTTCTCCATCTATATTTTTTGTTATAAATGAAATGTATCATAATGCTGTGTCACTCAGATAAATAGCTTCCTCCATTTTTATTGTTCATAACGAAAACGTGTTATCAAGGTTTACTAGAAGATAAAAAATAAATAAATAAAATAAATGAACAGTTTTAACCATCTATAATATTGATTAAAAAACTTTTACGAGTCATAATGTTGTGCCTTCAAGATAAATAGTTTCCTCCATGTATGTTGTTTTTAATATTCAAAATATATTATTTTGTTGTGCTATTTGTATAAATAGTTTTAACAGTACATATTGTATGTAATAAGTGAAATGCATCATTATGATGTGTCATCTAAATAAATAATTTTCTCTCTATGTATTGTCGAACTGAAACCTATTCTCAGGGTGTTTTATGAAAAATAAATATAATAAATAGTTTTTAACATCTGTACTATTTATACAAAAAATATTACGTGTCATCATGTTGTGTATCCAAAATAAATGGTTTTCACCATCTTTGTTGTTTTCATTAATTAAAATCTATAATTTTGTTGTGCCATTTCAATAAATAGTTTTCACCGTATATATTGTATGTAATAAATGAAATGTATCATTATAATGTGCCATTCAGATAAATAATTTTCACTTTATGTATTGTTTAACTGAAACCTATTCTCAGGGTGTTTTAGAAAATAAATAAAATAAACAGTTTTTAACATCTATCTATCTATCTATATAAAAATATATTTTATATATATATATATATATATATATATATATATATATATATATATATATATATATATATATATATATATATATATATATATATATATATATATATAAACAAAAAGGTACGTGTCTTAATATTGTGTATCCAAGATAAATGTTTTTTACCATCTATGTTGTTTTTATTAATTAAAATATATGATTTTGTTGTGCCATCGGTATAAATAACTTTTACTGTTTAAAAAATATACAGTCTTATTAAAAATATTTTTAATTGGGTTGGAAGATATATGGTATAAGTCGTGGACAAATTACCTGAATAATGCACTGACTTCCTTCCTTTGTAATTGTTTCAAAATGAGCTAATTACTTTGTCCGACCAACCTATTTAATTCGACTTTAAATTTACTTCGTTACGAAATTCTTCACTAGAAAAATTCTTTGCCTAAGAGTACTAATTAGCTTTAAAGAAAAACAGTTATTATTAATTAGTTTCTCTCACGCTGTTTTCTTTCTTTTTTGTTAATATTGATCATGAATTAGGAAGAAAATTATAAGCCGCTCATTTCAAAGATTTAATGATATTTACAGTGAAAAAAATAGAAATCGTCATTATAAATTGTTTGTTTTTATTTAAAAAAAAAAATATTACTTCGACAGTTTTTTTTTCCAACTGTGTAGCTTGTCCTCAAGATTAAATTCATAGTTATGACTTTCCCCTTTTTTCAAATGTCAAAAAACCACCAAGTTTTAAGGGATTGAGAGGCCCTTGAACTTAAGCAGCTTCTTAGGGGGAAATGTTTAATATGCTTCTAATCATCTTTATTCAATTTATACAATTAAACTTATAATTGATATTTGCTTTACTCAGCTGAGTCTGCTCATCAAGGTAAGTATTTCATGCATCGAGTTTGGCTCCTCAAAAATTTTACCGGGAGTAAAAATACTCTTCGCAAAATTTTAATTGTTAACTTTTTATCATACAGTTAGGTAAGAATATTCTTTAGATAATCAGTTAATGAGTGTAGAACGAGTAAAAATGTATTAATAAAATGAATTGCCATTACTTTAAAACTGCTAATAGTAACATCTGAAGAGATCTCAACATAGAGAATAAGTCAACTTCAGTGCAATTAAATAACCTTTGTTTTTTGAAGTTTTCCAAGCCGACAATGAAGGTGACAATTGCGACATAAATTTTGAATAAGCTGTTAAATAGAAGTACAAAAATTTTTTTAATTGGTCAATTCTCAAATTTGAGGTATTTTTAAAAAAAAAAAATTTAAATCGTTTTAAAAGTAAAATTAAAAATTGATCATTGTTTCTGAGTGACGTTGATTCTTGTATGCGTCTTGCAGGTATTTTAGTAGTCAACATCAAGATTACATTAAAATTCATACCTGTTATAATTCTTTTAAGTCTTCGTTAAACTAAAAATTACATTAGCAGACTTGAAAGTTTTACATAATTTAGTTTTTATTACTACCGCGGAAAACTTCTTAAACATAAGACATGGTTCCCAGACTTGAGTTGTGTATGACAAATAGGTAATGAAGCTTCATTAATTATCTTTAAAAAGTAGGTAAAAGACCGGACAAATTATGAAAGAAAAAAAAACTCACCTTTCTAAAATCCAAAAATGGAAATAATATCTACAAAGTACTTTTAATAATGATTATCTTTAGTAACAGGCCAGACACTTCTCTTAGACTACACAAAACAATCAAAATGTACCAAGAAATTAAAAAAATATTAAAAGATAACTTCCAGATTTATTATAAAAATATTAATTTATAAGAGTAGTATAAGTTATTTTGCATAATGAAAATTGGTAAAAGATGAAACTGAATCCGTCAAAATATAAAACTGAAATCCATTAGGATAGCTAATTTTCTGGGGTTGCTCTTTGTTAAAAATCCATAGAAAATAAAGAGTTTGACTGATTCCGATAACATTATTACTCAAATGTATGTTTCATGTATGTTTAATGTATGTTTAACACCAATAGAGTGACCCAGTTGTATAAAAAGATGAGTCCAAAAATTTGAGCAATATCTTTCCTTAAAAAAGTCATTTAATATACTTTGTAACATTTACTCCTCCTATAAAAGACTACTCTTTCGTAACTTACAATATTATTCGTTTTACTGTCTTTTTCTTAAAAAATATTAATCAGAATATAAATCTAATCCTGAAGAATACATTAAAAATTTATGCAAATCTAAATTTCATATAATCATCTTTTATAAATTTTGAGATTTATTAGTTTAAAGTTAAAAAAAAAAAAAAAAAATCTATTATTATGTGAGTATACACTGTAAAATAAATTTGGATCAATTTACTTTAAAAAAAGTACTGGCACTGGGTGTGCATCCTCCCTAAAACCCGATTAACCGAAAACTTTTATATCGTAATTTTTACAGTAATATTTATTTAATTTTAGTGATTAAGTGATTCAGTAAGTCCATAATAAATACTGCCGTAAAAGTTACGATATATCATATTCTTTGTTCCGTAAAATTTTACAGTAAGGATTTTACGGTAGAAAATACCGGCATTTTGATTGCCGGTATTTTTTATTGTAATTTTATCCAGAATTTTTTACAGTATATGCTGAATAGATATCAAAGGAAAGTCTACTGGGATTCTACAAAATTTGAAAATGAAAATACAAAATTTATCCAAAGGCCTTGAGGTAAGTTGAAAAAATTCATTCTAAGTTTCAACCAAAAAAAAAAAAAAAAAAAAAAAAAAAAACGATATTAGTTCAAGAATCTGTATACTTAACCCAAACTATAAAATCGATCCGGTTAAATAATGAAAATGTATCGAATGATTTATGATTTTACTGTTGTATAATTTGAAGAAAATATTTCTAAGTTTAAATCACTCAAACGAAACTGTTATTTGAAGTTTTAATTAAAATTAAAACATAACTATTTAACAATTAAAATTGCATCCTTTTTAATAATTAAAAGGATATCTAAAGGTAATAATGAAAAAAAAAAAACTGGTTATTATGAATTGTCCCGGAATGCAATTTGAGACTATGGATAGCAAAGGCACGTCTATTGGGATCTATTGAATATAGAAAGCTTATCTAATGGCTTACTGTTATGAATGTTGATGAGGTCTTAACAAGAGAAGGCTGCTTTTGTAACCTCCTACTGTGTAGTGCAATACTCAGCAGGGGGTTTAGGTCGCGTGTCCCATCTGTTGCTTTTCCCCTTCTCCTGCTGAAATTTTATCTTCTGCCATTCTATTGTTTTTTCAAGCATTAAATTCGATATGGGAACAGCATTCACATAAACATATTCGTTCAACTTTGTTTAATTATTGTTTCTTTCATTTAACAGGATATCTAAAATTATATAAATATATATATATATATATATATATATATATATATATATATATATATATATATATATATATATATATATATATATATATATATATATATATATATATATATATATATATATATATATATATATATATATATATATATATATATATATATATATATATATATATATATATATATATATATATATATATATATATATATATATAAAGAGAGAGAGGGACCCTGGCCCAATTATTAAACGCACTGTAAGAATCTATGTAAAATTCTAATTATCAGGTGATACTCTATAGCTTTATTGTTTTTACGTGGCTGAAACCAGATTACACTTGTTTATATTCGTGTATCAATTGGTTAGCATTGTAATGCAATACGTTAAAAATAAATACAAATAGTAAAAAATGTCCTCTATAAAAGCCCACTACATGTTTGCTTAAATATAAAAGTATTACATATAAATTCGTTCAAAGCATGTAATTGATAAAACACTACAGCGCGTCTAATTATTTGGTCTAATTATTATAATATGCTAATATAATGCCTGGTATAGTAAATATTATATTTTTATATAATATATCGTCTAATTTATCCTATCATCAAATTTATATTATATATTTCACCAATTGATACACGAACGAAACCAAGTGCAAACCGGTTTCCGTCGCGTTAAAACATTAAAGCTGTATAGTATCACTGATTATTCAGATTTTGCATAGAATTTTATAGTGCGTCTAATAACCTGGCCAGGGACTGTATATCAAAAAAAAACAATCAAAACTTAATATTTTAATTAAAAATTAAAATACACACAAATAAACATTTATAACATACTATTATACTTTTTTTTATCAAGCCATACGATTATATCTTCAAAAATTAGTGCTCTAATAATAATTTTCCTTTTTTAGTTTGTATTTTATTTCAATCCTTATTGTTTTATATATGTCCGAATGAAATTAAGATAAGATATACATATAAGAGTCAATAAAGTTATGCTTAGGAAAGAATACAAAGAAAGAATGCATGTATACATAAATTTTTAAAATAAAAATAGCTTCTAAATCGAACTTCACGTGAATATTATGGTGAATTCAAACTAAGCTTAACAAATCGGCAGCGGGTAGAATTTATACATTACAAACTTATTTAATACAGTTCACAGAAATTTAGAAATTTAAATATAAATAACTTATATAGAGGATCAAGATTGTATGTATATGTATATGTTACCAATAAAGTGAATAATTAAATTACTTCACGAATTAACTAATTAACTAGACCAGTTGAAGTATATAATAGATGAAAAATTTCATCATACTTCACCGAGTTATTCTAGACCGTTAAACTGGAAAACAAACAATTTCGAAGTTATTCGATAAATTTATTGAAATATTTTAAATACTATTAAAAAGAAAAATATGTAACTTTTGAAAAATTTGCCAATTTGGGAAGATTTTCATTCCCAGATAAAATCAACGAAATTATTTACAACATAATTCGAATCATTCTTCTGTATGTATTAACGAACTGTTGTCAATTTGTAATAATTATTATATATTTATAATTATTCGGTAATTTTTAAAGGCAAAGAATAATTATCAAAACTTATGACATCAAAATAATTAGATATTTTTATGCATCTAAATAATTCAGCGTTGAAATAACTTAACAAATATTAAAAAAAATTAGATCATAATAATTTCTCATTTTCACTTAACAATGACTTTTTTGTGTTGACATTTTAATAATTAGTATCAATAGCGTTGGCCTTGATGCAAAAATTTAAAACTCATGAAAATTGTCAAAAACTCTCAACTGGTATAAAAACAGCATATCATTTCGTTATTAAATATGATGACAAAACCTTCGAAAAACATCTATCATGGAAATTTTCGGACTAAAGGGGTTCGGAAAATCGAGATTCTGATGTATTTTTTTTTTTATTTATTATTCAAATATTATAATTAGAATAAAATGAAGGGAAAAAACCTAATACTCATGAATAATTGTTAGAAACTCTAATAGCTGTAAAAATAGCATATTATACTTTATCGTTATTTTGTATAATGACAAAGCCTTTAAAAAGCATCCTTCATAAAGATATTCGGATTAAAGAGGAATGATTGTGTTAAAAACTCTCAACGCTTGCATAAATAGCATGTTATATCGTTATTTTGTATAATGACAAAGCCTTTAAAAAACATCCTTCATAGAGATATTCGGATTAAAAAGGTATGGAAAATCGAGATTCTGGTTTATTTTATTTTTATTTAAATATTATAATTAAAACAAAAAATGTTGATTAAGATGGAAAAAAACTAGCATTCATGAATAATTGTTAAAAACTCTCAACGCTTACATAAATAGCATATTATATCGTTATTTTGTATAATGACAAAGCCTTTAAAAAACATCCTTCATAGAGATATTCGGATTAAAAAGGTATGGAAAATCGAGATTCTGGTTTATTTTATTTTTATTTAAATATTATAATTAAAACAAAAAGTGTTGATTAAGATGGAAAAAACTAGCATTCATGAATAATTGTTAAAAACTCTCAACGCTTACATAAATAGCATATTATATCGTTGTTTTGTATAATGACAAAGCCTTTAAAAAACATCCTTCATAGAGATATTCGGATTAAAAAGGTATGGAAAATCGAGATTCTGGTTTATTTTATTTTTATTTAAATATTATAATTAAAACAAAAAGTGTTGATTAAGATGGAAAAAACTAGCATTCGTGAATAATTGTTAAAAACTCTCAACGCTTACATAAATAGCATATTATATCGTTATTTTGTATAATGACAAAGCCTTTAAAAAACATCCTTCATAGAGATATTCGGATTAAAAAGGTATGGAAAATCGAGATTCTGGTTTATTTTATTTTTATTTAAATATTATAATTAAAACAAAAAATGTTGATTAAGATGGAAAAAAACTAGCATTCATGAATAATTGTTAAAAACTCTCAACGCTTACATAAATAGCATATTATATCGTTATTTTGTATAATGACAAAGCCTTTAAAAAACATCCTTCATAGAGATATTCGGATTAAAAAGGTATGGAAAATCGAGATTCTGGTTTGTTTTATTTTTATTTAAATATTATAATTAAAACAAAAAGTGTTGATTAAGATGGAAAAAACTAGCATTCATGAATAATTGTTAAAAACTCTCAACGCTTACATAAATAGCATATCATATCGTTATTTTGTATAATGACAAAGCCTTTAAAAAACATCCTTCATAGAGATATTCGGATAAAAAAGGTATGGAAAATCGAGATTCTGGTTTATTTAATTTTTATTTAAATATTATAATTAAAACAAAAAGTGTTGATTAAGATGGAAAAAACTAGCATTCATGAATAATTGTTAAAAACTCTCAACGCTTACATAAATAGCATATTATATCGTTATTTTGTACGATGACAAAGCCTTTAAAAAACAGCCTTCATAGAGATATTCGGATTAAAGAGGTTCGGAAAATCGAGATTCTGTTATATTTTTATTTATTATTTAATATGATGAGGGTGTTTATCGTTGTGCACACGTGCGGAATGTGAACTATAAAAAAATGCAAGTTGTTTATCGGCGGCTGAAAGGGGTAAAAACCTTTAAGTGGTAGACACAGCTGTCTCCAAAATCATTATGCGCTTTCAAATAAAATGCTCCTTTTAAGTAGAAAATTCCGTCTAGCCCCTCTTACCAAAGATATTTTGCAGTACATTTCTTTTGGAAGAATACGATTTGGATTTAAAAAGGATTTGCCGGTTTAAAGCTTTGACTTCTAGCTTTAGCTGTGGAAATAAAAAGCGATTTTTTTTTAGAGAAAGTAAACAACCGTTTTGCGTGGACATAGAGTTGAAGATAAGATTACCGTTATTTTATTTGTCTTCGTAAATACTCGTCCCATTTAAGAGTTGTTTAATGCACACTATGAACATTTCTAAATAAGTTTAACGGAAAAGAGTTTTCAGTTCTGTCTTTGCACTAAAAGTATTTTCTTCTTAAGTACAAAATGTATTACATTTATGCAGAACGTTTAAAGGCAATGATTCTTTGATTTAGAAATTTTGGCCGTTAACTCCATTTTTATGATTTCAATTTTGTATGGATCAATGGCAGAAAAAATAGAAGCAACTTAAATATTCTAATGGAAGTGTCAACTAATAACATTAAGAAGTATCATAAATATTCTAGCGGTAGTGTTTAATATTATCATTAAAAAATGTATATTTTAAATATTCTAGCTGTAGTGTCAATTACGGAGCGGCTAACATTACGAAGTATTTTTTAAATATTTTAGCATTAGTGTCAACTACCAACATTAAAAAGTATCTTAAATATTCTAGCGGTAGTGTCAATCATGGAACGGTTAACATTACGAAGTATTTTATAAATATTTTAGCATTAGTGTCAACTGCAAACATTAGAAAGTATCTTAAATATTCTAGCGGTAGTGTCAATCATGGAACGGCCAACATTACGAAGTATTTTTTAAATATTTTAGCATTAGTGTCAACTATCAACATTAAAAAGTATCTTAAATATTCTAGCGGTAGTGTCAATCATGGAACGGCAAACATTACGAAGAATTTTTTAAATATTTTAGCAGTAGTGTCAACTAACAACATTAAAAAGTATCTTAAATATTCTAGCGGTAGTGTCAAAGACCAACATCTAATAATACTAAACTGATAGTTTTCATAAAGACTAAAAATGTTTTTAATTCGAAAAAATTATAAAAAATCACAAATTTTGTTTATTACCGTTAATAGCGTTTAATACTCAACATTATAGCAAAAAATTTTGTTTTAATAATAATTGCTACAAGTTAATATCTTCTACCGACTCAACAGCTCCATATTTTGGATATTAAACGCAGAGATTTAATAAATATGTATAATATTTTCTTCAATTTCAAGCTACCAAATGCAATTGTTTTATATCGAAATTGTATGCAGTTGAGGCGGAAGAATAATATATTATTTTAAAATTGTGTACGAACAACTGTATATATATATATATATATATATATATATATATATATATATATATATATATATATATATATATATATATATATATATATAATATATATATATATATATATATATATATATAATATATATATATATAATAGAGAATCATATATATATTTCTTTAAGTTTATAACCAGCGTTCAAAAGATTATCCTTTTTAGAGCTTACAGCTATCAATGTTCAAATACGTAGCATTATAATTTGCAACTGAACTCAGAAGACAAAGGAACTCATGTATCAAGCATTTTGACGAAGATTCGCAGAGGATTTAATAATTGAACTATCCCGCATTTGCGTTATATGGAGAGGAAAACTCCAATAACTCCAATGTTTAGACCGACAAGGACACTCAAATCCATAGATTCAACCCTGAGTCACTCCATTGTTAGGCAAGTGCTCTATCCCCACCATTTTTGGTCTAATTTTCAAAATTTATGTCAGTGACGGCTGATGATTACGCACCAAGATCCTGTTGATTTTGCCAACTCGCCATGTTTCTACATTCCCTTTTAGAATTTAGATTTTGTCAACTCACCATGTTTTCACCAAAAAGCACCCTAAGGAATTAGGTTTTCAACTTTTAAATTTCATCAATGTATTTATAGAATTCCGTTGATTATTGACTTTTTTAAGAGTCCAAATCGAAAATAGCTTTTTACTTGATAAATACGCTTAAATCACGGTGACACACTTACATTGTGAGGTGCTTCATTTTCATTCCATGGATACCAGCTCGTCTGTCAAGTCGAATGATTACCACATCATGCCGTTGGTCAAAAAATTTTCAAGCTAGGAGCCTCATAACTCTCTGAATCACAACGGGCAGTTTAGGAAAAGCTTTACTTAACTCCGAGATGCTAACAGGGCATAATTATAAGTATTTTTTTTAATTTAAAGTTTAGTATTAAAAATTCAAAAACTATGTTCTCTATTTCAATTATTTTGTTTCAATACCTAGGCATGGTGTAAAGCCGCTGTTGTCTTGCAGGATGAGATTTCCGATGTTTTTGATACTGGCTCCTTATCGCTTTTTATTTTGGCACTTAAATACATAATTTGATTTGAGAGTTTGAAGGGATTTAATTATCGATGATGCGAACTTTCATCTATCAAAACGAACCTCATGATAGAATCAAGTTAACATGCCTTATATACTAGTGAATTTGTATTTAATATTTATAGTGGTAGTTAGACCACAATACTCCCCTTCCAGAATTTTATATGTGATAGAATTCGATAAACAAATACAACTAGTTGATTTATGCTGTTATATATATATATACATACATACATATATATATATATATATATATATATATATATATATATATATATATAATATTTTTTTCTTCACTTATTTTTGTTTATTAACCGGGAAACTTTTTACCTCACCAATTTTTACTTCAAATCAGATTTATTTTTTTGAGCGCTATATTTAAAGCAAATCAACTGTTGAATGCAGACTATCCATCGAGGTTGGCGAGTTCATATCGCGTCTGCAGGTCACCATTGAAGGGATTTAATTATCGACGGTGCCAACCTTTATCTATCAAAAGGTACCTCTTGAAATTAACATGTCTTATATACGAGTGAATTGGTATTTAATATTTATATTGGTAGTTACACCATAAGGTTCTATTCTAATACCATTCAGCGTTTTGCTGATAATATCGTCATTTTGAATAGAATTGCTTTACTTTCCTTAGCTATTTTATGAAAGCAGCGAATGAAGTAGGCCTCGTTATTGATGGGGGGAAAAAAATAATAATAATAATATTGTGGCATGGACAAAATTTACTACATTTTTATCAGCGCCTGTAGATACATTTGCAAGAGTTTCCAGTTTCCCCGAACTGGTTCAATTATTAATGATACTAACAATATTTCAGAAGAAATTAACTCCAGGATACAATAAGAAAATAAATACTTTTGCTTACACTGCTTATTTAAGAAGAAACTACTCACTGAAAAATCAAGTTGAAGATCTATAAAACAGTTATCAGTACTATAATTACATATGGTAGTGAAGCTTGGATATTGGAAACTTGGATATATACAGATTTATTCTAATAAAGCATTTAATGATTTTTGTATTAAAAAATAATCAATTCTAAAAAATTGTGTTAGTATTACTTATCAAATTTTTCAATCCAAAATAAAAATTTCAACAATAACGTTAATTCTCCAAAAAATCATAATTCACATTTTTACCCCTTTCATTTTTAGCTTATGTATTCACACAAAAAATTAATAAATAGATAAATAATAATAATAATAATTCAAAACTAGACTAGATGCTGCTCTAGCTCTATGAAATCAATTGCCTGACCAAAATATTATTTAAAAACAATTAGTGATAAAACAATGAAAAAATTTCTTTCTTCAGATTAAATGTTTTTAAAAAAATTAGTAGTTCATTAAAAAAAAAAAAAAGTACAGTTGCCTAATGCGTTCACATTTAATGAATATTATTCATGATCCGCTAAAAAAAATGTTTCTTAGCCAAAAAACAAAAATTAAAAAGGCTGGTTTAGAGATGGTATTAAAAGTTTTAATTAAAGGAAGATATTTTGTGGTGTTCACAGAAGCGTATGATTCCTACAAGAAAAGGGAACCCCTCTCAAAAACTGCCCTTCAATGGGAACAATATCTTTGAAATTCTTGTTAGAGGGGGTGCGCTTTCTGGTTGTTTGCATCGCAATTACCTTTTGTGTGAAACGGAAACGTTGTCTCCATTCACCTTTTGCGACACTTCCCCGCCCTCCCTCCGTCACAACATGCTCAATGACTACCCCTTGGCGGTTTCCTTTTTCGACAAGCTAAGTATAGATGGAGCAGGCTCGACAAAGAAACTCAAATATTGATAAACTGTTTGCCCTTCTTTACCCTGAGGGGTTTCTATATGCTATCATCTGTAGTCAGGGTTTTCTATGAAATCCATCACTTGTAATTTATCCACTATGCTTTGCTTCAATTTTAAATGTTACATGGTTCTTTCTAAATATTTAATCTACACACAACTATCTTTATATTTATGTTTAAAGTATTTTAGCTAATAAACATAATGATGAAAAGAGTTTATATTTATCAAATGAGTTTTATTATCTTGAAATATTTTTTGTTACCTATCTTCATGAACATTGAAAATACTATTAATTAACAAAATATTTTTAGAAAAAGGTTCCTTTTTTCCGAAATATTCTAGATAATGTCTTCACATACATTAAAAATAGATTGTTCAATTTATTAAAAATTTAAAAAAAAAAAAAAAAAAAAAAAATCGCTAATCTGAAGGAGCTTTGATGTCAAAATATTCCTTAAAACTGTTGTCACAAATATTTATAACATTATGTTCAAACTTATTTTTATTTATTTATTTTTTTATGTTTACAAGAAAGAGCTGTTATTTCGAAATATTTATTAGAAATGTCTTCAATATTACGTAAGCATATTTTTGATTGTTTTGGGTTCCCCTCCCCTCTTGTCAGCAAAAATAAACAAATCACATCTCCCTACCATGTTTATTCAAGAAAGTTGCAGCACCCAACTCCCACCTGTTTTTTGCGGTAAATTTGACTGTAGTAATTTTAAATTCTAATAAAGAGGTGTAACTTTGCATTTAACAAAGTTTAAACTTTAATTAATTTTATTAAACTATGAGTGGAATATTCTTTAATAAACTTTTGTGTTTTCCTTTTATGTTTAAGACTGTTGCCCTCTGAAACTCTTCGAAGAATTTTTTTTCTTTTCCTGAATTTAACTTTTATTCTACATTTTTAAATTTTCCATGCGTAATTTTTTTTGCTAAATATTTAATTTTGTTTCTTTTAAATTTTTTTTTAATATAACAGGATTTTCATTCCTTACGTAAGCATTACTCATACTCCTCTTATTCCCTTTTCAACAAAATTAAGTGAATCACTAATTCCTTTCCTTCGGTAGGTGCTTATGAAATATGCAATATTTAAACAGCCCCCATATATATTCAGTTAGAGCATCCAAACTTGCTTAAATTATATGAAGTTTATTCATGTAATTTACATAATATGCAAGTGACTTGAGTTTCGTTGATTAATAATTATTGTTATAGTTATTAACTGTTTGATCGGCAAGTGAAATAATGTATGTTTAAAATACTAGGTCCAGAAGTTCCCTTGTCTTTTGGATTGGGTTCAAAACAACAAGGCTACGGCAAAATTAGCAGTCGTAAACCCAAAAATTGGGTCGGCTGATCAATGGCGGTTATAAAATAATATAAGTTACTAACAATCGAAAAAATTTTATTATTTGGTAAAATAATTGTGGGTAGTAGATAATGATGAAATTATTCCAGCAATCAAACAGAATTTGCAATTTTCTGTTCCACAGTAGAAATTTGTTTGATTTCCATACATTTTTTTTCTCACCAAAGTATTCATTTGCCACCTTTAATGTGTACATTTTTAAACTTTATTTTTAGAAATGATTCTAAAAATTACGACCTGTATATTAGAATTAATTGGTATGGCAGTTTAATCTCAGTCCAATATCATTGCTGATTATAGTAAATTCGAAGTACATTTAAATAATATAGTAGAAACTGTCGATACTATACATCATCTATTTTACCGATGCTTCAACTGATTCCATTGCATTTAAATTGAGGGCTAATGAATCAACGATAATCCCTCTTTCAATTCATCTGTGATAATACGTGAATGAATGCTGAAATTTCACTAATTCTTTTCGTCGAAAGGGATGCAATTCTAGAGAAAATGGAGCCCTGTTATTGGGTGGTTATTTCACGTGATTACTGATGTCCGAGAAGGCTGTCTCGATAATGTAATATTAAGAGGACGTTATACCACAGGAGAAACTTTTCATCACAAATTCTCTTTCATCTCCATTGGTGTATTCTAATTTAAAGTTTAGAGAACAGTGAATTGAGGCTTACTTAGGGTAAACCATGAAATTTAAAATATAAAAAAAAAAAAAAAAAGAAAAGAAAAATATCAAAATGCTAACGAATTAATGAAGAACTTTTCCATAACGTAATCATAAGTAATCCACTTATAATATATATATATATATATATATATATATATATATATATATATATATATTCAGAGTTTCTATGGCTTACGCTAGGTATGTATAAAATCACTTAATTTTTTAAATTACTTATGAATGTGAAAGAGAATTTGCCATGAAACAATGAATAAGAAAATCAATGATAGAGAGAATCAAAGAATTATTAGATTAACGAATAAAATACAATAAAACTTTGGTAAATAAATTAATGAGCAACTGATAATTTCGTTGACATAATAATTCGCTATTTATTCATTCTTTGATTCTCTTATTGATAGATTCGGTGATTCACTGACTCATTATAGATTCTTTATAAGACAGATAAATTGATCTCGCTAGTTTTATTTCTCTTTTCTCGACGATTAACTTTGATTATGATTCACCAGATTTTAATTATGTTTTTTCTGCATTTAAATATTAATTTATGTAAATGCGTATGGTCTTATTACTACATTTGTAAGAAGGTTTCTAAAAATATATTTAAAGGATTCTTAGCTAAAGTAATTGACCCTAAATGGTATTATTAGCATTACTTTTATTATTATAAATTTTAACAAGAATTTTACAATATTTAATTATGAAAAAAGAGGCATTGTAATATATTTACACAACAATTATTTGTTTTCACATAGCATAAACTTAAGTTTTCGTAAGACCGTGTGTAAACATAGCTTGACTTATAAAATTAACTAAATCAATGACTTTCGTAAAGCTTTTATTGTATCTAAATCAAAAACATTCTAACAACTAAACAAAGTTTCTGAATAAGTTGATTTTTAAAGCATGTAGAATAAAAGAAAGCAAGAAAAATTGTAAGTTTTGACCCAAGAGAGGGGTAGATTGACTACCTTCAAGATATAAATGTCTTTATTTTCTACAAAAAAAAGAAAGAAAAAAAAAAGAAAAAAAAGTAGCATTTCTACAATTTCCGAGATGTCTCCATATGTCATCGAAAAGTGTTATTTGAAAAGAAGAAAAAAAAGTGAAAATGATCCAAGAAATAGTGGTAGGGGAGATACATTATCATAAAAGAGGAAAGCAGCGTCTTGTGTCCGATCTTTATCAACTATTGAAGGCCTTAGGCGCCAAACGCTAACAATTGTCCCCTTGGGCGTCTTTGACTTATGCCGCCTTCGTGGGAATGTACCTTCAGAGCATTTTGTAGAGCATTACTTACGAAACATTTTCTTAAAAACACACAGAAAAGCTTCATTTAAAGGCATCTGAAACGAATAAATTTTATTATAATATAAAAATTTTATTATAAATTTTATTAAACATGAACAATAAATACACCAACTCACCCAGAAATGTTTCATTTAACCTTTTGTCACAAAATTTTTACTAATCATATTTTTCATTATTTTGTTTTAATTTACTTGAAATAAGTGAAAGATATTTTAATTAGCAATTTAATAATTTATGGTTTTGAAATACAGCATGAAACACCGGTATCTTTGTCTGCGTTAAAGGTAAAATCTTCCAACATGGCTCACTTCCAAACAATAACGTTTCTAATTTGCATTTACTTAGATCTAAAGGAGATAGTTATTAATCATTGAAATTTCTTTAATTTACGAAATCATTGATACATTTTCGAATAAGAATGAATTTTTTTTTTCAAACTACTTTTTTTAGGATTTTGTATATTAGTAAAAATATAAGTTTGATAATCTAATAGATTTTTCTAGTAACTATTAGACTATTTTTTTTTAATTAAGAAATACCAAAATATAGTTTTGCTTGTAATTAGAGAGCCAGAAAAAAAATATATAAAAGAACACCGGTGTCCTATCTGGGTCAAAGGGTTAAAGGGATATGAAACACCTAAATAGCAATAACACTAATAATAAATACACCTAGAAATGCTTTATTTAAAGATACTGATAAATTGAAAATTATATTAATTTTATTAATAATAGTAATATTAACCAATTTATCGGTTCAAATAATTGGAGCGGTCAAGGTTATAAGAGGGCATATTAGAAATCTGCACTTTCGAGAAAAATTTAAAAAAAACTATGTCAATTGGGAAAATATTGTTTTCATTGTCTCCAAATAGTTGGATTCTCTTCTTCAGGTGGTCTAGAAAATTACTTGGTATTTGATAATCGATTATTTATATCCCAAAATCAACAAAAAACTTATTTTCGTAAAAATGTTACATATATACATTGTAAAACAGTTACATAAATGTTACATTTTAACAATGACCGCTTCAATTATTAGTCTTTTCATTTTTGATTACGTAGTATGAAAAATTGAATAAGATATTCTTAAAAATGGGGACCAAAACTGGCTTGGTGCAGTTAAGAGAAAAAATTTGTAAATAAATAAGTAAATTAATAAATAAAAACGTACATTTATTTACTTCTCACAATAGTAATGCCAGTCTAGGATAGATGTCCATATTTTTTTTTATTCTAATCGAAATAAAAGTGCTAGGAATAGGAAATGTTTATGCATATTTTTATTTTAAGTTTGTATACCTGTATGAGCAAATATATGTTATGAGCAAAAAATAATGATATGTTACGAGCAAAAAATAAGGAGAATAAAATATGAAAAAAATTGTTCGAAAATAAACTTACAAGTGGTCATCTCTTCTTAATAACGAGATGAGTTACCCACCCAATATAGTAGCGAAAAAGTAAAATATGAAAAATTGCATAGTTAAAAATTACAAACAAAACAGTCACATGACCATAAATAAGATGGTAATCAACTGTGAGAAAAACCGTTTATTAACTGCTTTCATCAAATACGGTTAAACAACTAAAAAAATTTCTCACCAACCAACTCCACTTAATGAAGCCACTTAGTTCCTTGCAACTGCGTACATAATATAACCAAGAGGGCTAAGATAATATAACCAAGAGATTTTCTCATAACCGACAGAACTGGGGTTTGAGACCCAGCGTTGACACCACAATATTCCCTTGAACACATGAAGAGTTTCCAGTGTCCTGAACTCACCAATCCCCATTACCTAAATAAAAGCCTAGCTCCTATGTCCAGTTAACTTTCTTTCTTACGGTTTTGAAACCATGCTAGTTGTAAATGGTAAAAAAAAACAGTATAATTTTGTATTCATGGTTTTATAACCATAATAGTCGTAAGCGCTTTTTCTTTTACTGTGAACTTTATGGTTAATCGGATAGACAGTAATTTTACCATAATTTTAGAATGAAAGTTCTAACAGTGTAAACAAAATCTAATGTACAGATTCAATCCACCATTTTCGAAAAAATGTTACCAGCTTTTATGTGCAAATTTCAAGATTTGTGCCCGTTATTCTCTATAGCCAACACGCTGATCTTTATGAAATTTTGAGTTTCTAGAATCAGATATATTCAGATCTATTTTATTTTCCTTGCAGAGATGTTTTTTTTTTTTTTTTTTTTTTTTTTTGTCCTCGAGATTAATTTATACTTTTTAATGATTTTTTCAATTCCTGGAAAAATAATTTCCTCCGTTTTTCAATATTTTTTGGTGTTGTAAATACCTTAGATAATTGTTTGGCACCTACTTTTTTACCACTACTTTAAAATTTCTAAGATCCTACAGTCTCTGATATGTCTAATGAAAAGTAGCAATCACTCCTTAAGTTGAATTTATATTGTCATTCCAAAATTGTACTCCTTTGCTTCGGATCAAAGATTGGACTGTCCTGTAAAGATCTAGGTAGTTGAAAAATATATAACCTATGTATTGAAAATCAACAAAATACAGGGTCATTCATAATTCCCTCTGTTTACTACAACCTTATATTTACTACAACTGGCTTCAGTGGTACATGTTACTGCCATCGATCGGCAACTGCTTAAATTAAAACTTGAATACTTTCGGAATAATTTCTTTTGTTCTTTTTTGCCATATTGGTCTTCGTTTCTTTACTATAACGCTACCGAACCCCGGAGGGAATTATGAATAACCCTGTACTTAATTCACGAAAAATACTTGACCCTAAAATAAAATTGTTTTTTGTTGTCACGAAAATCAACGTCAAGTACAAATTAATAAACAAATTAAAAAATATCTATAAACAGTTATCGGAGCTATCTGATGGACTACTCTATGGTCATGTAACCTAGATCATTCAACCATCTTAGATTTTCATAATTAATAAAAAAATAAATTTATCAGTATTACATGTTATTTATAAAATTATAAATCTATGTTGTTTATAAGATAATCAATTTAATTTATTAATGAAGCAATAAAAATATAATTAATGAAATATTTATTATAAAATATTGCTCATATAATAAAAAATATATTTTTTATTAAGTAATAAAGCTAAGTAAATTAAGGTAAATTTACAATATTAATTAATAAATAAATTTATATTCTTTATAAAATAATTAATTTATAGTATTAATAAATAATAGCGTTTAAAGACATTTTGTAAAACTCATAAAAATTAAAAACTTTAATCAAAAATGATATAAGCAGCTTTAAGCTTGTTATTTATATATTTTATTTTCTCTGAATTTGTTTAAATGTTTACTTTTTAAAACAGTTCTCTAAAATACAAAATTTTTCGAAATGATCCAGGGGATAGATACTAATGACTCAATAATTTTTTTTAAAATTTCTTTTAAAAATTTTTTTTCTTCAAAATTGTATCTTATTTGCTAGTTGAATTTCAAAGTAGATACCTAAAATGCCGATTTTGTTGAAATAAATTCTCAAATGATGTAATAGTTGAAGTAGAGAAATAGAGATATAGATTTGATGATATATTTGAAATTTTTTATAACATTTTTTTGTCTTCAAAAATTTTGTCTTATTTGTGAGTTGGATTTAAAAATAGTTCTCTAAAATAGAGGTTTTGTTGAAATAAACTTTTTATTGAAGTTTGGCTGAGTTAAAGGAGGATTAGACGATATTTTTGTATTATTTATTTTGAAATATTGATTTATTTCTTAACTTTAATAAATTCGTTATATTGCATTCAATGAATTAATATCGAAATTTATAACGATTGTATTATAAAAAGAAAAGAAAATCTAAATAAACTTAAGGCTGGTGATAAAATTTAATAAGCGATAAACAGGCATGTTTAGTTTAACAATTTAAAGAATTATTTTGGGTTTCAATTCGAAACGTATATGAAAATAATTTTTTGTTAAAATAATTTTTGAAAATCTTCTTATCCAAACCTCGAATATTCCGTTTTAAATAATTCTAATTTACTTTTATTATAATTAAAAAAAAAACTAGACAAATTTTTGTTTAATTATTTCGTTTTATAATACTTAATGTTTTAAAAAATAATGTTGAACATTTGAGAAAAAAACTTGAAAAAAACTTTAAAAAAACTTAAATAGATTAACAAACAGAAAATAATTGTTACTAATTGCAATCACTCAAACAGGTTAATTTAGAACATGAGAAAATGAAAAAAGCGATATGAACTGGTTCTAAAACTCGTATATTATTTTTTATTTTCATATTATTAATGATAAAAAATATTAAAATAATGGTTGTATTTTTTTACTTTTTTATTTTTTTACTTAAGTGATTAAATACCATTTAGTATTTTATGTATCCAATTAATTCTTAATGAATCCATTGTATTTCTTTATTATTATTTTGTTTTTTGTAAACAGAAACAGTTATTTTTTCATGTTAGAAAATAGTTTTTACGCCCTGCAGAATTTTTTGGCGTTTAAGTTTTGTATCAAATAGGGGTATATTCACGAAAAAAATAATCTTTTTTCTAAATTCCGAAATATTTCCTTTTAAATCAATGTAAGTAAACTAAGAAAAGCTCTCCGGGGTTATTTTTTTTTTAAAAAAAAGTGCTTACAGTAGATTTTTTTTTTTTTTTATATTCCTCATGCTTAATTAATTTCCTTATATCCTTATAAACCACAGAATTAATTAATTATTTTTATATTTCCAAATATTCATAAAGAAAATTAGACTTAAATGAAAAATTACATCATATAAAAAATGAAAAAAAAAAGAAAAAAAGAAAAAAAAGGAAAGATAACGGTTGCTGGAATACTTATTTACGTCGCTTTTTTTTATTTTAATTTTTTTTTATTTAGAAAAACAATTTTTAGCCGTGAATGAAAATATTTAGCAAAGTGTTTCCGAAAAAAAAATTCTACAATTTGCTGAAAAAAAAGGACAAAAAAATCTCTCACCATAAAAATAAAAGGAGCTTAAATTAATTAACATTATAAGCCCTTTCCGTCGGGCATTGAAATATTTTATTTCTAAGAACTGCTTCAATGAATGCAAAATATTTCATTAAAAGTCAAGATGAAATTGAAGTTAAAAGATTTCCCATTCAAGTAGTTTTTAGTAGTTTTTAATTATTGCTAGTTATTATTGTTAGTTGTTATTTATTTATTGTTAAGTTTATATTGAAATATTTTATTATTTCTAAATTTTACTGCAAAGAATTCAAATTATTTCAATTTAAGTAAAGATTTCCTATAAAGGAAATTTTTGCAACTTATTTTAAAGTTTTCATTCATAGTTATTATTATTTAGTTATTTTAAAAATATTTAGTTTCTAAGATATGTGCTTCAATTAATTTAAAATGTTTCAGTCGAAATGAAAAGAAAATTAAACGATTTCCTTTAAAAATTATTTTGAAAATTTTTTTTTTCTCACGAGGCAATAGGAAATTTTAAATGCTTTAATTTCACTTTGATATTAGGATTCCAGCTCGACAGTTGTTTTTATCTAAATACATTTCTTTTTAACTTGGAAATAGTTATTTTTTCTTAGGTAAAAACTATTTTATTTTATTTTATAACAGTCGTTGAACAGCTGACCCAATGTTTGGGTTTACGACTACTAATGTTCAACTCCATAGCCTTGTAATTTTGAACCCAATCCAAAAGACAAGGAAACTCCCGGATCCCCCAGAGGTATTGATTTGTTATGGGAACATGGAGGATTTTGTGACTCGACAGATTTAGCGTTCATCAGTCACCTTTTATTACACAGGGAGTCTTCGGTCAGTGGGGATCGAACTCCACGAACTCTTATTCATGGGCCCAGTGCCCTACCAACCAGGCTATACCAGCCCGGTAAAAACTAGCTTTGTTCACCGCAGAATGGTAATTGCTTATTGACAATGAAGTCAATAAGCAACAACAATTTAATGAGTCAAAGACAAGTACCCCACATATGGGATTCAGAAGATTTTTTTTGGAGCAAACTACCAGCAAGAGATTGTTCTCGATGATGCTCTTTTCAATCGAGATTCAAATTGTATGTTGAAGCAAATGATGTGTTCTTACATTTTACTATAAAAGTTGTTACAAAATATACGGCAATGCATATATCCCTAATCTTATGGCGCAGTTTATTTAATTATTGTTTATCATTAACCCGATTCTAAAATCAAAATTTGGAATAATCTAATTGCTAACAGCAACCTACCTTTTACCTATTTGGTAGAAGCTAGGCGTTTTTAAAAGTGTGGACGCGTGTATACTGAAAAAAAATCAGGATCAAATTACGGTAAAAAGTACTGTCACCCTGAGTGGCCATCCATTTTATCGTGAAATCTATTTTTACCGTAAAATTTTATACCGTAATTTTTACTGCAATATTTATGCAATTGCAGATATTTAATAAATATTGCCGTAAAAATTATGGAGCTTCAGATTATTTTTTGCCCCGTAAAATTTTACAGTAAAAATACTTCCAGTCTGAGTATTCGTACTTCTTAACCGTAATTTTATTCGGAATTTTTTACAGAGTGTGTGATTTCACTATTTCATAATGCCTGTAAATGTATTATCATTGTAAATTGTTACTTGCAAAATAATATTTGCAATAAACCGAATCCTGCAATCCTGACATCAAAACAGTCCCGAACACATCTGTAATTTTTTTAAATGCCTACCAATAGATAGATATTAGGCATATCATTCAATCATTCTGTGAATTTTGAGTAAAAAAAAAAAAAAGTCAAGAAGTGACTGATGCATGAGAGTTTCAACATAGGAAAGAATTAACATTTTACTTGATACCACCCTGAAAAAAAAAGCATGGTAAAAACTACAAAAATATGGTAAAATGTACCATTTAGGACTCTATAGGAACACCAAAAAGCTCGGTATTTTTACCGAAGCACTTTGATAATGATTTTGGCAAAATTAATGATAAAATTAGAGATAAAATTTGGTAAAGGTGGTCAAATTTGTTAATTTAATCATAATGCCTTAGAGCAAGGTATAAAAACTATTTATTTGGGTAAATTTACTTTTCAGTTTTGTATTTTTTACTAAATGTGTGGTAATAAGAACTATAATTTTGAAAACCTGGTAATATGAAAAGAAAAATTACTAATAGAATGATTAAAATACCGATCATTTTATTTTATTAAACAGAATTATGTTTCTTTTACCAGAAATTACCATACAGTACGGTAATTTTACCAGACATTTTTTCTCCATACATAATTTTTAAGATATTCACAGATCGCTGCATTGGATAATTTATATAAAATTGTGAATACATTCAAAGTAACGTGTTTTTTACTCATATTGAAAATGCACTATTAGCAATGATTGTGAATGTGAAGAAATGTATTAGTTTTTTTTTAAAAGCAAGACAAACTGCCTCTGAAAGAAAAAAATATATGACACTTCGGGACACCTAAAATAACCTCAAATACTACTAATTTAACAGGAATATTTTTTCGGGAATAATTTAACAGGAATGGCTTTTCATAGATGAAGGTTGACATTGTCGATAACTTCTCTCCAGTGATGCGAACACGCCTACCTTTAGAGAAACTCCCACTTCGATATGAACACGCCTATATTGACAGTAACGCCCACTTCGATCTGAACACGCCTACTTCGATGGATGATCCACATTGAACAGTTGACTTGCTACTTGTGACTGCGACATTATCCGCCTCCTCGTGCTGTTGCTACTCAGTCTCGATCACACACGTCGGTTTCCATACACTCGACTGCTAACAGCAACACAGGAGCAACAACGATCATGAACTTAATATGAACAGCTCTGATGATCAGCAAAAAGTACGGTGATCTTAATACAGCTCTCCCGGCTTCACACAAAACTGCAATAAATCAACTAGTGGTATTCGTTCATCTAATTCTATCACAGATGTAATTTTGGTGGGGGAGTACTGTAGTGTATCTACCACTACAAAAAAAAAAAAAAAAAAAAAAAAAAATTCAAATTCACTAGTATATAAGACATGTTAACTCGATTCTATGGTGGGGCACCTTTTTATAGATGAAGGTTGACATGGTCGATAACAACTCTCTCCACATTTAGATCAATTTTTTTTGTACAAAATGCATTTTTTCCACTTTTTGAAAATAAAACGCCAGCAATTTTGGTCCACCATATCCATCTATCTAATTATAAATATATATTTTAGCATATCTAATTATATATATTTATTTTAGCAAAATAATAAGAAACATATGATTTATTTGACAGCAATTGAATAATTTTTGTGCTAGGAACGTGTCGACGGAAATATCCGGGTTCTCTATACACTTGGAAATTTTATAGTCCTCATATATAATTTGTCCCAATAAATAAATTTATGTAAAAAAAACCTCAATAATAGACCTTATTATGCGTAATCGTAATTTTTTTCAGTTAATATAAATAATTAATAGTAAAAACTTAATAATAATAATAAATAATAATAGTAAAAAATACTTTGAAATGACTAATAGACTTTTATTTTTTTTTTATATTTCTTTCAAAAATGTTATTGTTGTTCATTATGTTGTAATAAGTAATTCATTCATTTGTACTAAGAATTCCACATGTAAGTGTTTGATTTTTAATGGTGGATGTATTCAACAACAAAATTTTAAGCTTGGAAAAAAAAAAAAAAAAAAAAAAAAAACTGGAAATTGGGAAGGTGCTAATATTTTTACCCTGGCACTAGCGTGCAAAAGTTTTTAGTCAACGCGTAAAAGGCATTTTAACCTTTCTCTGCAGGTTTATTATTATTATTATTTTATTTGTAGAGATGATTTTCGTTTTATTTAGTCAAGCCAACATATATATTACTCTTGATTTCAGAATTTTTACTTTTCTTGCAATTTAATGGACCATGTAATCTTCCTCGTATTAAATTTAATCTTTGCACTCAGTTTAGTTGAATATTTCTTTTTTTATGAAATTCGAGTCTTGTAGAACCAATTCTTCAAAAATATATGTCAATAATAAATTAAAGTTAAAATCACGATTTCCATAAATAAATATGCAAAACTTATGATTATTTGTTAACTTTGTATCTTTCAATTGCATTTTCATCCAATTCTTAGATGTAATCAAATCGCTCCACGAAAAACAATTACCCGACTCTTATGAAAATTGCTTTTGATTGTGAGTGACTTTCAAAGTGCTAACTTTGCATTCTGGTTGATAAGCATATTACGAATGTTTAGGAATAAAATAATACATTATTTATTACATTTCCAATCAACCATCTATAATATTGAGTTTGACCAAAGACGCTAGTGTATATAAAGTATACACATTCGGGGTGGAGAAATAACAAAAACGCCATCTAAGTTTGACAAATTCCGCAACCCGAAGGGGTGAGTAGTAAACAACAAGACTGGTTTGATTGCGTCAGTAAACAGAAGGGAGTTGAAAGACGATTACTAAAAATATCTTCACATTTCAAACTCCAATTAAACCTGTTTTGATATTTATTCCAGCTGTCTTCCTTTGCAATAATTCGTTAGATTTCGATAAGGTTTTGTTTTTGCGACTCCAAATTTGTTTACATTTTGTCTTCCTTTATGATAGATTTTAAAAATACATATTAAGGGGTGATCTTCGTGATCCGAAACGACAACCCTTAGTATTGATTTATGTATCCCATCATGTGGCACCTCATTTCTTTCCCCTTCTATAAAAATATTTAGATATATTTTCGCCTAAGAGCGGGTGAGGTGGAGAGGTCATGGAGTTTTCCGACTTTCTGACGAGAGCTTTGAGACTTTTTAGAGAGAGTAAAAGGCTAATTTCAACTCTTAAATTTGTTCTGATAATAAACACAATTAGAAAATCATTAATAAGAGCACTTTGACTTAATCAGCTTAATTTATAGTTCCCCTATTTCCTTTGAGATAAAACAAGTGGCATAAGTATTAGGATTAGATAATATTATTTTTCATGAAATTCGTTCAAATAAATTTAAATGAAGTATTAGAATTTAGTATTAGTCTCTCAATATAGAAATCCTTAGAGCATAAGAATACTCTTTCAACAATTTAAGCTAATTCAAATTTTCGTCCATCTATTTCTGATAAAGCGAGTGAGACAGTAGTTGCTGTATAATACTAATGTTTATTAAAAGATTTTTACGAATTTTATAGGCTGTATTTTTACCTGTTACGAGTAATTTAGTACATGTCCGAAAAAATCTTTATACTGCATCAATAATATTAGAGTGAAACAGGGTAATTCACATTTTCATCATACCACCAAAAATAAATAAAACTAGTGCAGATATGCTCTAAGATACCATGGATATCATTATTAATTATTCCTTAATAATGTTTAAATGAATTTTATAAAGTATTTCTTAACCAGTATTTTAAGCGTAACTATGCAATTGTGTAATGTAGTATCTTTAGTCCAATAAAAGAAATTCCTTAAGTGTGTCAATAATTTTAGACTGAAACAGGGTAATTCACATTTTCATCCTCCCATCTAAAATAAAACAAGTACAGTTGTATGCACTAGGATGGCATATAGATCCTTATTCATTACTAATGTTTAAGTGAATTTTATAAACTGTTTCTTAACCAGTATTTTAAGCGCAGCTATGAAATTGTACAATTTAGTATCTATAGTTGAATAAAAAAATAAAAAAATCCTTATGGTGTATCATTAATATTCGAGTGAAACACGTTAATTCACATTTATATCCTTCTACAAAAACATGGGAGACAATATTTGCTTTAGGATAGTATAATAACAACGTTCATTAAAATGTATAAATGAATTTTATGTAATGTATTTTCATCTGTATTTTAAGAGCAGCTATACGAATGTGCAATTTAGTACCCGTAGCCCCATATCTATCTATCTATCTATCTATCTATCTATCTATCTATCTATTTATCTATATCTCTCTCTCTCTCTCTCTATATATATATATATATATATATATATATATAAATATATTTATATATATATATATATAAATATATATATATATATATATATTTATATATATATATATATATATATATATATATATATATATATATATATATATATATATATATATATATATATATATATATATATACATATATATACATATACATATATATATATACAGTGTAACAATACACTAAAAGTGAAACAAGTTAATTCATATTTTCACCCTTTTACCTAAGATAAAACGAGTGCATAATACTAATGTTCATTGAAAAAAAAAATCCCACCGAAACTAAAAGGCGTATCTTAAGGGGGAGATTCCCTTTTGAAAGTACATAAAAAAATGATTTGCCCTGGATTGCAAACAAGGGCACAGCATTATCTCCCTTTTCCAGTCAGAGGAACTAATTGAAAGCAACGTTCTTGAAAATCTCTGGATATTTAATCCCCTTGGAGCGGATTAAGTACAGGAAATATATCGGAGTGGACAGTCCCTTGTTAAAAGCAACGAAACAATGTCGGGGTATTTATCTTGACGCGGTTTGGGGTGCTTTTAATTGGTTTTCCACTGAACAAAACTTTGAGAGAGCAAATGAAAGTAAGTTATCCAAAATCACTCTGGCTGTCAAACGTATTCATATTTTAGCTTTTAAGAAGGAAAAAGGATGCATACATAAAATAAATAAATTAAAATAAATAAATACAATAAAAATTAATTTTATGAGTTTCCGTGGGAGAGTCATAAAACGGTAAAGACATTTTAGAAGAAACAAGTGAAACATATTTTTGAAATTTAAGGAAGAGAAAGTGAATAAGTAACTCAGAGTTTTTTTCGCTGTCGCTTCAAGTCGATGTCTACATTGGGAACTATCCAAATAAAAATCACTGCTTCTTTCAAGTGTATTCATATCCTTGTCTATAAAATGCATTTAAAAAAATCTTCTAAATTTGAGTGAGAAAATTATTTAAGAACAAACAAAGCAACACTTACAGTAAAAAAATGACAGGCTCTCTGATTTTATCACTCCCTCTAAATGAAAAATCTATTGATAAAAAACACAGTAATTTATTTATTCATTATTTATTTCATTTTTTATTTTTTTGCGACGGGAATTATTAAAATGATTGCCTACATACAGATACTAGGACCAATAACAAAAGGAAATGTTGTGATCAAAAATGGAGAAACCCCTGTTACTTATAGGCAACATGAAATACTTTCAATTTAATTGTATTAAATACAGACTTTTTCTAACGCGGCAACTTGATTCCTGGTAATCATTGGTTCAACGCTGAACCTTAATATCGGTATCATTAATCATACTACGATGCTAGAATTTTATATAAGGTGTTAAATTGAACCCTATTGCCATTCAAGTTGAACCTTAGTCAAGTTTAAAAAATACGATAATCTGGTTTTAGCTCCATATTAAAACTGCAGCAAATAATAGTTATCATTCATCAAAATTTCCAGCTGTGTACGTTAAATACCCTCTGTGGTTAGGGTTCGATTGTTTTGTGGGTGTATTTTGTAATTTTGATGCTTTCCATGAAGCAACTGCGGATAAATTCACTCTCGAATACGAGTTATTTTAAAGCTTGATTCAAGAATCCTCTTGCCTTCTGGGTTGAGTTTACAATTACAAAGCTACGGCTAGTCGCAAATCCTAAACAAATTTGTTGCTCAATAACAGTTTTAATGGCAATTAGGGAGCGGTACGTATAGAGCAAAATTAATGGTCGCCACCGGCTCCAAGGCGTCTAAATGCAGCAAATGGTGATTATAAAAATGTCTGATAGTCGCCACCTGATAGCCATTTTTTTCATCAAAATTTTACCCAATATTTCTTTTTATATCGAATTTTTTTATAAATATTTAAAAAATATTCTGAAAATTGCTTTTATTTCACTCTTGTTTATTAATTTTTTTTTCTTCATTTTAGAAATAAATCTTTTAATGTTTACCCCATTTTGAGAAATTCTTCAAAAGAAATGCCTTTTATTATTTATTAATCACTCAAAACATTAAATTTTTGAAAAAGTGGCCACATGCTTTAAAAAGGGGAGACTGTTTAATTAAATACAATGAAATATTTTAATTAAATACTATCTGAACTGGCATTTAATTAATGCTTATTTATATGCGCTTATAGTGAATAGTTGAGAATTTGATAATTCGTATATAGTGGATTCAAATTTCTTTTTTGTAGTTATTTTAACAAATGATAAAAATTTTTTGGTCCATGTGGTATGTTAAAAAGTATATAATTATGACTTTTAATTAAAAATGAAGTAATACACATTTTAAAGGCGTGTTTAAAATGCGAGTTATTTCGGTAGAATAAATAAGTTGAGTAGTTTCAAAAACTGGCTCTGGGAGAGCGAATTAGGTGCGTCTTTTAATTGCAGCTTCCCAAAATCAAAAGAATAAACATCTCCTAGCAACAATTTTACCTTGGCCCAAGTTGGACTCAAAATTGGCTCGATATGGGTTAAGAACATGCACCGAGTAACCAATATTGGGATGCCTAGATTTTTCGTGCCTAGATTGGTCCTAGAATTGGCTACATCGGGCCTACGTTAGCCAATAAAGAACCTATATTGGCTAAATAATGGATACAAAATATCGGGTGAATCCTGACAATTCTACATAGGACCGATATTGGTTGTAAATTGGCTGTAAAATATCGGGAGAATCGGAAAGAGGACCAATATCGGATAAATAAAGGCCCTTTGAACCCTTTGCTGAGTCAGGATTCATGAATATTGGCTCAAAGAAGGCCCAATTTATTTTGCTGATAGGGACTTTTTAAAAATGACAAAAATTTAAAAGATAGTCAATTAATTCCTTATAGGTTTTTTTTGTTATATGGAGAATAATTTGAACGTAATTTAACACTAAAAAATAGTTATAGAAAGAAATTGACTGCATGGGAACGTCGTTGTAGTCATGGGAACGTTATATTTAAGCTAATAATTATTTATATATTAGCTAATAATTTATGAAGCCAAAAAATGTATTTCCAACAAAACTATATATACAATACTATGTATCCAACAGTACTGAATATTTTTATAATGATTTTGGAAATCATCTTTTATTGCCGCTCTTTAGCTAGGTCTTACTGTATTTTGTTTCTGACAACTTTCAAAAGCAAACTTTTTGCTTGAAGATTTTGGAAATGTGCACTGTTAAAAAATATTCATGGAGAAAAAAAAAAGGTTTCATAATACCGAATTAAATCATTCAAACTGTCTTTCTGCTTTAAAATCATTTTTTTATAATATAAATAAAATTTAAATGGAATTTATTTTAAATAAAAATTATTTAATATTTGAAACGATTAATCAATGGAGTGCACGTGTTGTCTTGAAGTGTTATCCTTTGTGGGGAATAAAATTAGACCTGCAGAGAATGTCTCCTTATTACGTCAGAAGGGCGAGGTTATCTTAAAATAAGAACGCCTTACCTTTCTTCTCATTGGAAGAGCAAATAAAAGGCGGAGCTTATCCGTCAAGAAAAGAATATTAGCAAAACGTGGCCTTTGTTGTGGCTTCCGTCAATGAAGAGATAATTATTTATCTGCCGACTTTTCGAGGGACAATTGTGATTATCAAATTGAATGATCGCTTTACTTATTAAGATGATTATTATTTTATAAATTTTGTAGCAAAATGATCATTTCGAAAATCAAATAGCTAAATATTGAACTTTAGATGTGTTTATTCTGTCACATATGAACATAATATAATAGATTCTTACATTCACCTATTATTTTAAACGATTTAGAGTAATAAATTTTTAAAAATAAATATTAAAAAAGATGCAATGAATCAATTAAGAATGATTAACATTTTTAGAAAAAATTAAAGTCTATTGTTTAGCTTTATTAATTAAAAAATAGTTACGAGTAGAAATTTATAGTTTATATAATCTCAGTTATCAAATCATGTAAAATATGGGTAGACATTTTTACAGTTTATAATCAAAGTTCAAAATTTACATAAAAATTGTGATTTATAAAAATATTTAAATACTATTATTTTGTCTTAGTTTAGAAAAATTTATGATTTATTATTTAATTCAATATTTGAAAAATACTAGTCTTTAATAGTTTATTACTCAGTTTCCATATTTATAAAACTAGTTATTAGTAAAAAAATATAATTTTCCTCTTAGCTTTCATTACATGATACTAGTTATAAGTAGAAAATTTTATAGTTTATTATTTAGTCTTAATAATCAAATAAGAATGAATAATATTTGTAGAAAACTTTTTATTTATATTTTATTTTATTTAATCGTTTACAAGGACTTTTTCTTGATTATCTTTTTGCAGTTATTTACTGTCCACATTTAATGTACAAGTCTTGAAAAAATTTTCTATTGTTTTTCGTTAAGGATTGAGGTAGAAAACCTGGACAAATGATTTTTTCCAAAATGATTCAATCGACTCACCTCCCCTTTTTCTGTTCGTTTTAATACTATGGAGGCTCAGACCCCTGTTTGCCGCTACTCACCTACCCAGCTTTGCAATAATTGTTGTTTCTTGTAAAACAGTTTTTTTCTATGAAAGTTGAAATTATTCACTTAAAATATAAATACGTTATAGAATTTCTGTTTGCTTACGCTTGTGATATACTTCTTACATTCAAAATTCATTTCCTTAAATAAAATATTTATTTTGATAATTATTATTAATTGTTATTTGATTAGTAAATAGAATAAGAAGATCTCATATGATTCTATTTTCCTTATGATTTAATTAAAATCTATTAGGGAATTATAATTTTGTTTAGTTATCTTTTTTTAAAAATAAAGTTTGAAATTAAATAGTAAAAAGTTCCTCTTTATTTTTTCCTTTTCAAAATTTTTTATTAGTTTAAAATTAAGGGTATATTGCTGTAACAAATTTGGTGAGTAAACCATAATTTAATATTTTCGTTTATCAAACAGGCTGATATATTAAATACAATTGGTGCATGCTTCATATTGTGTATGAAGCTGATCGCTAATTTCAAAAGTATTTAACGAATCTCTTTATTTGTAATTTATAATAACATATTAATGAAATTTACTTCTAAAAATAATAATTGTGAAATGGTTAATAAGTTTAGGCACAGATTCTAGTAAGTTAATCGTAAAAATGTAGCGTAATAAGATAATATCATAAAATTACGTTATAATAAAGGTACATCTTATTTTGTTTAAAACTCTAAGTTTAGAAAACAATCAAAATGAATAGCGTAATAAAAGCAAAGCAAATTAAAATAAGAAAAATTGTGTTCCTGCTACCTAACTGAGGTATTTATCGTATTTTGTTTAGATGTTCGTTACTATTCATTATTATTTAGCAAGCTTTTAGCAATTTTTAATTCAAAACTACCATGCGGTTGGATTTATAAAAGTATTGCTTATGTTCTAAAGCATAATTGATCCATTGGTTTGAACTTAAATAAAAATTTGAAGATAAGAGATAGGAAAGCTAACAAAAACTAGTATAGCACCAAAAAATCTGGAAAGGTGCATTTTTCTTAAAAAGTAAATTTATAAATTAATGTTTACAAAAATGAAAGTAAATATCTAGACAAGCTAAAAATTTAATAACTCAATGTCGAGGAACATTGATAGCGAGAAAGAAAAAAAAAAAGTGGGAGGGTTTCAACTGAAGTTTTACAAATATGGAAATCTATTATAAGAAGACATATTCAGAAGGCTATTCAAAAAAAAAAAAAAAAAAAAAAATATGGAGTAAAAATCTGTAAAAAAGTTTCAAGGTCAATTATTGTGGAAATTTTGTTTTTTTTTTAAATCGAAATTTCATAAATAAATGACAAGGTCAATTAGTGTAAACTGGTCTGAAAATCATCAAAATCTATCACTAATTTGTCTAGAATAAAAAATTATTTGATTACTTCGATTAGTTAAAACAACTAAGATGAGTGAGACAATCTTTGTTGTTAATAGGTGCGGAGTATTGGTTTAAATTTCGTTAAGTTTTTGGCTTTCTTTTTGATTTTGATTTTTTTAAATTTCACTATTAAACATTTGTCTACTACTCACACTTTGGAAATTACTCCTGGCAGGAAGTTTGATCACCCTATAGTAGATACATAGGATTTTGATGTGACGCACCCAAACGAAAATTTTATGTAGGAAAAGTACTGTTGAGACATTTGAACAATTCACGATCAATTTGTTATCAATTTGTTACTTTTGAAATTGTGTTATTTAAGTTGTATGCAAAACTTACACTAACTGCTAATCGAGAGGAGCTTTCAACTTATGTTGATTAAAAATGGCAACGCAAGAGTTTCAATTAATAATTGTAAAAAACGACCTATCTTAATAAATGTCAATGTGTTAAATAAAAATTGCGACACCTCGAGTTTCAGTAAACAGATGTATGTATGTCATATCTTAACAAACATCAATGTTTTTTTAAAAAACAAGTATGACTGAGCGAAGTCTAGTTAACATTTGTTAAAATGACATATCTTCCCATACATCAATGCGTTAAATAAAAATTTCAACACCTCGAGGCTTAGTTTCAATCGTAAAAAGAATAAATATGAATTTTATAAATTTTTTCTAATAGAAATCAATTTGTAAATAAAAGAGACCTCTTGTTGTCCAGAATTATTCAGAAAAGATTGCTGCATGAAAGAATCTTAATATTTTGGTTACTCAGATAGTCTAATTTGACTTCCGTTTTATCACTTTGTAGAAAACAAGTGATATTTTAAGCAACATGTTAAATTATATTTTCAGTATAATTGATATTTTTAAGGTAAGTGACCATTTAACAATTAGTACATTTTTATTGACTTTTTTACAGATATAGTTTTATTTATTTGTTTGTTTGTTATTTTTTTATGTGTTTGTGAGACAACATATTTTTTTATTCGTATTGGAATGAGTATTGGGCTTCATTGCAAAAAACATTTAGTTTAAAAAAAAAATAAGCAAATTTTCAGCAATATATTCACACTAATTCCTTCGAACAATTATTATTTTGTAAATTTTCCATAATTTTTTGCACGATAACTACAGTTCTGTTTTCAAAAATTTATTTAGTTTACCTCAACACAAAAAAATAATGGGAACAAAACGCCAAAATTTTTTCCAGTATAGTTACGACATTAAAGCCTGTAATCCAACGTTCTGTATTAAAAAAAAAAAAAAAAAAATACTGTACTTGTAAGGTAAAAGCAATGACCTTGAAGATAAAAACCACATCTGAGCATATTTAGATAAGGATATAATCCTAGTAAGAGCACAGTTTAAGACACATTGTTAGAGCCGGAAATCCAATGCAAGCTCTGAATGGTTAACATATGTAAATTTACTGTATCTTTAACTCTATTAGAACACCAAAAAGCACGGTGATTTTTACCGAAGTGTTTTGGTGAAGATTTTGGTAAAATTAACAATAAAATAAGGTTTTATAATACGTTATAAATTTCGGTAAATGCGGTAAAATTTGATAATTTTATCAGGATACCTTAGAGCATGGGATAAAAAACATTTATTCAGTTAAATTTACTTTTGAGTTATGTATTTCTTACTAAATGTATTGAAGAACTATAATTTTCAGAATTTCTGGTAAACCGTTACCATATGGATGGAAAAATTACCTACGGAATAGTTTCAATATACCGTATAGTTTGGTTTTAATAACCAGAATCATGTTTGTTTGTTTTTATCCAGAAATACTTTTACTATACATTGCGGTAATTTTACCAGAATTTTTACTCCGTGAACAGAAACCAGCTAGTAAGATTTTTGAAGAGCAATTCATTTGATAAATAAATAAATGAACGAAGGAAGGCTAGCAAAAAGCAAGAAATATTTTTAATAAAAGCACTGACCATCATGATAAAAACTGCAATATACAGATATAGATACTCTCTTGAGAAAATCTAGTTAGAACACAGTTAAAGACACTTACTAATGGTTTTAGAACCGAAAATCCAACGTGGTCTATGTATGCCAAATGAAATCAAATTGTGAAAACTGTCAGGAACAATTCACTTTTAAAATATTTATTTATAAATAAACGAAGAAAAATGATAGAATTTCGACCTCAAAGATAAAAGCCACAATATATATATGTAGATACTTATTTATTTTAATAAGCCCACTCTTCAAGATTATAGAGCTGGGACTCTTACGTGGTCATGATTACAGCAACCATACTTCAACATCTCGTAGCAGTTTACTTTGAAAATTAATGAAAGATAATTATATATTGCAAAAAGTGTGAGAAATATTTTAAATAAGAGCACCATCAATGAAGACAAAGCTACAATACTTACATGAAGAAACTTATTGAAAAGAATCCTACTAAACGCACAATTAGTGACCCTTAGTAAAAATGTTAGAGCCGGGTATCCAACATGGCCTCTGAATGCCGATAGAAAAGAACCAGTAAAATCTTTCAAGATAAAATTACTTTATAAATAAATAAATAAGGGAATGATAATTATTTCAGACAAAATAGAGGGAAATATTTTAAATAGAAGCACTGACCTTGAAAATAAAAACTGCCATACATAGCAAGAAGATACTTATTTAGAAGAATTCCTACTAAGCACACTGTTATAGACACTTAGTGAAGATGTTGCCAGGTGTCTTACGTGGTTTCTGCAATAGAGCAATCCGTAAAAACTCTTTGGAGCAATTTACTTGAAAATGAAAATAAAAAACGAACGATAACTGAAAAAAAAATTGAAAAATATTTAAGCACCGACCTTGAAGAAGTAAACCATAATACATAGCATGTAGATACTATTTTGAAGATTCCTAGCAAGCACATAGTTAAAGATGCTCAGCAAAGATGTTGCCAGGTGTCTAACGTGGTCCCTGCATGCCTATAAAGAGCAATCTGTTAAAACTCTCTGGAGCCTTTAAGAAAGAGAGAGGGAGAGAAAAAAAAAAAAAAAAAAAAAAAAAAAAAAAAAAAAACTGGCTAAAAACTTAAAAATATTTTAAATAAAACGGCCTTGAAAATATAAACCATAATACATAACATGTAGATACTATTTTGGAAGAATCATAATAAACACACAGTTATGGACACTTAGTAAAGATGTTGCCAGGTGTCTAACGTGGTCTTAGCATACCTATAGAGAACAATCTGTAAGAACTCTTAGGAGCAATTTACTTTAAAATAGAAATAAAAAACAAAGGATAACTAGCCAAAAAGTGAGAAATATTTTAAATGAAAGCACCGACCTTGAAGCATGTAGATACTTATTTAGAAGAATTCTAGTGAGCCCACAGTTATAGAAACTTAGTAAAGATGTCAGAGCCACGAATCCAACATGGTGTCTGCATGCCTACAAAAAACAACCATAATAAACTCTCAGTAGCAGTTTACTTTAATAAAAAATGAATAAGCGAAGAATAACACGCAAAAAAGTGAGAAGCATTTTAAGAAAAAAGTACCGATCTGGATACCACAATAGATACTTATTTAGGGAAATCCTGGTAAGCACACAGTTGAGACAATACTAAAGATGCCACAGCTGGGAATCCAACGTGGTCTCTTCATACCAATAAAAATCAACTTTGAGCACTTTGAAAAAATATTCAATTATTTTGAGCAAAAAGTATTTAAAATAAAACACATGTATGCAGATACGTATTTAGAAGAATCCTATTAAGCATAGAGTCTGAGAAAGTAGCGTCAGTTCAGCACTGTCTTCAGAAGCACACTGACACAGCGAAGAGGAGTCTTGGACCGAAAAGGTAAGCCTCTTAGAGAAACTCGGTGATCTGACAGTTAATTCCAATGTTTAGGAAGGTGCTTTGACAATAGATTAAATCTTAAGCAGGGCCGGATAGACCTGTGTAGAAAGCGCCCTCGTCGAAGCTTAACCGCAAACAGATCCCAGTTTTTGTGATTTTAATCGGATTTCGAGCTGGGAACGCCTCTTTTCTCTTTGTCCGGGCGGAGGTTACCTGATCAAAATACTCGCAGTCATTATCAAATAACGTTTTTATTTATTTACTATTGATCCTTCCCGCTCTAAGCTTATTTCCGAAAAGGATTAGAAGCGCCAGTCAGAAGGCGCTTCTATTGGATTACCACTTAAGTGGCCTTCTATCAATCACCATCAACACTTGATCAACCGTTTTTTCTCCACTCTTTCCATTCAAAAACAGCCATTTTTTGAAAAGTTAATTTTCAAGGGAAATGGGGCTTAAAACAATCTTAGAAAGGACTAATGACTTTCGTTAAAAAGACAGGAGAACTCAACTTTTTCCTCTCTTAATTATCTCCATTTGAGGTGGCCATATGATATTAATAGCAAATATCTTCTCCAAAATTGAAATGCTTTTAAATAAGAAGCGTGGAGAAATGAAATAAACAAGGCTACTAGATTTTGGAACTTGCTTTTCAGCTTATGATGAGGAAAAAATAAATAAATAAATAAAAAAAAACGAAGTAACTTTATGTATCAGAATCCTTCGATGGACTCTTGAAAGGGATCATTGAAATATTCCCACATTCTGTTGTTCAGAAACAAATAATTGAGTAAGATAAGGGATTATTTTTTTGTTTCAAATGTCTTTTAATAATAAATAGTCGCTTTGAGAATTGGAAACTGTTTAAATAAAATGAATTTTTATTTTTATTTTTTATATCCCTCGTTGAACAGCCGAACCAAATTTATGGGTTTACGACTACTAATGTTCAACTCCATAGCCTTGTAATTTTGAGCCCAATCCAGGAGACAAGGGAACTCCTGGATCAAGTATTGGGAAAAATTTGCCATCGGGGAGGAATTTTTGATGGAACTAGCCCGCATTTGCGTTACATGGAGACGAAGACCACGAGAACCTCCCGCGGTTAGCCTGACGGCAAGGAGACTCTAACCCATGATCCGTCTACCACTGAGGATATTTCACGTCAGCACTGTGGTCGGTGCAAGCCGGATGCGGAATTCGTATCGACTGGGATTCGTACCCGGTTCACCTCATTGGAAAGCGAACGCTCTATCCCCTGAGCCATCGCGGTTCAAAATGAAATATTATGATAAATTTTAAAGCTTTTTTGAACGAAACATATTGGTTTGAATAAAATGAAATAGCTGTAAAGCTTTTGGAGACGTTTGGCTAAATTGAGTTTACTCTGCGTACCCTAGCATTAAGATTCCTTATTTGATTTCTTATTGCTTAAAGATTTTCTAGGAAATAAAAGTCAAGAATTAAATTTTTAAAATTTTTTATGCTTAGAAAATATCTGTTATTTAGTTATAGAATGTTTGTACCAGTATTTTATAACAGCGTTTGTACAATATACGAAAGACAAAATTTTCAGTTCCGTCGGTAATGTAATGAGCCCGGTTCGTTAAGCATAATTCTGTTATGGAAACTAAATGATAAAATTTTCTTTTGTACTAATTTTCTATACAAATATAAAACAGGGAATGTAAGATGAAAGCGTTTATCAATACAACAGAATACCCAAACAAATACTAAAATGACACATAAATGTAAATTATACATGCTTAAAAATTAATTATCATCAAATTATTGTTAAAAGACAAATTAATATAGTCAGTACTGTATATGAGCAGAAAATGTTTTACAACACTTTTAGAAAAAAACTGTCACATATAAAAAGATATATAGATTTCCCAAAGGAAAAGAAAGAAATTATTTAAAAATGCTTTTAAAAATTATTTTAAAATTTAAAAAAAAAAAATATTGAAAAATAAAATAAAATTAGGAAAATATATAATCTCGTCATTTGCTCACACAATTATATCCGAAAAAATAGTGCTATCTAATATTGTATTATATATCTAATATTGTAACAATATAGCCAAAGCAAAACAGTAGAGTATCAATACAGTATTGTGATGAGCACCAGAAAAATTGAAAATAGAACATAGAACACATTAAAATGGAACACATTAAGCGAAAAATGTAAAATAAAAATAAAAATGCAAAACAAAACAATCAAGCAAAAATAGATATTAAAAAATCAAGAAAATACAGAATAAAACTCAAAATATAATATACAAAGCGAGTATCGAATTCATATGGTACTTACACTTGCAGGAATTTTTCAAAAATGATTTAAGATGTTTTCGTAATAAGTTTTACGATAACAAGATAGGAAAATAGAAGCTCAAATATAGAATGAAGGGGATCAACCAATGGCGCGTACTTACAGAAGTACGGAAGCGCTTTTGGTTTGTTTGTTACCTTGGATTGGCTCGAATCTGGAAAAGCATAAGGTAATAATATTATACAGGATAATTCAAAGTTTATAATTAATGAGGTTGAGCCGGGATGGCTCAGGGATAGAGCGTTCGCCCTCCAATGTGGCGAACTGGGTTCGAATCCCAGCCGATACGAATTCCGCATTCGGCGTGCACCAACCACAGTGTTGACGTGAAATATCCTCAGTGCTAGACGGATCATGGGTTAGAGTCCCCTTGCCGTCAGGCTAACCGCGGGAGGTTCTCGTCGTCTTCTTCTCCATGTAACGAAAATGCGGGTAAGCTCCATCAAAAAGTCCTCCACGAAGGCAAATTTCTCCCAATACTCGATCCAGGAGTTCCCTTGTCATCTGGATTGGGTCCAAAATTACAAAGCTACGGAGTTGAACATTAGTAGTCGTAAACCCATAAAAGTGGGTCGGTTGTTCAATGACGGTTAGGAAATATAAAATTAATGAGGTTGAAATTGAATCATAAAATTTTTATTTTAATAAGGTTGAATTTAGAAATTTTTTAAACATTTAATGAAAAAAAATATTTAAAAAAAATGTATTTAAAAAAAATTTTAATTAAAAAAAATTCCTTATTAAATATTAAAAGATTCATGGCGAATTTGCCTGAATTGGATTTGCATCTGGTGAAAATATAAATTTAGTTAAGAGAGAAATTTGTTATTATAACATAACTAACTCAGCGATTTTAAATAGAATTTAATTACATTAAATTTTAAAAGAGTTAGTCTGTTTTCGATAAATAAACATTACTACAAGTTCTTTTAATTCTATTCATTTGATTAAAAATGGTATTTATATAAATGTTTTTAGAAAAACTAGAATTCCATGTAATTATTTAATTTATATTAAATTTAAAATCATTTTTTTTATAGTATTAATCAACAATGCAGATATTTTCTTCTTTTTAATACTTAAATCCAAAAACTAAAATTAATATTATCGTCATGATTATGAAGCAAGATTAACTCCTCGGGGTAAATTATTTAACAAAATTGTATACTTTTGAAAACTAAAGATAATTATATCATTAATAAATTTAAAAACAAATTTAAAATTAAGAGTATTATCTTTTTCATAATAGTGTTAAAATGAGTAAGCTAAGAGTGATGAATAATTAGATCCTAGTGGTATTCCATCAATTTGAACAAAAATATTTTTGTCATTGTAAAAACAATTATTAAAAAGACAAAAAATATTTAGAATTTCCCAATAATAAAAAGCTCAGTCAAAAAGTTAAAGGTATTTTTATAATCATAGTAATTATTATATAATCCCAAAACATATACGAATGTTTCGGAAAAAGAAGACTCGAGTTTCCTATGATAAAAAATCATGAAGAAATCAAGAAGTGACCACGTTGACATTAGTTTTAATGCCCTGATTTTAGTGGCGATTGGACTAAATAAGAGCTTTTTTAAAAATTTCTATGAATATTTATAGTCATATATGGGTATTTTTGGAAAGCATGATGCCCATATTTTAATGGATAACATTTTCCAGTGAATGTCACAAAGCAATAAAAGTATAAATAATTCAAAAATTGTGCACCCTATTATTAGATCTTTATACATACTGCTTACATGTGGGCTGGACTAAAAAAGTTTTTTTTTTAAATAAAATTCTATGAATATTTCTAAATATATATGGGTGTTTTTTTGTTGAAAAAAAAATGGACATTTTAATACAAAACCAGTTTCAATTAATTCAAAAAATAATAAAAAGTTCGTCCATTCTAATATTATATCTGAGCTTTGGAAGGATTAGACCAAGTAATATTTTTGTAAACATATTCTATAAAAATTTCTAAACATGTGATGATTTAGACTTAATTGGCTTCAAGAAGTATCATACTCATAAAAGTCAACATGTTTCAATCTCTCAAAAATAGACGTCCATTCTCAAGACTTGCCACATGAGATTGAAAAAAAAAAAGTGATTTGAAGAATAGAACGTATATGTAAAAAATGGAAAATACTGGGGAATATAAAATAAAATAAAATAAAGAAGAAGGGTTTTTCGAAAAAATAAATTGGAATCTCTTATTCAAACATTTATGGTTGTTTTCGGAAAATATGATGCCAATAATTTATTATGAAATCTTTTTCAAATGAAGGCTGTAATACAAGAAATCATAAACAATTCGCAAAGTTTCTATCTTAATATATATAACTCCGTAGCCTTGTAATTTTGAACCCAATCCAGAAGACAAGGGAAGTACTGGACCAAGCATAGGGATGTAACTAACTCGCATAGAGAGAAAAAACCACGAAAATCTCCCATGGTTAGCCCGAGGGTAAAAGGATTCTAACCCGTGATCCATCGACCACTGAGGATATTTTATGTCAGCACTGTGGTCGGTGCGAGCTGGGAGCAGATTTTGAATAAACTAGTCAACGCTGATATCGAACCTGAGTCACTTCATTGGGAGATTGGAGTAAATAAGTTTAAAAAAAAAAAAAAAAATTCCACGAATATTTCTAACCATATATGGGTGTTTTCGAAAAATATGACACCAATATTTCAGTAGGATAGCAGTTTCAAATGAATGCCACGATGCGAAAAGTATATGAAATTTTTTTTTTTAAATGCGTAATCTAATATTGAGATTTTTTTAAAACTTTAATATAAATATGTATGTAATATCTATGTAAATATCTATGTTTAAAAAAACATAGATGGGTGTTAAGGAAAATATGACGACAATATTTAATTCTGGAACCATTTTCAATTGGATCTCCATTCAATTGGAACCATTGGATCTCATGATCTAAAAAATATCAACAAATTAGTAATGTGTCCTTCCTAATCTTAGACCTTTATACGTATAACTTTTTTCGTGGATTTGACTAAATATTTTTTTGAAGTTTCTATGAACATTCCTCAAAATTATTATACTTATGATGAGACTATTTTCAAATAAATTCCATGATGCAAAAATCATAAAAAAAAAAAAAAAAAAAAAAAAAAAAATAATAATTGCAAATTGTCCACCTTAATATTTTGTTCATGTACGTAACTCTCCTATCAATTAGTTTAAAGCAGTGGCTGTCGCTAGATTTACGAGATTTAACTATTTCAAATAGGAGTTAGCAAATTTTATATTTTACTATAATAAATACTTGTAAACATACAGTCCCTGGCCAAATTATTAGACGCACTATAAGATTCTAGTGGAGTGGTTAAAAAAAATTTTTTTTTAAAGTTTTTATGAATATTTCTAAACATATACGGGTGTTTTCGGTAAATATGATGCTCATATTTTATTATAAAATTAGTATCAAATAAATCCTTCAATGTCAAAAAACAATGAAACATTCTCAAACTGTCCACTGTTCACCCCAATATTAGCTCTATATACGTACTGTTTTTTGTGTGCATTGGAATAAAACATTTGACTCAAATATTTCTAGAAATATTTAGGTATTTTCTGCACATTCTGGTAATATCTGCAATCTGGGTATTTTCACAAAATATGACAAACACAATTTAATATGAAACCTTATTCAAATGCATGCCACAATGCAAAAAATTATAAAAAATATTAAAAATATATTTAGATGTATTAATATTATGAATTATCATAATTAAACAATATTATTAATTATTATAATTGAAAAATATTAATAATTGATATTATAGTTAAAATATATTAAAAAAATATGACTTACATACTTGAAGATGAAACCATTTTCAAATGAATGACGCGAGGCGAAAAATTATATATATATAAATAAAATTCACAACATGAGTCGTTAATATTATGTACAACTTTTTGAATGGAATGGATTAAAAGAGGAATTTTTTTAAACTTTATTATAAATATTTCTAAACATATAAGGGTGTTTTTATTATGATTAGCTATGAGTTTTTGTGTGTGCCCCCCGATATTAGTTCTTTATACGTACTGCTTTTGCATGGTTTGGATTGAACATATTTTTAAAAAATTTCCATAGATAATTTTAGATATATGTGGGAATTTTTAAGAATATGACTTCCATATTTTAATATGAAACCATTTTCAAATGAATGACACGAAGCAAAACAATTATATATATATATATATATATAAAAAAAACAAAAAAAAACTCTCGATATATAAAACTCTCGATATACTCGTTAATATTAACTCTATATATGTACTACTTTTTTAATGGAATGGCTTAAAAAAAGATTATTTTTAAACTTTATTATGAATATTTCTAAACACGTATGGATGATTTCATTATGATTAGGTATCAGTTCTTTTGGTAACCTGTTATGAATTAATAATGAAACCATTTCTACAAAAATGCATTAGTATTATTATTCCCATTGAGCTTTTTAATTCTAAATAAAATAATTAAATTCAATAATAAAGAGATATGTTTTCCTGATTAGTATTCTCAACGTTTATAATTAAATTTTTTCGTTTACATTCACAAAAACCCTAATTCAGTTTGTTTTATTTTCCGTTTCATTCATTTTTTTTTCATTCATGTTTGTTTTATTATATTTTTCTCTCACATACGAAAAAAAAACTATTTTGGAATTAGACTAGATGCAGTTCTATACCTGTGAATCCAATTTTAATCTCATTTTAAATCTATTATTGATAAAATGATGAAAAGTTAAATTTATCAGATTAAATGTTTTCAAAATAATCTATTGTTTATTAAATGTTTTCGAAATAACCTCCATGATCTATGTTCCCAGAATGCTTTTTTATTTTGAAATATACCATCAGCATAGGTTAATTTATAAATAGTTGAAAACAGTGGCGTAAATAACATTCCCGCAACCCCATGCTGAGGGGGGGGGAACATATGAGTTTTGAGGGCACACGATCCGGAAAGTATACACTATATGATAAAATTAAAAAAAAAAAAAAAAAAAAAAAAAAAAAAAAAGTAAATATTGAAATTTGTATTTAATTTTTTGACGCCTCAAATCTAAATCAATGCAGTTTTTCGATCGTTATTTTTGGTGATTATCACTACAAGTTTCCAAAGTTTTAAAAATCTCGATGTTTTTAATACGAAAAAATTATGATGCGCAAATTTCGAATTTTGTAACCACTTTTAAAGTTCTTTGAGTCCATTTTATAGTTAATTCATGTGACTTTTTCATCGTGTTTTTGGGGGTTATTGTCGGATTTCCATGTGTTTCTTTTAAACCAGATCTTTTTAATAAAATATTATAAGACACGGGACTTTAAAATCATGCAAATAGTAACCATTGATGACGTGCTTTATTTGTGTGGACTTCATCTCAAACCTAAGATTTTTTTAATATTTTTTATAGCTCTTTCAACAGTTGTTAGGCTTTTCCATAGGGTTTAGAAAATCCTAATATTTTTTCCGGCATTATAACTGCTTGTGATTTTCGAATCAGGCATTTTAATCATTTCTCGTGCTTTATTATTGCGGATTTTATCATCAATAATTGTTGTTTTTTTTTCAGTAGCTACTACTTATTTCCACTTTTTTTAAAATTTATCGATTTTTTTTAATACAATATTACTACAAAACGCGAAATTCGAATGTGAGTTGTAAACTGTTTACTGTTTTTGAGCTTTATTTCTAATTTTCGGTAGTTTAAAAAATTACTTAAAAAACTGTTTTAAAAGTTCAAGTTCATAAATCTGTTATAATTCAATTAATATAAATGCCCTATTGTTAATACTATTCTAGGCTTATATACTTAATACCAACTGAATGTTGAAGCTAATTTTGAGCTATAATGTGTTTGTTTTATTTTAAATCATTTTAGACGCGGTATAATTTTTTTAATTAAAATATTTAATTTGCATTTATGTTGCTCAATAAAATATTTATCTTTTTCACTTTTTACTTTCCAGTTAATTTATTTTAAAATATATATTTTGTACTATGTGATGTGATAAAAAAAACCATCCTATGTTTATATTTTCCCCTATATATTCCCTTCCCTATGTATTTTTTTTTCTCTTTTCTTTTTGATAAAAAGGGAATATTTTTTTTGGAAAGTATCAGTTTGGTTTTTTTCAGCTTTGAATAATGTAATGTTTTAAGAATTTTATTTTATGCAAATATATTAAGTTGACTGATAAAAAGAAAAAAAAATAACCAAAAGAATTAAATTAATATAAAAAGAGTTATAAATTATTTAAAGAAATTTAATTTCATGGATATATATGCCGTTAACATATATACATACGAGCACTGCTATTTATATTTCTGGCCTTGGCAACAGTAAGTGTTGCTAGGCGACCGCAGACGATTTTAATCGAAAGTTTGATATTTTTAAACATAAATTCAGCAGACGATTTACCATTATAGCTTCATTTGTGTTGTTGACAGTAAATTGAAAAGTTCTTCTCTTTCAAAAAATGGAATTGAATCGTGAACATTTTCGTGCCATTATTTTTCATAACTTTCGACGTGGATTGTCAAGACAAGAGTGCTTCGATGAACTTAATTCTTTATTCAGCGATAAAGCGCCATCCTACAGCACTGTAAAAAATTGGTATAACGAATTTAATCGTGGTCGATGTTCGATCCAGGACGAATCCCGTGCAGGTCGTCCAAAATCCGTTGTTGTGCCAGAAAAGATCGATGCTGTGCGTGAACTGATAAAGCAAGATCGTCATGTGACATACCGTGAGATAGAGGCGTCTTTGGACATTAGTATGACTAGCATCAATAAAATATTGCATGAACATTTGAGCGTAAAAAAAATTTGTTCGCGTTGGTTCCCGCATAATCTGACAAACGCTCAAAAAAAGGCTCGTGTCGGTTGGTGCAAGGAAATGTTGGAAAAATACGTTCAAGGTACATCAAAGGCTGTGTATAACATCTACACAGGTGACGAATCATGGATCTATGCATATGAGCCGGAAACAAAACAGCAATCAACTGTATGGGTCTTCCAAGACGAGGCAAAACCAACAAAAGTTGTTCGAGGAAGAAGCTCATCGAAACAAATGATTGCCTGTTTCTTCGGCATTAACGGTCATGTGGCAGCAGTGGCATTAGAGCAACGCAGGACGGTCAATTCTGAATGGTACACGACCATTTGTTTGCCAGAAGTCATCGGAGAAATTCGAAAAAAGCAGAAGAACAGGCGAATCATTCTTCATCATGACAATGCGAGCTCTCACACATCGACTCAAACAAAGGCATTTCTGACGGAGCGAAAGATCGAACTGATGGGTCATCCGCCGTACAGCCCTGATTTGGCACCCAATGACTTCTTCTTATTCCCACACATCAAAAATAAATTACGTGGACAACGATTTTCGACCCCCGAAGAAGCGGTTGATGCATTCAAAACGCATGTTTTGGAGTTACCTCAATCGCACTGGAAAAAGTGCTTTGAAAATTGGTTCAAACGCATGCAAAAGTGTATTGATCATCATGGAGAATATTTTGAAAAACAATAAAACCAATTTCGATCCTACATATTTGTTTTTTCATTATTAGGCCAGAAATATAAATAGCAACCCTCGTACTTGGTCACGTAGCCCTTCATTCAAAAAGGTCCCTAGCAGCAAAATATCTTGGGCCTTCATCGGACCAATATTCAAGAATATTGGCTCATTCAGGGTTCAAAGGGCAGTTATTTTTCCGATATTGGTCTTATATAGAATTGTCAGATTCACCCGATATTTTACATTCAGTTTTCAGCCAATATAGGCTTCATAGTGGCCTCATAAAGGCCGATTTTGGCCCTATATAGTACAAATATTAAAAAAATATAGACATCTCAATATTGGCCCCTCGGTGCATGTTCATATAAGACCTATATTGAGGCAATTCTGAGCTAAACTGGAATCAAATTAAAATTGTTGCTAGGTGTTGTGCACCCTACTATATGAATTTCAAGAAAAAGATTTTTTTTATTTTATAAGATATTTTTTAATTTACTTTAGATATAAAAATTATCCTTAACTAAACTTTGAATATATTTATTGTGAGACAGTGAGTTATTTCCTTGTATTTTTAAGAAAAATTTCATTTCAATGTGGTTAGTTCATTCACCGATGGAAAAAAAAAATCCCAACACCAAGAAGGAGTTGTGCGAGATAAACAAAATTAGATAGGCTTGTTTATACAACTAAAAGATGATGTCTATTCAAATTTCTCGCTCGGCGCATAAGTTTGGCGTTCTTAGCGCCTTTGTGAACATGCAAATCAGGGTTGCTTTAAATGCGTGTGTTCTTATTATCTTTCGTTATTTTCGTTAACTTTATTTTTCGTTAACATTATTTTTCGTTATCTTTTGACATAGTGAACTGCTGTTAGAAAAAAATGCCTTTAAGAAGACGAAGAAGCCATTAGCCTCTGACTTTGAACGTGGTCCTGTAATAGTGTTGCGAGAAGGTGGGTTTTCTTTCCGTTAGAAAGACTGGGGAGAAATGTATCCATTGTACAGGATTATTGGCAGCAGTAGTCAAGGCAAAGAATATACACATGGAAAGAAGTCTAGCTTGTATTGACATAATGTAAACCAATTCCCCAAGGTTAGGTGCTGTCCCAGTGCATAAAAGAAAAAACAACGTTTAGGAGCCCAACCGCAAAGGCACTTGAAATGGGTTTGCACCATAGAGTTGAAATACTGGTGCTCTATGGTTTGCACCCTTTCCTCCTAACAACTAATGGGGTAGGATAAGCGTTGGGGTGAAGAAGAAAAGTTTTCTCTTTTTATTTATTGATGGCTTGTTCTGTATTTTTACCCAAATGATAAAGAGTACTATACGATTAATTAAGATATTTCTTTGAGAATACATCTATATCATTTAAGTTAATTAACCCTGCTAATACATTTTAACAAGGAAAAAAAGAATAAAATATCTGTTGGTCAGAAGTAGCATACCCAACTGTGCAAGTAGAGTTGTGCAACAACCGGTTCATAGGTGATGGATCTCTTGACTGTCACTTTACTTTGTATGCGTATGAGCTGGATCTTAGTTCCAATGACGCTCTGCAAAATCTGAGTATGTTGCTCACCCTTAAAGTTGTTTTTCTGGTATAGCGTACCTCACACCGAGCACTTCTCAGCGTTAGTTACGATTTCGAGTTCGTTAGTTACTCTTTTACTTCTTCCCCTTTCTATTTTGTTTGCTCAAGGGAATATACTGCTTCAAGAAGACCGGATTCTGAATGGCTACGCGGCACTACTCAGAGAGAAGACCGCCGTGTCCGGCGTATAGCTGTGACGTACTGTACTGCGTCTACATCAAAAATTCGAGCTTCAGTAGGCGCTGTAGTGACACAACAAACTGTTATAAATCTGCTACTTCGAGTACAGCTTAGAGCGAGACGCCCTGTAGCTTGAATTCCACTCACTCTCCCGTTTACGACGTGAGTGGTGCCGAGTTAGAGGTCGCTGGATGGCAGAGTGTCGATCTATTGTGTTTTCTAGTGAGTGTCGGTTCTGCCTTGATGCCAGTGATAGCTGCATATTGGTTAGAAGGAGGCCAGGTGCCACCGACCAGTCTCCGGCTTAGACACACTGTACCTACATCTGGAGTTATGGTCAGGGGAGCAATTTCCAATGACAACAGTAGCACTCTCTTGGTTATTCCACGCACCTTGACTGCAAATTTGTATGTCAACCTGGTGATTGAACTTGTTTTCTTGCCATTCGTGAGCAGCATTCAATGGGATATTTTCCAGCAGGATAACGCTCATTCTCAGACTGCTGTTGTAACCCAACATGCTCTACAGAAAGTTGACATGTTGCCTTGGTCTGCTAGATCACCAGATTTTTCACCGACCGAGCACGTGTGGGACATCATTGGACGACAATTTCAGCATCATCCAAAACCAGCATTAACTATCCCAGTATTGACTGACCAAGTGCAACAGACGTGGAACGCCATCCCATAAAATGACATACGGCATTTGTATGACACAATTCATGCTTGCATTCAAAATTCTGGTGGTTAGACGGGTTATAAATCCATTATTTCACATTTGAAATGGTTTTTCTCTTAATTGCCTTTTCCTGTGATCTTGAAACTCTTATCAATTAAACATGTTACTGAGACAAACGCATTGCCGAAATTTCACCTATCTACAAAAACTTTTTCTTGGTGTTGTGATTTTTACCCCATCAGAGTGTAGTTATAGGTATGGGGGCGGTTCAGATAGACCGTTGTTCTAAATTTTTTTTCACACAGTTTTCATATCCTAAAACTCACAAAATTTATAAAAATCTGCTACATCAATGATAGATTGGTACTGGCAAGATCAAAAAGGGAAGAAAGATGTTCTGAAGAATTTAATCGACTGACCTGCACTGAATTCCTTTTCCATTTTTTTAGATTGATTTACGGATTCATTTACTCTTTTTTAAAGTTAAAATTTCTTTAATTGCCCATTTCATAAATTATTTTCTTAAACAGTTGAAAATAGTGCTTTTTATAAGTTCTTTTTCTTTGCATCATTTACAAAGTGAAACCTCGTTTAGTTCGTAATGTACTTGAATTTGGAGTGCTAAAATCGGAGCAAAGTTAGACGAGTATGGTGGGGATGGAATATGCGAGAGCATTAGAACTATCAGCAAGCCAGTGACGATATTATTAGGTAGGCATACTGCATGATTCATTTGTTTTTGAATTTGTCGAAAAGTCTTATTTGTTTCTATGTTCTTGAATGTTCAGCTGGGGATTAATTTCTCAAAATGTTGAAATGAATGAGCTGAAATGTTAAAGCGATTCATGTGAATTGAACATAGATCATTGTTTATGGGCCCTTTATGGGTTCATTTCTTTCAATCTATCAACAGAGCAAAATCTCATTATTTTCATTGCAGACTTAATTTTGGGGATGTCAAAGTTTAAAAGAGCAAGGTCAGGAGAATATGATGGGGGAACAAAATGATCCAAATGGGGATTTCTTGCTGAGTTAGGAACGATACAACTAACAAACTTTTAAACATAAACATAACTTTTTTTTTTTAAATTTTCCTGCTGATTTCATGAACGTCATGGATTTATGGATTAATTTCTTAAATTCCAATCTTGTTTATTTCTTGCTCTTGTTTAACTCCTGATTCCGCTTATTTTCCCATTAAAGTAAAGTAAAAACATTCCTGCAACAGCCCATTGGGGGTCAGGGAAGGGGGTCATGGGTTCTAAGGCCCCACAATTCGTGACCAAAGGCATGATTGTGGCAATGTAGTTAGCATTGTGCACAGGCCACCTTTACTTCCCAGGCAAGCTGGTACCCATCGATCTGAATCTGGGTGGTCTTCAAGTCACGACTGGGGATCGAACACCAGTTCTTCATAACGACGGTTCAGTGCCTTACCCATTGAGCAATCGTGGCTATTTACATCCTTGTAATTTCGAACCCAACACAGAAGACAAGGGAACTCATAGGGCACACTAGCCTTCATGGAAGATTTTTTGATGGAAATAACCCGCATCTGTGTTAATGAAAAAAATCCCATGCGAAAATTTTTGAAAAAGAGGAAAACCGCCGACAGTTATTCTGACGGGAAGGGTATTCTAACCCATGAATCATCGATCACTAATGATGTTTTACAACAGAATTGTGGTCGGTGCGAACCTACAACTGCATTCGTAGCAACCCATCATCGATGAGAATCAAACCTAGCCCGAATTATACGGAGGCGAAAGCTCTATTACTTGAGCCACCGGAACTCAATCCACGGGGATTTTTTTAAAAATTTCATTTTATAACCGGCGCTGAACTTCAGATCCATTTCCGAGTTTACGACAATCAATATGTTATGAGCCGCGATTGCTCAGGGGATAGAGTGGGTCCATATCCAAGAGTTCGTGGGTTCGATCCCCGCAGGCTAAAGACTCCCCGTGTAGTAAATGGTGACTGATGCACGTTAAATCTGTCGAGTCTCAAAGTCCTTCATGTTCCCATAACAAATCAATACCTCTGGAGGTACTGATCCAGGAGTATCCTTGTCTTCTGGATTGGTTCAAAATTACAAGGTTACGGAGTTGAACATTAGTAGTCGTAAACCCAAAAATTGGGTCGGCTGTTCAACGACGGATATAAAATAAAATGAGGTGAACAGTGGTTCGATCCCGGCGATGGCTGGGTGATACGAATTCCGCATCAGGCTTGCATCGACCACAGTGCTGATGTGAAATAGCATCTGTGATAGACGGATCTTGGGTTAGAGTTCTTTTGGCGTCAGGTTAACCGGGGGAGGTTCTTGTGGTCTTCCTCTCCATGTCACGCAAATGCGGGTTAATTCTCTCAAAAAGTCCTCCACGAAGGCAAATTTCTCCCAATATTTGATCCAGGAGTTACCTTGTCTTCTGGATTGGGTACAAAATTGCAAGGCTACGAAGATGAACATGAGTAGTCGTAAGCCCAAAATTTGGTCGGCTGTTCAACGACGGATATAAAATCAATGTGCTATATTTCGTTTGAGTGAGGATGTGTCAACATACAAGAATATTTCTACGCAAATTTCGTCGAGGTGTATTTTTTTTCTAAATACTGATGCGGTAATATACTAGTGGGTAATTCCAGTGCAATAAACTAACATTTATAGATGGCAGCATTTAGTATTAATTCAAGAATAGTTAAATTTAGTGGATACTTAAAATTATTTGTGTGGATTTGTAAAAAGGCTTATTTAAATAAATATGATATGCTTCCTTGGCCGTATGCGCATTGCTTATAAAATATTTTATTATTCATTTTATGGGGAAAATTTGACAAAGGAAAATTCTTTTTTGTTACATTCCAGTACAATGAATACCGTATTTTTTAATAAATATTACTGTATCATTTTTTCTAATGGTTACTTAAAATCGGGATGAATTTTCATGTGGACAGATATGCATACATCTTCTAGGAGAGTAAATATTACAGTTGTCATGTCTGGAAACGTCATCTCTTTCCTATCTCAACTCTTTTTTCGTGTGCTTTTTTTACTTAAAATATATTAAGTTCATGTATGTTTCGAACAAGTATTGTCAACATTCAAATTTTTTTATTATCTATTATAATTTTATGACCAACACAGTTCTGAGTTTAAAGACTATCACAGTTCAAAGTGCTTTTTTAATTTTTGTTTTATAATCATAGTTGAACAGCCGATCCGAATTTGGGCTTACGAATACTAACGTTCAACTCTATAGCCTTATAATTTTGAATCAATCCAGAAGACAAAGAAACTCTTGGATCAGTACCCCCAGAGGTATGATTTGTTAACACCGTAGCTTTGTATTTTTGAACCCAATCCAGAAGGCAAGGGAACTCCTGCATGAAGCATTGAGACAAACTAGTCTTCGTGGAGGACAATTCGATGGCGTTGCACGGAGAAAAAAAACCCCGAAAACATCCCATGGTTAGCCCGATGGCAAGGGAATTCTAACCCATGATCCAGCGACCACTGAGGATACTTTGCGTTAGCACTGTGATCAGCGCGAGCCGGGAGCAGAATTGGTATTAACCAGCCACTGCTGTGGTTCGAACCTGGATCAACACATTGAGAGACGAGCACTTTATCAACTGAGCCACCGCGTGCCTTATGTACTTATTTTTATTACCGTCGTTGCACAGACGACCCAATTTTGAGTTTACGACTATCTTTGCTCAACTCCGTGGCCTTGTAATTTTGAACACAATCCTGAATACCTCTGAGCCACCGCTGCTCAATCTATGTGGATTGTAATTCCTGGATCATCCTTTCAAAGTTGGAGGGTAGAGTAACCAGGGCGATCATCCTATGCTTGCACCTGAATTGCCCCGGGCGAGTTTTATAGGAGTTGTTACTTCTTTAAAAAATAAGACACGTATTCTTCCTTTTAAAAATAATTATTATAGTATTTATTTGTGTATTTTAAAAAAAATTTTGAATGATTTTTAATAAAATATAAGTTTTTAGATTGTTATATATTTTCTAAGAAAAATATGCTTGTGAAAATTTTAAAAAATTATCTCCTGCTAACCTAGCGAAATAATTATTTTTTAATAAATGGAGCATTTATTACTATTACTATTCATGCATTCATTTTTCGCAAATTTCGTACTTAATTGTAGTAGTTTTTCTTTATACATTTGCACGGTACATCTGACACTGATGCGTTTTTCAGGTTAAGTGTCATTTCCGGTACACATTTACTCGGTACACTTCACACAGATGTTTTTTTTTAAAGGTCACTTGCCACTGCTCAGAAGTCCTATATTTATGTTCTTTTGATTAACTACCTGATATACATTTGCCCGGTATTTCCTACACGGTTTCGATTTTTTTTGAGGTAGCTGTTTGCACTGGAAATTATCATTACGAATGCTTATTAGTTTTCTCTAACCAAAGTTATTACAGTGACCAAAATGCGTTGAAAGTTATTAAATTGGCCAAACTTCATTGTTATTAATAATAACCTGTAAATGTGGTGTATTTTAAAATATTAATTTCACTTCAAAGAGTTTCGTTACATCTTAACACAAATAATTGATAACGTTTGCAGCAATCTGCGACTCGTTGGTGAAGAAAATCATGAAATAGAAATAGAAATAGAAATAATAATTAGGACCTGGGTGCGCAGCCGCGAAGCGGCTTTAACCCATTCATCGGTAGTTTAAGTTAGGTATTGGGGGTGGCAGTGGGGAAGGAATTCGGTGGGGGAGTGGTGCAAAGCACAATTAAGCGGCGAGGAGAACAATAAATTGCCTGAGCAGTACTCATTGAGTTGAGTAGCGGTAATAGAGGCTGAACGAGGATGAGATAAGCATGATAAGGTAAACAAAATGAGTGCAAAAGTGAAAGGACAAAGTTAAATAAAATAATTACATATATACAACAGGTAATGCGCGTGATATGGCGCGAAATGAGATATTGGCAAGTAAAATAATTATAAGGGTAAAAACTAGATTAAATGTATGTACAGACATAATAACGAGAATTTATAAATAAGAGTAAATATGTACACAAAGTGCAGTAAACAGGGTGATGATTAGCGCAAACAATGAATTAAAGTACAACAAGAGCAGTAGGCTGGGAGGAAAGGTGGGGAAGAATTTATAAGGTGAACTCTGTTATAGTAGTGACCCAGGCGTCCTGGTTAAAACCACTCGTTTTCTGGGTTGCTCACTACACTGTAATTTAAATGCTACACTTTCCTAGGAGACTACCCCCCTGAGGGAGTTACTCGTCTCTTCGGTCCGTGTAGCATGCTTGAGTTTCTGTGATTGTCATGTATTTGTAATAGGTGTTGGGCTGGGGGGATAAAAGAAATTAGAAAAGGGCTGCGTCCCTGAGGAAAAAGGCGGTAATCGGGCTAAAGTTAGAATTGTCCTCAATAAGGTCGATATCAAGAATTTCGTTGAAGTTGCTTGTTGTGCAAGTTTGTGCTTCATTGTAGAATTTTTTGCTCAGTTTATGAGTGAAAACATTAATATCCTCTATATTTAGATCATTTTTGATGCTCGTGTTACTTATGCATTTTGGTGCTCCCAGTATCCTCCTGAGGAATTTTCCCTCGGCTGCGGAGAGTTTCTTTCTGAGGTTGTTGGTCAGGGTTGTAATTGCAGGGCAAGCGTATGTTAGAATTGGCCTGATGGCCATGAGATATATAGTTATTTTACATTTGGTGTTAAGTGCAGAATTTTTATTTAGGATGGCGTTAAGGGCCCAGTAAGCTCCGTTTGCTTTTTTGATAATGTTGTTTATATGTTGGTTCCAGCTTAGTGATGGGGTAATGGTGACTCCGAGATACTTTGCAGACTTGGAGGGTTTAATGATCTGATTGTATAGAGTAATCTCAGGGATTTTTCTTCCTCTTTTATTGCTGTTGAAGATCTGGAGCTGACTTTTTTCTGGGTGTAATTTAATTTTCCACAGTGAGCACCACTTCTCGATATCTTTGATTTTGTTGTTCATGTGGTTGTGGGCTTGAATGTGGCTAATGGACTTAGTTATGACCGCGGTATCGTCGGCATAGTGTGCAGTGAATTCATTCATGTTGTTATTTTTCACTGGGAAGTCTGCCGTGTAGAGGATGTAAAGCAGTGGACCGAGGATGCTGCCCTGTGGTACACCAGCCTGTATATTTTTGTAATCAGAATGGGATTTTTCAAACTTTATTCTGAATTTTCTGTTGGTAATGAATGAGTTGATTAAAAGGATGAGATCAAGGGAGATATTCATTCTGTATAATTTAACTATGAGGCCCTTGTGCCACACTCGATCGAAGGCCTTGGCCACGTCGAGCATGAGCATAAGGGCAGTTTCGCGTTTAAATTTGGCATTGCTGATATATTCAAGGATGTTAACTAGTTGTTTGGTAGTGGAAAGATGCTTCCTGAAACCGTATTGTTGGTTTGGGAGAAGGTTGTTATATGCATTAAGTCTTCTTTGGATAATTTTTTCGTATACTTTAGAAAGAGTGGAGAGGAGGCTGATTGGTCTATAGTTCTCTGGATTTGAGGCTGACTTTCCAGGTTTTGGAATGAGAATGATGTCCGATTTTTTCCATTCGGCTGGGAAATAAAGGTTTTTAATTGAGGCGTTGTATATGTTGATAAGTTGTGAAATTTTGTTGGTAGGGAGTCTTTTGATCATCGTGTTTGAGATTTTATCATGCCCTGGGGCTTTCTTATTTGGGAGGGTCTTAATGATGCTTGTTAACTCGTCTTCCGAGGTCAGCTCGATGTTATTGTCAAAGTCGTTTCTATTCAAAATGCGGTTGTAACAGTCGTTGATGTTATTTTCATTAGTGAGGCAAATGTTGTCTGTATTATTACTAAATTGTTTTTCCATGGTTTTTGAAAAAATTGTGGCTTTTTCATCAGGTGTGTATGCCGTGCTGCCAGGCCCTTTTAAGGGCAATTTATTTGAGGGGGGATTTTTCAATGCTTTCGTCATCTTCCAGATGGAGTTATCTGTAGTGTTTAAGCTTTCCAGTTTTTCGCTCCACAGCTCGTTCTTGTGTTTGTTACACTTGTCTTTAATGATTTTGTTCAGTCTATTTATATTGCTTTTTAGGGCTGGGTCGAAGCTCCGCTGTAATCTTTTTCTCAATTTATTATTATCTTTAATTAGGTTCCTTATATCCCACGGAAGTTTGATGTGATTTAATTTTATTGGGGTGAGTTCAGTTGCTTCATCGAAGGCATAATTCATAGCTTTGGTGAGAATATCTATAGATGAGTCGTTATCTTCTTTATTGCTAGGGATGGAGTCTTCGTTAGTGTCCTCGAAGTGGAGAATGTTATGATAACGGGTCCAGTTTGTTTTTCTGCTAAATTGATCATTATTGAGTTTATTGAGGTTAGTAGTGATCCATACTGGGCAGTGATCACTGCTAAGGTCGTCCAGGGTGTCTAGTGCGAAGGGTGTGGTAATATTAGTTAACATAAAGTCGAGTATATCTGGAGGGTGCCTGCCACAGTGATGAAGAAAATCATGTTTTTCCGTGCTCCGTATATTGGGTGAATAATTTAATTAAATTATTGTTTGAAATGAAGGCAGGGGCATGTTTTAAACACATAACAAATGCTTTTGGACCATTAGAAGAACTTTAAAGGCGAATAATCGTGCAATTTCAAGATAGTGACTACGAAGTGGCCAAAATGGCGGAATGTTTACATGAAATGTACTGGTAAAATGCGAGTTCCTCTGGTCGGATGGAATTGACAAACTAGTCATAACCTCTTTAATACCAAGAAAGTTTTAATCCTCTCTACTGAATGTAAAAAAATATTGATTGTAGTCGATTATTTGCCAAGTAATTTAAATCTTCATGACAGATTGATTTGACAAATTGTTCATGTAAACTTTTATAAATGCTTGTATGATTTTAGTTGTAAAATAAATATATTTATGTTCTCATACGATTTACATTAATCTGTCAATTGTATAAAATGTTTTTTATAATATTTTACTTCGGTTTTATTCAAATTTATATTAGCATTCCGTCTGTTGTGTGTTTGATTTATAAAGTAATTTAAGAAATGTTGTACGTATGGATCCTGAATTCTTACCATATTTCAAATTAACAGATTCTTATGTGATCTTACTGTTGTTATAAATTACTGAATAACAAACACTGACTACCTTACACCAAATAGTGTAAAAATCAGGAACTATCCTCGGTTTTGGTAAAGTAGAACACCACTTTGGTGTGAAGCAGTTGATATCATTTTTAGTGTTCACGAAAATTTTTACATTTTGGATTTATCCGAAATGAATTTGGATTATCCGATCTCAATTTTACTAATGTTTGACAAAGCGTTGCCCAGATTTCAGAACTCTTTGACTACCTCTAATTACTATTTCACTAACAATAGCCAAAGATTTATGAGTTTGTTTGCATCATGTCTTTGCACATCATGCTCTGTAATATCACTCCAAACAAGATATTGGACATTTCAAAAACATTCCCCACACCATCACATAACCACCTCCATGCTTCAAGGGAGGAACCAGGCAGTCAACATGAAATGCTTCTGCCAGCGTTCGCCTCACGAACACACGTCCGGTGGTCTCTTTAATAGTGTAAAAGAGACTTGTTCCCATTGCAGTTGTGTCCATTTTAGGTCGTCTTGGCACCACTGTAGTCTCTTCAATGTGATCCGCGCTGAAATTAACGGTTTTGGAATAGCTACTCTGCCATGAGTGTTAGCAGCATGCAACTCCCGTTGAATTGTTTTCATGGATACGGGATTCTGAAGGTGGGTATTCATCTCGGGCGTTAACACCGTCTTGCGTTTTCGAGCGACTATCCTCTTCAACACCTGTCTATCACGGTCCGACAACTTCGATTTCCTGCCGCTGTTGTGCTTCGCAGTAGACACCTTACCCAACTTTGTGTATGCCGACAGAGTCCTTGATACAGTGGTCCTTGAAACATCTACAAGGTTTACTGTTCTGGACACGGACACTCCAGCGAGGCGAGCTCCGATTATCGAGCCTCTTTTAAGGTCAGAGAGGTCGGACATAATCTCACTTTGCTAGGAACAGATTTTTCTCATGCAACTCTCACTCTGCCAAATGCTAGACTGATACCTTTCCTTTCATCACCACTACGTGGCACACTCTTGCCACACGCGCCTGCCGTCTATTGGACGGTCGAAGGACGACTCCATTCTTTTACAGGTGTGGTGTTTCTATTATTTTGTCCTATACCTGTATATATATATATATATATATATATATATAT